>BSBM01000073.1:10922500-11362500 GCA_027924585.1 Larix kaempferi
ACCATACAAAACATTTTCCCCACACTAAAAACATTTATTTTGTATGTAACCATACAAAACATGTGATTCCTTTTGATTTTATTTGTTGCCCTAGCCGTGCATCTAACCTATTTATTATGCTTAACCATATCCCGTATGCATTTTGATTCTTCATATCGCATGCGCATTTTATCTTTACATAATGCGTGCGCATTTTGTAACTCTATAAACAGTGGATTGTCCCTGTCCGAGAGCAATTTAACTCTGTCTAAGCGAAAACAACAAATCCCGTGATTTTTTCGAATAGCACGAGCCCACAAATGGAAATACTCACACTCTACACCATCACCATCATTATTTTTGTTATGCAGGTGCAACATTGAGGACATCTTTCATGGTTGCTCAGTGTGGTGTTGGGTTATATGGCCATATTTGAAGAAGAGAATCATCAAGCTTGAAGAATCTCCAATTGAATAACACCAAAGATAAGGTCTTTGAAAGATTCATTTTGCCTATATTTGAGGAGCACACAAGATAAGATATCAAGCTTGAAGACCATTTCATGGTGATGGTGGATATAGACAATTGTACAAGAGAATCAAAGAGCCCAAACAATTTATGATTTAACTTTCATTTGCTTATTATTGAAGAGCACCAAAGGTAAATTTTCTCATTCATAATTGTTTTGATGGGAAAGATGAACATTTGAGAATAAAGATTGAAGCACCTTGAAGGATCTATAGTTCTAGAAAGCACTAAAGGTTTGAAAGCTTGTAATTGAGGAGCAACAAAAACAAACTATATTGAATTGATCATTTTGGTGATGGGGAATCCACGTAACCGAGGAAGAAAATCAGCAAGGAAGAAGAGACCTCAAGAAGTCATTGAAGAAGAGAAAGAAAAGAAAAGAATACACATGATGAATTGGAGGCTTTCTTTGGAAACTAATGCAAATCCAACTGTAGAGGATACCACGGTTCATCCTATTAATCCACGACAAGAGGGCCCTTCAATTTCCACAATAGTTGTTGAACAAGCACCCCATGGAAGTAATCAAGAAGATCATGAAGAAACACAAATTTTTTTTATCTGGATGTGGTTATACAAGTGATGAAGTCAGAGAGGTGTTGGACATGTTGCCTACTGTTGAAGAAGAAAATGTTATCCATACCATTGATGAGGATGTTGGACTTCCACAGATCATCAATGAGGATGTTGGACTTCCACCATCCAACTACCAGGATGAGAATGAAGGACACCAAGCTACTACTGAAACGCCAGAGCGTCTTGGTGATGCGCTACATGGTAGAATTATAAGCCCCTTGCCTCCATTAGCAAGCACACATCGAAGAACTCCGAAGCGTATACAAGTTGATGAAAGTCTCATCAATTCCATTGAAGGTACGCTATCTAAACGTAGTATTGGTTATCAAACTCAACAGATACTTGATAAATATTTTGTTTCTAAATGTGATGGAGATAAATGTAGATTATTTTTATCATTGTTAAAATCTAGGAGCATGAATGTTGTTAGGAAAAAGTTAAGGATAAAGATGATAAAGAATTTTGAACCAAGTTCTCATATAGTTAAAAGCTTAGTAGATGCATTTGGTAGAATTGGTAAGAACACATGTTCGAAGGACTACAATGTGGCTTGTCATGTGTTGTCACAAGCAATTGCAAATAATAACACCAAGGTCCTTCGTATTCTCAAGCCTACATCTGAACTAGTTAATTTGAATGTAAAAACCCTCCGTAGGTATTCTATTAGAAGAGAACATCTTGACACAACCGATCAGACAGATTTTTAGGCCTTTATTGGTCGGTTGCCACGTCGTGACATGAAGCTAGTTGATGCAGTAAAGGGACTAGTGCAGAGTTTTTGGCATGATCACACAAGGCCTTCTTCAAACCGAAAGGATGTACTAAAACTGAGAAGGGGTTCAAAGGATCGTGAACCACATACTAAGCATCTTCTTGATATAACACAGATAGAACTATAAGAGAAATTTAGGAATGAACATAGACAATTGAACTTGGGGCAAAGATCTTTCGAGAAATGTAAGCCATGGTATTTTAGAATAAATACTCTTTGTAACACTTGTTGTTGTAGATACCATGTAGAATATGAATATTACTATGAAACATTTTTGTACATTCGTCGTGTGTTGCATACTAACCATGTGCAGGATTGCTCCTTGACAATACCACCAACTTCATCAAGAGAATTCATTCATAGCATCATGTGCAATAGGCCTGAGAGGCAAACATACTATGCAAAATCTTGTTTGGATGCAACATGCCCCAACTGTGCTGGAATAGCATTATTGAGCCAATGTATGCACGAGAGTGGAGACAATGAATTTGGGAAAATGGTTGTAGACATGAAAATTTTCAAATATATCAGCTATAAAATAGTACCAGGGAAAGAAAGCAAAAAAATACAATTGGTGACATCTCAAGTATGCATTTATATCTATAAAATTATGTTTGAATAGTTACATTTCAATCCTTTCTTACAAAAAAACTCACATTGAGATCATTTTGTGTCACCAGGTACTAGTTAGTGATTTGGTCAAGGAATTTATTGAAAAGACACATGATTATGTTCATCATGTCCACTTGGCACGATGAACAGTTTAGAATATGCAGAGATACATTTCCCCGTGGTACTATACTTTCAGTTGTTGATTTTCCTGAGAACTACGCTCTGCAACATCAAAATGAGATCCAAAGTCAGTATTATCACTCTGAGCAGGTTTCCTTGATGGTCCATATCACATATAAGCATGGCCCAAATAGCACTGAAGAGCAAAGAGAAATTCTGAAGGAATATCACTTCTACATAAGTGATGATAAGTGCCACGACTTCCACTATGTACATCATTGCTTCATCATGTTCTATGATCACTTGAAGGGAAGGAACATATAGATGGATTGACACTGGATTTTGTCTGATAGATGTGCTGGTCAGTTCAAAAATGCACGCATATTTCAATGGTTGTGTTCTTTGCATAAAAACTACAAAGTGCCACATATGTGGAACTATTTTGAGACTAAGCATGGTAAATGAGAGCATGATGGAGCTGGAGCATGTGTCATAATAGCCCTACAAAGAGAGGAATTGAAAGTATCTATAGAATCTACTATTCAAAATGGTCAATCTATAGTCAGGTGGTGCACGTCAGTAATGGGAGAGGAATCAACTATGCGAGTAGAATCCACAAGAAAGAGACATGTGGAGAGATTGTTTTGGTAGGTGGTAGAAATAGATCATTCACATGCATGGGAATGCAAGAATTTTCCTGGGAGCCACGATCATCATTCTATGGCTCGTTCCATCTCGCATCCAAAAGGCCTTCAGGGACACCTGCTAGATACCTGCTGGGGGCATAGAATTCCAACCGTGCAGCAAAACTTGGTTCCGGGGAGTCCAGCAAGTGTGTCTAGGGAGGTTCTAGCTGGGAACACTAGCCGTAAGTGCCTGATGGAGGATTTTGCAAAGTTGACCCCTGTGTGCAAAAATTTCACACTCCCTCACTGAGCAAAAACCTAGTTTCCAAGATGGACCTGGAAGGTGACACTTGGGTCACAGGATTGGAGGAGAGGGGCACCCCTAGCACTATCCGGATGTCCTGAATCCAACAGAGTCAACGGTTTTTCGATTGGAGCCACAGTTGTCATTCCATGGCTCGTTCCGTCTCGCATCCAAAAGGCCTTTAGGGACACATGCTGGATACCTGCCAGGGGCATAGAATTCCAACCGTGCAGCAAAACCTAGTTTCGGGGAGTCCTGCAAGTGTGTCTAGGGAGGTTCCAGCTAGTAACGCTAGCCGTAAGTGCCCGATGGAGGATTTTGCAAAGTTGACCCCCGTGTGCAAAAATTGCACACTCCCTCACTGAGAAAAACCCTAGTTTCTAAGATGGACCTACAAGGTGACACCTGGGCCATGAGACTGGAGGAGAGGGGCACCCCTAGCACTATCCGGACATCCTAAATCCAACAAAGTCAACAGTTCGTCGATCGGATCCACGGTCATCATTCTATGGCTCATTTTGTCTCACATCCAAAAGGCCTTTAGGGACACCTGCTGGATACCTACCGAGGGCATAGAATTCCAACCGTGCAGCAAAACCTTGTTCCAGGGAGTCCTGCAAGTGTGTCTAGGAAGGCTCTAGTTGGAAACGCTAGCCATAAGTGCCCGGTGGAAGATTTTGCAAAGTTGACCCTTGTGTGCAAAAATTGCACACTCCCTCACTGAGCAAAACCCTAGTTTCGTAGATTAACAGGAAACTATTGCATTAGATAGCTTCACTGACTCCATTTAAATTCAATTGGAAATGACATGAATGATTTAAATTCAAAACCTTAGCTAGGGACTAATTTGACGGGAGCATGGGAACCCAGACTCCATTAAAATTCAATTGGACCCATTAGACTTTAATTGGATGTGACATGAATGATTAAAATTCCCTAGTGTAGAGAAAAACCTTTGAACTAGGAAGAGGTAAAATGAGCTAGGTTGAGGACAATAAATGTTGTATTTTTTCACACAATCTAACGAAAAATGGCCACGGAATTGAGAGGGATAACTCCCTCCAAACAATGGCCAGCACAGATCTACAAAATGGGGATAAGGGAGGGAAACAAATTTTAAAACAAGTAATAATATTCACTTTATACAGAGTATAAATTATTTCTACATGGAATATTCTCGTAAATTGAGATCATATTGGCAGCCTCAAAGCGAGAGGACAAGTTCATCAAAGTGACTTCATTCATCTATATTCTCATAATGTACACACCCTAACCCTGAAGGGTTTTCCCACATGAAAAAACCTTAATGACACATGACAACAAGAGTACTTATCTACATGAAGATGACCTCCAATCCATAAGGATATCCAAGCATATCCTTCCCAACCAACAATAGAAGGCACTTTATTTCTTGAATCCTAAGGTAACATTTGTTCCTTTCACCAATGTTGCTTTGAGCACTTGTATGTAGTTACTCATATGTAGTGTTGAATCTAATTGTACAATCAAATATTGAGTGTTGATGAAATGTGTAGCATGTATTGCACTTAGTTTTATTAAACTATACTTGAACATTGACTTAACTTGTAATTTAATCATCCAAAATCACACATTTTAATTAGATCTATACAATTACTGTGCATGAGTGAGTTCGTTGAAACCTTGAAAACATTGTATTGCACTTAGTTTGATTAAATTACATGAGCAATAACTTTGACTTAACTTGTAATGATCATCCAAAATCACAAATTTTAATTAGATACCAATTATTGCACGCATGTAGTGAGTTCGTTGAAACCTTTAAATATAATAGTTTGTTCTTTTGACATAGCGCATTCATGAGTAATAGATAATCCACACAAATCAACACATTAGATTGACACAAGAACACGTGGAAATCGAAGAACAAATACAAAGTGAAATGTATCATTCATTTATAAGTGAAATGTCAATGTACATGTCTCCAAAAGTACATGTATCCAATGAAGTCAATGTACATGTCTCCAAAAGTGAATGTATCGAAAAGCACATATATTTCCAAAAGTATCCAAAAGCACTGTTGATGTATATGTAACTTCGGAATGTATTTCATATATGTATATTGTATTCCTATAGAGATGGTATTATTCCTCTATATGGAAGTGTTTGTATTCCTATAGAGATGTTATTATTCCTCTATACGGAAGTGTCGTCATTTATATTGTAAGTGTCGTAACTTATACTTGATGGGTTATTAGACCACCTTGTTGGGGTCGGCCCTGTATAAGTCATGTGGGTCAAAGGGTTATTAGACCACCCTATTGGGGGTCAGCCATGTGGGTCAAAGGGTTATTAGACCACCCTATTGGGTGTCAGCCCAGTCAGTTTTATGTTATGTGCTTAAGTTGAGGCCGACCTAGTAAAGGTTATTAGGCAAGTCAAGTCAAGTATAAATAGAGTGCGGGAGGCACTCTATTTCATTATTCTATTCTCTCTCACACTCTTTGGAGAGTGGCGCACTTGTGGAGGAGGAGAAGCTGCTACTAGGAGATGTCTATCTCTTATGCTTGGGTTGTATCATTGCTCTATCTATCTCTGAGGAAGTTATTGGGGTTTTTCACCTTTATGGTTTTCCCCAAGTAAACTCTGTGTCTCTTGTGTGCTTGCATTATTGTGTCCATGATTGATATGCTGTAGATATGCTGTACATGTTGTTCTCTCAGTTAAGATCCTAAATTGGATTGAAGTAAATTCTGAAAAACTAACATGGTATCAGAGCTATCCTGAAAGAAGGCATGGTATGGCATGTATGACACTTGTTGCACTTGCGATGCTTGGGATTGATATAGCAAAAACCATTCATCGTAGCACATTCACTATAAATCCATTTTCGCGAAGTTTTCGGATCTGAAACTTTTACAGGTCGAATATCAGATCCCCATGTACCTTGTGTCCAATGAAAAATTTCTAATTTGTTTTACTTTGTGTTTTATGATCTGTACAATCTAGGGTTTCTGCGGTTTCTGCCTCTTCTAGATCTGAGTCATAAACAGGTGACCTAGGAAAAAAGGTCATAACTTGGGATAGGAAGCTCCAAATTAAATTTCGTAAAAAGTGACAGGTAGGGAACGGACTGTACTTTCTCAGGTAATGTTTTTAGAGGCCGAAACAAAACAAGTGACATGTGGCATGCCGTACAAGTTCACTCTCTTGTTTTATCCCATAAATAGGCCATGTTGCGACACTTGGCATAACTCTCTCTCAGAGAATCCAATTGAGGTCATACCTATGGGGTGGGAAATATGACAGGTAGGGATACCACAAATAGAAGTTTCAGACCCCGTAGATTGGAAAGTTTGGAGTTACACCAGAAACAATCAGGTACATATTTCTGTCAAAACAGAATTATTTTTTAGCACCTTCATTCATGACTTCGGGAATTTAGGGTTTCGAAGAAAGATGGAATTTTTGTAATTGGATACCACGGCTGAATGATACTCATCAAAATTGAAATTTAGAGATCAAGATCATAATTTTTGGTTGGGAAGAAGGCCGGGCATGATCAGACCCTAGTTCGAGACTTTGATCGGAAAAGTGGAAAATTAGGGCTTCTGCAAAAATAGGAATTTTTGAAATCTGTGACCACGGCTGGAAGCTCCTCAGAAAAATAGAAGCTTAGAGCTTTGGATCAAACCTTTTGATTGGGAATAAGGGTGGGCTATATAAAAGCCTAGTTCAGGGTCATGTCCAGTGAATCCGGAAGTTTCAAAGGAAAATTTGAGGGGTGAAACTTTGCAGTTTTCAAATTCTGAATATACCAGCTTGATCAGCTCATCAAGGCACATCTTTCTATCCTTTCAGAAGTTTGAAATTCAAAGTTTGAATTTTTAGGGTTTTTCTGACAAACCCTAATCCATCTCCAAATCCAGTTCCTGCAAATCAAGTGGATTGGGTTAATCCTAGAAGTGAATGGATTGGTCACCTACATAAGTGAAGAAGTTCATGTTTCAGAGGGAGACGAGGCTAAGGCCTTACATAAGAAGATTATAAGCAATCTCGACAGGTATGACTTATCCAGGTATGTTTTGAGATTTGTTCATGATTAAGTTTATGGTATGTTTGTCTTCATATTATTACAGTTAGTACAATCTTGATTAAATTTAGACTTGTCGTATCACCTTAATAAAATTATGAATGCATGATAGAAGATATTCATTGATTCGGGTGTTGACACTTATGATTGTACTAATGCATTATGGTGTTGTATGAGGTTTATGTTGTCTGCTAACATGAAAGGTACACCAAGAAAGACAAATCATGTTCTAGTTCAAGAACATATGATCATGGTGACATGAAGACAAAGATTCATCCATTGTCATGGATCACTTAGAAGATCGATTTACGAGGTATGTATAACTTGGTTCTATAATGGTTAACTTATGAGATATGCAGGTTACTAGCACAAGTCATTGAAGAGAACAAGAAGACATCATGTGGGTATGTTAGACATAACCAGCTAACATACTAATCCAGGTATGTTTTTCCTATATCAAGTTAGAATCCTACCTTGTGATAGGATCTCTTATATTAGCATACATGGCATGATTGGTAATGATTATTCATAGTTTTGAATAATCATGGGTGTATACATATTATGTTTCTTACCTTAATTGATGATATGACTAACCAGAAGAGTCATAAAAGTATAGGTTTGAGTAATCACGGGTTTAGGCATATTATGTTTCTTAATTTAATTTATGATATGACTAACCATAAGAGTCCTTGAATACTAATGCTTAATATTTCTGTTTGAAATGATCATGACTATACACGCTTAAGATTATTGTGTTTTGATAGTATTGAGAAGATACTAATAAATGTATGATTATGTATGAGATATCGAGGAGATCACAATAATGATACTTGTAAGCATGCATAGTGATCGAGGATGGATATAAGTTCAAGGAAAGGTAATCCAGGAAGCAAAGATCAAGAGGGAGCACACTCCAGTAGTTTCTGCAAGGATGCAGATATTCAGAGGGAGTCGACCACTTCTCACAATCCACATCAGAATGGAGTTGCAGAAAGGAAGCAAAGACTGAGAGGGAGTCAACCCAACAAACAAACAAAGATAATTATTTGAATTATCATTCCTTGCATATTTGATTGTTTAAATAATACTGTTCAATAATGTCTATACTGATGTTCCTAGAATTAGGTTGTGTATTATGCATATTAGAATAGTTGCATTGATGAACAAGTATACTACTAATATACATGGGTAAGTGGCCTATGGCACTGTACAACATTCCATTGCTACTTATCTAGAATGAAACCTCTTTGCTGACATGTTGGGAGTTGTGCACACTCTTAACAATGTTCTGGTAGAGATTGGAAGGCATCTAGAAAGTCACGGGATATGGATAAATGTTGTATTGAAGCATTGGCTAAATTAATTGCATGATTGTATGACATATTTCTTTATGAGTAAGAACTTGTTCTGAAAACAATGAGATGTTTCTAATCATGAAATTTAACTTGTTTTGTAGGAAAGATCATATACCATCACCTACAAAAGAAGGACTACAACATTTGTTCCAGCAACAAAGTTAGCTATTGAAGATATTGAAGATGTTGAAGTTCCCAGGATTCAGGAAGAATGCCATGATTGAGGAGTACCATTCGATCATGAAGAATGATATTTGGGATGCGGTCCCAAGACCTGAAGGGAAGTCTGTTGTGACTTCTAAATGGATCTATAAGATCAAGCATGCTGCAGGTGGCAGCATAGAGACTTTTGCTCCTGGACCCAAATCCACTTCCATCAGATCAGTACTTGCTCTGGCTACAGTGATGAAATGGAAGATACACCAGATGGATGACAAGACAGCTTTCTTGAATGGTGTAGTCGGATTGGAAGTGTATGTGGAGCAGCCACTCGGGTTCGAGACACATGACCGAGAGTCACATGTGTGCAAACTGAAGAAAGCCCTGTATGGTTTGAAATAGGAAACCAGGACCTG
Organism: Larix kaempferi; assembly: GCA_027924585.1. Lineage (NCBI taxonomy): Eukaryota > Viridiplantae > Streptophyta > Pinopsida > Pinales > Pinaceae > Larix > Larix kaempferi. Next base: position 10,932,020 of record BSBM01000073.1, read on the forward strand.
GTATGATAGGATAGATGGCTTTCTATCCAGTTTGGGCTTTACCAAGAGTAAAGTGGATTCCAACCTTTACTACAAGGTTGAGGAAGGCAATCCAGTGATACTACTTTTGTATGTGGATAACCTATTTGTTACAGGTGAGGATAGATTGATTTTCGACACACAGCGGAAGCTTGCTGCCGAGTTCAAGATGAAGAACTTGGAGATGATGCACTACTTTCTAGACATGGAGGTGTGGCAGAGTGCAGATGGAATCTCCTTTGTACAAGGGAAGTATGCAGTAGAGATCTTGAAGAGGTTCAGGATGATAGATCGCAAGGCCATAGCCACACCTATGGCATCGAACCTAAAGCTTATGTGTGATGCTTCATCTGAGCCTGTTGATGTCACTATTAATCGTCAGATGATTGGGTCCTTGATGTACCTGATGAACACAAGACCAGATATTTTCTTTGCGGTGAACACATTGAGCTAGTTCGTGACGGATCCGAGGAGTGTTCACCTAGTTGCTGTAAAGCATATTCTGAGGTACCTGAAGGGTACAGTTGATTATGGGCTCAAATATGATGCGAATCAAAAGATTAACCTACAGGGTTATGTTGATTCAGATTGGGCAGGTAGTGCTGCAGATAGGAAGAGCACATCTGGGTGCTGCTTTTGTATGGGATCAGGTGTGATCTCTTGGTTTAGCAGGAACCAATCCTGCGTAGCACTGAGTACAGCTGAAGCTGAGTATGTTGCAGCATGTTCAGCTAGTTGTGAGGCAGTATGGCTCCAAAAGCTACTGTCTGAGTTATTTGATCTCCCGCTAGAGGCTACTAGTATCTTTTGTGAAAACTAGAGTTGTGTGAAGCTGTCTGAGAACCCGATGTTCCACAACAGGTTGAAACACATTGAGATCAAATATCACTATATCAGGGATATGGTGCAGATAGGAGCAGTGAAGCTCCTGTATGTTGCGACGGATGAGAAAATTGCAGATGTGTTGACGAAGCCAATAGCCAGAGTGAAGTTTGAGTACTTCAGAGAGAGGCTTGGTGTTCTTCAGATCGATGACACTTCGAGGAAGAAGCGATGGAGACATTTGCTTTAGCCATTCCTAGCATGATGGAAGGGGGATCCTTCACATGGCTATGGATGTAAGTGCTAGATGATGAGCATCAAGATGATGTTCCAGTTTCTGCTCTGTATGATTAGTTGGATCATTTACATTTGTATGTATGTGTATGCATCATGTTGGATGTTGGATATGATCAGTTGGATCATTTATGTATGTACGCATCATGTTGGATGCTGGATATGATTAGTTGGATCATTTATGTATGTATGCATCATGTTGGATCCTTGGACCATGTATCTATATATGTATCAGGTGGATACGCTGTATGATCAGGTAGATCATGTATGTTGATATGTATCAGGTAGATACATTGTGTGGATCATGTATCTATGTATGTATCAGGTGGATACATTGTGTATGGTGATATGTATTAGGTAGATACTTGGTATGCATCAGGTAGATCCATTGTATGATCAGGACGGTCATGGATGATGAGCTTCTCCAGATGACATGCATCAGGATGATGCAGTGATGATGATCAGGATGATCATGTGTACATCAGGATGATGTATGGAGAGTATCAGGTTGATACTCTGTGGCCGTGGACAGGTTGTGCAGATGAGCATGTAAGTAGACCTGGGAGATATGGACAGGATGAAAAAGGCCTCAGATGCTCTTTCAAAAATGTTGCGATTAGAGTAATGTGCGATTTCTGTTTATGATAATGTTAAATGTTGCAATTAAGGGGATTTGCTAGAACTCTGCGATGAATATTTAGGATTGATGTTAGTATCATATTGCCACAACTTTTCACCTCCCTCGGCGGAAACATGGTTCCGTCTACTCTTCCTGGACGCCTCGGGTGAGAGCTCATCTGCTCTGCGGGTGTTACTGGGTGGGCTCAAACCTACTCGGGTCGGTGCCCAGGGAGACTGTGGTATGGGTCGATAGTTGGTGGACCCCTATCTACTGTGATCATGTGATGGAATGCCAACAATTATGAGTAACACAACCCAGAGATGAGTGGGTTCATGCTTTTGTCCATACTTTGGAGGAGATACCGCGCTCGTGGTATACTGCAGCTGAATTGCGCCGTGACATTACAACATGGGGGGAGTTAACAATCTATTTCACTCATACTTTCACATTTGCAGATGCCAACCCTGATGTCCATAACACCTTACAGCTCATCCGCGATGTGATATTTTGGGTTGTTCCGGTGAAATGCCCTGTTGATCCGCACACCCACAGTCAAATGCAGTCTCTCATGGAGTGCTTCAACGTCAGTGGAGGGCCATAGGACGATGATGATCGCCGGAATATTAACATTCCCGAATCCGAAGGAAGTCATGATGTGATACCACCTATTGCGCCAAGTAACCTGTTCAATCAGCCGTTGCAGCTTCGTAAAACGAATATCGGCACCGAAGCTACTCCCAAGTTTGCTAATGTAGGGGATTATTGGGATGATGAGATGATGAGTAAAGTTACTGAGTTACTGCATGAATTTCAAGATGTGTTTCCCACGAAATTTTTCGAAATGAAAGGAATCCTGGGTGATTTAGGTGAGATGAGGATTCCACTGAAACCCAATGCTAAGCCAGTCCGACAATGCCCGCATCGATTAAACCCGCGAAATAAAGAAAAAGTCAAGGCAGAACTTGATCAGATGTTGGATGTTGGTATTATTGAACCTGTGGAAGAGTCAAAATGGATCAGTCCTTTGGTGGTGCAGGACAAGAAAACAGGCGAAGTACACATTTGTGTTGACTTGCGGAAGTTGAACGATGCTTGCTTGCATGATCCCTTCCCGACCCCGTTTACTGATGAAGTACTTGAAGGAGTGGGTGGCCAGGAGATGTACTCTTTCACCGATGGATTCTTTAGCTATCATCAGATTCGTATTGCCAAGGAGGATTTCCATAAGACAATGTTTGTTACTGAATGGGGTTGTTTTCAGTACACGGTTATGCCGTTTGGTTTGAAGAATGCACCTGCGATATTCTCTCGGGTCGTTGTTGCCGCGTTCAAAGATTTTATTCAAAAGTTTCTACAGGTCTACATGGATGATTGGATTGTTTATGGGTTGATTCGCGATCATTTGGCCAATTTGCAGTTGATGCTTGAGCGATGCCGACAACACCAGATATCGATGAGCTTGAAGAAATGTATTTTTTGTGCTCCGTTTGGGATATTGCTGGGTCATATTGTGTGTAAGCAGGGATTGTTGGTCGATCCAGCAAAGATTGCGCTTATTTTGGGGTTGCAACCGCCGACCACTGTTAAGCAGCTATGCGCGACTTTGGGGCACATAGGATATTATCGCAAGTTCATTAGGGGATATGCTGTGATTACTGCCCCTATGGAGAAGTTGTTGAAAAAGGATGCGGCATTTCAGTGGAATCTGGAATGTCAGGAAAGTTTCAAAACACTCAAAGCGAAGATGGCGTCGGCACCAATTTTGGTTTTTCTGGACTGGAGCAAGGAATTCCATGTCCACGCTGATGCTTCATTAGTTGCATTAGGGGTTGTATTGGCTCAACCAGGTGAAGGCAACATTGATCATCCCATTTCTTTTTCCAGTCAGAAGCTATCATCTATAGAACGCAACTACACTACCACAGAACGCGAAGGTCTAGCCATGGTTTACGCACTGCAGAAATTCAGGCATTATTTGTTGGGTGGCCACTTTAAAATGTTTACTGATCATTCTGCATTGAAATACTTGGTTAATAAGCCTGTGTTGGGGGGGAAGATCTGCCGATGGCTACTTTTGTTTCAGGAGTTTGATTTCGAAGTCATTGTGAAACTGGGACAGTTGAATGCTGGACCAGATCATTTGTCACGGATTGACACAGGGGAGGAACTGACTAATATTGAAGATGGATTGCCGGATGCCTAGCTGTTTCATGTTGCCGCTACTGATCACTATTTTGATGACATCCTTAGGTTCTTGGCGACTGGCACAACGCCCGATGACTTTACCACTGCTCAGAAGAAGCAATTGGTCGTCAAGGCTGCTGACTTTTAACTGATCGCAGGAGAGTTGTATAAATTGGGTGTCAATGAGATCTTGCACAGATGTGTCTTGCCGCACGAGCAAGTGCAGATATTGGCTGAAGCACATAGCGGAGTTGCAGGAGGACATTATGGCGTTCGAGCAACTGCTCGAAAGGTGTTGCATGCAGGGCTTTGGTGGCCCACATTACATAATGATGCCATAGACTATGCACGTTCTTGCGATGTTTGTCAACGAACTGAAAAACCATCTAGACGCGATGAGATGCTGTTACTACCTCAATTAACACTACAACCATTTGAGAAATGGGCTGTGGATTTTGTAGGGCTGATCAATGCACCAGGGAAACATATAGGTGCGCGATATATTATCACAGCGACAGAGTATTTGACCCGATGGGTGGAGGCGGCACCTATAATTGATTGTTCCGCAGCAACGGCTGCTCGGTTCTTGTTTGATCACATTATCACTCGGTTCGGCTGCCCCAAGATTTTGCTGAGTGATCAAGGCAGTTATTTTCTCAATTGCACTATCAGCACATTGACGAAGGAATTGCAGATTCAGCATAAGAAGAGTACACCCTATCACCCATAAGCGAATGGGACGGTAGAGGGGTTTAATAAGGTATTGGAGCATGCGTTGACAAAAGTGTGCAATGCAAACCACGATGACTGGGATTTGAAAGTTCCAGTAGTGTTGTGGGATTATCGCACCACATGTAAAAGGTTGACTAGTTAGACACCTTTCAAGCTGGTATATGGGAAGGAAGCAATTATGCCTATGGAGTACATTGTTCCGAGCTTACGAATTGCGGCTATTACAAGTATGGATGATGTTGCCGCATTAGACGAGCATCTAGCACAATTGGTGGAACTCGAAGAAGATCGATTTATCACGGGCTTTCATCAAGTAGTGGAGAAGGACTACCAGAAGGCATGGCATGATCACCACATAAAAAACAAGCAGTTTCAGCAAGGTGACTTGGTGCTATTGTATGACAGTAAGTTTATGAAACATCCAAGCAAGTTGCAGATGCATTAGCTGGGTCCCTACTGCATCAATGATATTGCTATAGGAGCAGCGGTTCAGTTGCAGCGATTGGATGGGGGGATGCTCCCCAAGCTGGCAAATGGTCACATATTGAAGCCCTATCGCGTGGGCTTAGAGCAGTGTGATGTCTGAGTCGCATCTAAAAGAAAAAATGAATGAGTAATGATGCTTGTTGCAAGTTGCTTGGTAGCAGATGGCGCACCAATAGAAGTATGGCATGCAACAGCAGGAGGCTTCTACAGCAAGCTTGGCACAGTCCATGGTATATGGCCACATGACAGCCCGGTTAGATCAGTAATAAATGCCAAAAGTGGATATAGTTAATTAACGGCGCATTTGCATTATGGGCATTAATGACAGATATAGTCGATGGGAGGACAAGATCGTCAGCGGATTTCTCTCATTAATACGAAGATTTTGTTGAATTAATGCACAATTTAGTCATGATTAGGGTGGATTTAAGTAAATGATATAAGTATGCCCTTGCTTCGGTCGAAAGACACGTAGGAATTAGTAAGCAGTGTTGTTGTGAACTGTTGTAGTGCTTTGAGATACTCGCTGCTGAGTATATAACAAAGAGTATTGAGGTATGCCAGGTGAATTCGATCCCATCGACATTAGTATTGAAGTCAAATCTCCGTTTATTCCAGTTATTGTTGAATGAGAAGGTACATATTCAGCCACTGTTGATCTTGGAGCCGAGATCGCCAACATGCCAGTGGGTACATCAGCTGTTGCTAAGAAGTGCCGAGGAGGTCAGCCTTCTGACTCCCCGAAGAGTAAGAGGTTAACTCGATCTGCCATGGCTGGAGGAGTTACGGAGCAAGTGGGACCGTCTAGTTGCCTTGCGACTACATCTGCCCAATGGCTGGGCCAGTTCATTGCTAATATTCTTGGACACATCCCTCCTGTTCGACCAGATGTCACCTTGCGTAAGATCACCTCGAAGCCGAAATTCAGTGTGAAGATACCTGCACTCCCGGTAGGCTTGGAGTGCTCGGTGGATATTGGACCGGCGTTGATGCACCTATGCTACGATGACCATGACATGGTGGCCCAACCTACAATTGCCTCCGCACCCTATGTCAAGGAGACGCGCCATTTACTAGAACCAGTAATACATGAATGGGCACGCAGACTGAGGCAGGCCGGCCTGTTAGGGATAATCAACATGCCGCACTTCGGACGCCTGACGGATGTCAATTCTTGTGTGAAGCAGCTCTTGTCATGCTTCCATGGGGGTTCATTATGGTTGGACAGAGAAGTCCCAGTCACTGTCGGCTTGATTTCTGAGATTACCGGCTTACCTAAGAATGGTGTTGATCCATAAGACTTCCTTCAAGGGAAGGCCAGTGAGAGGAAGTGGGAACGGCAATTGGCACGAAAGTATGGCTTGGAATCGGATGGGTGCGGATACTACACCAGTGGCTGCAACAATCAAGCGGTACTCACCAGCATTAAAATTCTGTGTTGTAAGGTGATTAGTGGAGGTCGCCCTAACCAATGTAACTTGGGGATAGTTTCTTGTGTCGAGCAATGCGTGGAAGGAGTCCAAATGAATTGGTCCTTATATCTTATGAAACAGCTCATGGAGGATGTCGCAGATGTCCAAGTAGGGAGAGGCGCCTTTTCATATAGTTGGTTGTTGCTTCTCATTGCTCTAGTAGCATGGAAAGAGCCTAATACATACCAAGGTATAGACTGCCCAGCTGCTAAGGAACGACGGGGCTCATTATCAGAATATATGGGCTGTGCGCGAGTTGGAGCGAACTCGGGAGTGCCAGGTATAGTTTTGGCTATATTTAGAAATGCTTTGTGATGCCGTAACCCAGCTCCCACAAATATCTGCAGACATCATGGCACGCTTCACACCGGTCATGGCATTTGCAATATGACCGAGTGTCATACATATCCAGGCTCGCTGTGACATTAATCGACAATAGTTGCGGAAAAAGTATAGAGTGACCGCGGAAGATTTGGAGGCCATCGTGAATGAGTGGCCGGAGGCATGGTGACAACCCATGAGTCCTGCATAAATTGATGCTGGAGGTCCACCGGAGGGTCCTCCAGAGCCAGGATCACCTCTGGATCAGCAAAGTCATCATAGTTCCGACGAAGAGTCAAAGCGAACACCAACTGAGGATGATAGCGGCCGCACTTTAGAGGAAAACAGGACAAAGTAGCGCCACGAGCATGCCACGATCAGCGAGATGTCTTTACCAATTGAGGCGTAGTTGGGCCAGTTAGTCACAGCCCTTAATAATGCTGCCATGGCGACTGCTGATAAAATGTCTGGCAAAGTGGAGGAGGGACTCTCTACGCTCGTTGCCCATATGGATTCACTGGGTAATACAGTATTACAAACAGAACCGGGCAGTGTCCCTAGACAGGAGACGGTCACGATCTGCACCACGCCCTAGGTACGGAAAATCAACATTCCCCCGACTACGATTGTGACCGATAATGAGGAGTTGCAAAATGTGCTGAAGTCGATTGACCAGGTGACTGTCAATGTGAATGCACTATCGGTAATGGCCCTGATGACAATGCAGAAGAGCGCCTCCCAGGAAATGGCGGATAGAATGCATAGAATCAGTAAGCATTGTCAACAATTACAGGAAAAAGAGGCAACCATGATCGCTGAGAAAGAAGAGATGACAAACAAAGCTGCTGAAGCATGCAAAGTAGTGGATGACCTTGAAGCTGGCCTGAAGCAGGAGCGGGCCGAGACCACTCGCACCATTGAGGAACTTAAAAAGGAACAAGACTTCCTTGTTGTGGAAAAGGATCGCATGTGGGATGACAGTGCTCAGATTGACCAAGCAGTTGCAGAAACGTATCAGCATGTCCCAGAGCCTAATAAGGAGGAAGACATGCTCCACTGAGTGCAGTGATTGGGGGCTGCCATTGTTCAGTTAAAACAAGAGAACGACCGGCTGACGGCTTAGTTGAAACCAAGTATGCCTCAGGCCAAAGTGGATGAATGACGAAGGGAAATTGAGGAAGTTTCCAACCAGATGGAGGAACTAGAGACAAAGGCAACTAGGCTCATCGCGGAAACAATAGAGTTTTGGGGCCGCATTGTTCATGATGACCAAATTGAACATCTCACTAAGAGTCGGCAGGAAGCGGAGGGTTAGGTCGCGACACTGAAGGCTACAATGAGAACCTTGCCCCCAATGGAGAAAGTCACTAAGTCGTGCGAACTAAAGGACTTGCAACAGTGAGCTACCAAGGTAGAGGAACGACAGAAGCGGCGTGTAGCCCATTTAGAAGAATTCTAGGAAACTAGCGGGAAATTGATGGTGCAGGAAAGTGAAGCACTTCCCACAGTTCAGAAGAATCGATAACAAGCCATGGAGAGGCTTGTTGATCATCCATTCGCTGAAGATGTGGTCACAAGTCAGGCAGTAGTCACGGAAGCTCAGGAATTGGTAAGGAATGTCGAACAGCCATATGTAGACTTCAAGGCCAGGACTGCAACGTGTACTTTGTCCACTAGTTGACGTGGCTCGAGGGCGAGCCACAAGATTGTGTTGGGGGCTTGTTGGCAGGCGGTTTGATGAGGAAAGATCACGATACTGTTGACGCTGTGACACGTTGGAGGAAGGCACGAAAGGAGTATCTTGGGCCAAAGGATACCGCACTTGGCGGGTTTTTGGTCATATATTTTGTAATATCGAGTCATTACACTGCGGTATGCAGGTTTTTGGGTCATTAGACCAAGTCAGTTAGTCGATTGTCCATAGTGTCGGTGAGGAAAGTGGACAAGTATTGTAATTGGCGGAAGCCTATAAATAGAGGAGAATTGTAAGTGTTAGAGGAGTCGATAGTCGTGGATGAGGATAAGTGCTATATGCGGGGATAATACGGATGTTGCATGGAGATTTATGTATTGTTTTGCCACAGTAATATAAGGATGATGATTTGGTGCGATCCATGTGTAATGTTGCTCAATGCCTATGTTATTGCCTATTCTTAATGCATTTGTCTATTTTCTGTTGCTATAATGTGAATGCTGCAATAATGTGTTATCGGTCTATGTGAAAATGCTGCGATTAGAGTAATGTGCGATTTCTTTTTATGATAATGTTAAATGCTGCGATTAAGGGGATTTGCTAGAACTCTGCGATGAATATTTAGGATTGATGTTATTATCATATTGCCACAAATTGCCTCCTCCCTTGGTGGAAACATGGTTCCGTTTTCTCTTCCTGGATGCCTTGGGTGAGACCTCATCCGCTCTGCGGGTGTTGTTGGGTGGGCTCAAACCTACCCGGGCCGGTGCCCAGGGAGATTGTGGTATGGGTCGACAGTTGGTGGACCCCTATCGACTATGAGGTCACGATTCGGTCAACACTTGGATCCCAGATGTTTCCTCGGATGGTACGACCATGGGTGCTACCTCCACATTAGCTTGCCCCCGTGAAGGATCTACCATCTGCAAGTTTAATAATTGTAAATATTAGACAAAAGATAGCATTAGTGAACTAAAATGTAAAGTATGTGGAAATTAACAAATTAACAAGTATTAAAAAACTGAAATTTTAAAATGTTTACCTCGGTGTGAGATACGACAATGGGTGGTATATAAGATGGGCCTGCCAAATGGGTAACATCATGACCCCCTGTAGAGTCTGGAACATCTGACTCTGTGGCGTCATTGCCTGCATAAAGCATTAACTGCAAGTTCACAAAATTAATATATTAGCTCAAAGTATATATATGTGTACAAAGACGAAAATAAATGAAGAATTTATTACAATTAACCATCTACATACCTCAGTCGAAAACCCACTGAAGGCAATATCTAAGGCAAGACCATAGCAGGGACGACCACACGATGTGCACTCGTGAGGCTCAATACTAGGTTGGGGATGTCCTGATGGTCCTACACTAGTGGATGGTCCTGCACTCGATGATGGTCCTGCATGGTGATGACCTGGTGTATGTACCACACCAGGGACAAATGTCCCTTCCTCACCCATATGCTGAATTATAGTGCCATGGCAAACAACTGCCCGTTCCAAACTAAAAAATGCATCATGTGTCTGTGGAATAACATGATGTGCAGGTGGGACATATGTCCCAGGTAACTTCCTGCGAGGTGTAGGGATAGGGCGATCCTGGTCTCGAAGCCTCGCATTGGGTCAGTTTTGGGGCATCCCCCCACCAATCCCCTGAAACTCCAAGATGTCAAAATAGTTTACGTGCTTATGTAACATGAACTCTGCGTACATCTTTCGAAGAAAATACAAGGAAATTTCCCTGTTGTTATGTGGTGGCATATCAAAAACCATGTACCATCTGTCCATCCAGTTATCAAGAAATGGTTGAAACGTGCACCACTCAATGGAGATATGAGGCTTGTTTGCATTTGGGATTTCCCCCGTCCGAGTGTCCCTAAACAATGCAAATATGAGCTCTTTGGGTATTTTCAACTTTTTTATTGCATTGTAGTCTAGCCCATCAGCATATTCTTGTCTTTTTCTTTCTCTATATGATGTAATATGATATAGTACATTGCTCGACTCTGAAATGGTGTCAACAATTGCATCCAGGGTTGATGCAATCGAGCGGCGAATCCTGTCACCACAACTAAAAGCTTCACTAATGCCCCTCAAGCGGGTAAGCTCAATCAGTATCTCGGCATTTGTGTCCATAGCCGCAACTGCAATAAAAACATCAATATGAAAATCATTAGAAACATATACATGGTATATAATGACGTCTCTTCAAAATTAAAAATGTATTAAATCAAACTCAAGTAAGCAATTTAATGGCATTCACTTACATACATTTAAAACTTAAAATTAAACATTTAACAATTAAAAAGTAAGTTTCATTCAACTTATTTCTAGAAGTTAAGGCACTTCTTAACCCTCATTGGTGACTTTTCCATTCAAACTTGGGTTTAAACTTCTTAGAATTTAGGAGTTTTATTTTTACATGTTTTGGCCTTTACGTCCCTTGCAGAAAACAATATTTCCATCAACTTCATAAGCTAACATTAAATTTATTGAATTCAACATATTATGCCTTGTAGTTGGAGGGGAGGACAAAGTGGCATGGAATGAAATGGATATGTATGAGTTTGTCTTGCCAATATGATTACATATGTACTTGAGATGACTATCAATGATTAAGATGTTGAATAATCAACTAGAGATTGTGACTAGAATGACAATAACAACAATGTCAACTTCTCAAAACAAAGACAATTTCTCTCTGCAAAATCGATCTCTACATTGTATGGCAAGTTCAAAAAATTAAATAAAAAACATAGTGATTTTCTATATGAAGTCTTTGAGTTGAATCAACGGTCCCTGAGCGTTGAGTAGATTGATTGAGGGTGTGGATAGGGCAGGACCAAGAGGCACTTTGTTAATGTGTTTTGGCATTTAGTCAAGGGTGCTTAACTAAGAGGCAATGTATAGCTATATACACTTGTGATGAAATTTTGATTATGTTCATGGACAAATGATTGTGATGAAATTTTGAGAAACCAAGTTACTAATTTTTTATGCATTTTTTCTATTCATGCTTGTGCATGCATTTCATCTTGTTATGGCCATTTCTAAGGAAAATTATTGAATTAGTATCATGGGAAATGGCCTTTGAGGGTTGGAAATTTGGGTTTCATGTGGATGGATACATTGTAGAAAGGGAGGAATTCTATTTTTTTTCAATTTTTGGTTGGATTAGGAATTTTTGAGTTTTTGAAAGGGATTCATTTTAATTATTCACTCATCTTGGTTGAGGGAGATGTGACTTTAATTAGATATTGGGTTATTTCCAATTTTATAAATATTACAAAACTAGGTTGTTTTAAACAATAAAAAAATGGTAATTTAGGTTAAGAAATGACAAAACAATTGTATGGGTGAATGAATTACTTGATTAGATGACAATCCAACGGTGAATTTGCCTCCCCTCCAACTTAATCGAGCTCCACTGATACTTCAGGGCACACAAACCATCCTCATCCAACCTTGAATTCACGTTTCTGATGCGTGAAGAGCACCACGGGTGGTCGGGGGTGGTTAGGACTGTGTTTTTAAATTGATTTTAGATTTGCATAACATGTACGTGTTTTGTAACTACATAACATGTACGCATTTTGTAGTTCTATAATGCGTACGCGTTGCGGTTACCTATCCTACATGTCTAGTGACATGTCAGGCTCGGGTTTTACCATACCAAGTGCTAAGTATCAAAAACATGTTATGTTTTTATGTATTAGAAACGAGTTTTGAAAAAGTAGGATTGCATCTAAAGTGACCCTCATCTTCTTGCACACACCCTGTTTTAGTTTGTCTCTTATCAACTCAAATCGTGGAATTGAAGCTTGGTGACTTCACTTATCTCATATGATCTCCCACTTAGTAATTCACCAAGGTTCACCACCAATTTCTGATGTTGTAAATTTTCATTCTAGCTCAACATTGGTCTTATTTACAAATTGTAAATTGATTTATCAAAGAGCCTACTATCATTCTACTTGTATTACAATATTTTAGAGATATCTATCTTGAATCAACCACTTCCCTAACATAGTGATATGACATGTAAGTGCGAACAACCTATAGTGTATTTTGGATTTTATAAAACTGCAATGACACATTGGTTATCATAACTTATCATTATATATTATATTTGTTCTAGAAGAAACTAACATAGTCATTGCTAAACTTGCACTTATTTACATGCTTCTGTCATAACCGTGTACTTAGACTTGGTAAAATCATCCTATTGATCCCATCCTCCAACCTTGAGTCCATCTCTCTTCAGAGGTTCCTGTGTTGTTGATGGTTTCAACACATGCTTAGAATCCAACATTTTGACTTTATTGAGGCTCCACCTAGGTAATTCCCCTAAATAAAAAAGGGTTTTTCATTTCTCACCAAATTTGGGGGGTGAATTCGACGTTTGTTCGACGCTACTTAGCGTTGAATATGAGTTTGGACAGACATATTTAGAATTTTGAATAAATGTCGGTGGTTTAACGTCGCTTAACAGACGTCATTAGGAATCTCGTAAGCGACGCCTAAGTTGAAATTTCTGCCTTCTTCAATGTCTGTTGGGAACATCAGTTGAATGTCAAATAAATGTCCAAAAAATGACATTTAAAGAGTGACGTTCATGTCAGTAAAACGTCAAAAATGGGACATTTAAAGAGTCGCTTGAACGTTGGCTTAATGTCCGAAAAGCAACAGCTGCCATAAATTTTTACATCGAATTAACATCGGTAAAGTGACATTGAGAGGCCAAATGCATGTCGACATAACATCGAATACACATCGGTAAGATGTATAGAAAGAGACGTTTGTAATGGAGGATCGATGTCAGAAAAACATCGGACAAAAGACATTGATAGAGTAAATTGCACATTGGCATGCTGTCGGACAAAAGACGTTGAAAGAGTAAATTGCAAGTCGGCATGATATCGCAAAAGAGACACTGGAGAAGTAGATGTCACATCGGATAGGTGTTCGAAAAGAGACGTCTATCAATTATGTTACTGATGTTTCAGTTATGGTACCAACATTCAACCCACTCCACTCTATCGTCATTATAGCATTGAATAAGTGACGTGTATATGAATTTATTAAAAAAAAGTTGAATCCCTTCAGTATGTTTGAGAGTGGTTCCAACCTATTTGAACTCCATTTGCAAAAAGTAAAATTTTAGATCCCATTCAAATTTTAACAAACTTAATAGTTTTCAGGATTTCAAGATTACAACGTTTCCAATGGATTCTATCATGTATAAGGTTAAGGGATTGGAATTTAAACAAGCACATCAAACTCTCTATGTACCTTGATGTTGGTGGTGTTGATGCCTAATAGTTGAAGTTGATTAAAATCTTCTAAATGTACCATTCAGTCAAGCAAACTCATTTATTAAGCATGACAACATTTCCAATGGATTCTATCGTGTATGAGGTTAAGGGATTGGAATTTAATCAAGCACATCAAAATATATATGTACCTTGATGTTGGTGGTGTTGATTCCTGATAGTTGAAGTTGATTGAACTCCTCTAAATGTACCTTTCAGTCAAGAAAAAGAACTTATTAAGCACGACAACGTTTCCAATGGATTCTATCATGTATGAGGTTAAGGGATTGGAATTTAATCAATCAAATAAAACTCTCTATATACCTTGATGTTGGTGGTGTTGATGCTTGATAGTTGAAGTTGATTGAACTCCTATAAATGTACCCTTAAGTCAAGCAAAATCACTTATTAAGCGTGTGCATTTTTTTCTACCTTATCGTAATGCTTGGATTAAGAAGTTTCATCAAAATTGTAAGGTGTTGAATAAAGTCCTTGGAGGATCAACTTCGAGAATTGAGGTAGAGGCAAGGGCTAGAGCCTAGAGGAGGGGGGAAATGGGTGCTATTGATGAATAGGATCCCATTATAGGCAAAACGTTTTTTGGTGATTATATATTTTCAATTTTGGTTCAGAACTTCAGATATGTATCGCACGTTGTGACATTTTTATATATTCACCCTTAGATGATATATACAAGAGTAGACTTTGCTTATTATGTCTCTAATGGGAGCATTGAGAGGTCAATATTGTTGGAATATTCTCACCATCATATCTTGGTTTTGCATGCATGCACGCATTCCATGCATCACTCCATGCATCCATGCATCATCAATGGAGTCTCCTAGCACCTAGTCCCTATTTTGGCCCCCGTGGAGCTTGTTTTTTTCCATCATTATCCCTCCTAGCCACTCATGCGCCTTGTTTCCATCACTAGAGTTACAAATGTGCTCTCATGCACATATTTATGAGATCTATTAGTAAGTTCCATGAGTTAGGGAACCTTATCCCTATGATTGCTTAGTTAACTGATTGTAGCTCCTAGTTGATTGCTTATGAGTGTATGTGCCTCCTTGGAGAGTCCTTCCCTATTTTGGTGCCCACATGCATAGTGATGTTCAGTTCCACCTCATTTGACAGACTATTCACCATCGGTGGCCATTAGACCTTATCGCAAGATGGTTCTAGTGCAAACTAAGCCATGACTTGAGGAGAATTCAAATCCTCTAGGGAGTATGAAATTCATTCTATTGTATTATCATATTTTTTCCAACTTATAGCTGATGAATGTATCAACAAAAGTTTCTCATATCTTTTTATTTTCATGAGTGAATTTGATTATATTTCTTGTTAATTCTTCTCTGCAATAAACACTATGAAATTGTGAGGTTTGTTCAAGCCTAGTGATCTGCCCCTATGGAATTTCACATGGTATCAGAGCTTGTGATAGTTTTTTGAGTTGCGGCAGTTACAGTAATAGCAGCAGTTGCAACAATTTATTGAGCAATTATTTTTCAGTAGAGCACCATAAGCCTATGGATTTCCACAGCAAATCCTAGTGCAAATGCATTGAATTCATTGGAGAAATCCTTTGAGGTATAGCTAGGTGTGAAGGATCTGGATAAAAGTGCCTACTTTCCTAAATCAGTGTTCAATAGATTCTGTAGCAATCCTCAAGATAATTTGTATTGTTTATGTAGGTTATTCCATCATCATAAGCGCATTCAATTAGCTACTATGGATCTCACCTTGATTCCTAAACTCACTTCTTTCAACTACTTCGAATGGAAGGGACAAATATAGATATTCATGCTTAGCAGAGGTCTCTACAGAGTGTTACATGGCACTGAGGTCAGGCCAAATGGTGCTATAGAAAAATACAAGTATCTAAAAAAACTTGATGAAGTAGTCAGATTGTTATTCCTCGGTATTTCCAAATATCTACTCTTTCATCTCACCCGTCTGAAAACTCCCAAGGAGGTTTGGGAAAAGCTCGAATCCTTATTTGGGCAGCAGGATTATTTGAGAGGACATCAATTGGAATGAGTTAATATCACTAAGCCCCAACAGTTTTGAATCCATCACAGATTTCTTCACAAGGTTCATGAACTTGGTTGTGCAGCTAAAACTATGTGGAATTGAGAAAGAAGACAAGCAGCTAATTCTTTCTATTCTTTCAAAATTGGGACTAGAAAATTCATTGTTGGCTTCCACCTTCCAAACAACAAATATTTCCATCCCAAATTGGAAAATTCCCACTCTAGATGCATTCATCCTCTCTCTCACAAAGGAGCAAGACAAATTGGTGCAGATGGGAGTAATAAAAACAAAGAGGGATTAATCTCTTGTTGTAGGATAAGGAAAGAATGCGAATGGAAAAGGGAACATGAAGGGTAAGGAAAAGAAACTTTATGAGCAAAATTCAAGGGAGACTTCTAAACAATCAGAAGGGACCTCGAATCCAAAGAGAGGCAAGCAAAACCATAAAGAGAAGACCAAATTTCCATACTGTAACAGAGGTTTTCATCCTAAAAGTGCTTGCATGAAGAAGACCATTGATCTCATGGCCCAGATTCTAGAGAAAAACAATCTTCCAATACCTGCAAATGCTAGAAGAAAAGAATTTGATCCTAAATCAGAGGACAAAGTGAGGTGTCATACACTCATGGCTGGCACTTCGAAAGAATCCTCCTTCATCATAGATTCTGGAGCATCTAGACACATGTCTGCTTCCAAGGATCTATTCTCTGAATTCGAACCCACTGTTGGGCCTTCTATCCTGATGGGAGATGATTCTGAATTTTCCTCAGAAGGGATTGGAAGGATCAATATGGAACATGGATACATCAATGATGTACTCTATGTGCCTTCTCTTGTAGCTAACCTACTTTCTGTTTACCAAATGACCCATACAAGAGTTCCCAAGAAGGTAATCTTTACTCCTAATGTGGTTGAAATCCAAGGGATCTCATCTAGGAAGATCATTGCACAAGGCATTGCAGATCCCCACTATAAACTCTATGAGTTTTCTCATCTCTTTCCTTACTCAGAACAAAGTGCACTTATTACTCATGCAAATGAAGTGAGCATACTTTGCATGAGAGGTTTTGGAACCTCAACTACAAATATTTGCAAGAACTGGACAATTGGAAAATAGTTGAAGGGCTTCCAAACATCAGATTTGCTAAAGGAACCTGTAAATCTTGCTTGATTAATAAGCATCTAGAGCACAAGTTTGAGAAAGGAGAGGCAAAGAGAGCCTCATCTCCTCTTGATTGATTCACAGTGACATATCCGGACCTATTCCTCACCTATTTTTGAATAATTCAAGATACATATTAACATTCATAGATGATTATTCAAGATTCCATTGGGTATATATTCTAAAGTTGAAGTCAGAAATATTTTGATACTTCAAATTTTTTAAAGCTTCTATAGAAAATTTCACTGATAAGAAGATCAAGATCCTTTGTACTGACAATGGAGGAGAGTATGTGAAGAATGAGTTTCAGTTATTTTGTGTAGATGAAGTTATTTGTTGTGCATGATTTATACCTTATAGTGAGGAGAAGACACTACCAACTTGGGTGGGGTGACAGGTAAATACATTCATTGCATTGCATTTACTTCCTACAAATGAAAGAGATCAAGATATCGAAAGATGTACCTTTTATTGACGGCTGGTCCTAGATTTCACTTGGTCTTCCACTATGATGATCCTGCAACACAAAGGAAACCTTCCTCAGCGTATCTTGACTGTAATAAATATGATGAATATTGAAAGCAATCAAACATCAACTACAATCAGATATTAAACCAAATGAACATACAATCCAATAGACATTTGATTCGAGACAAGTAGGGTATTTCCACCTTTTTATTGTCAAAGAAACATGAATCAGTACAAATATACCTGATCAATCAAGATGCTTCTGTAACCGAGTCTTGGGCTCCTGCTCTTCACACTAACTTGGGAATTCCTCCAGCGTAACAACACTTAAAGCATTCTTTCTAGGTCCCTCTCATGGATCCTCCTTGTATTTATGGGACAAGGTAGGAAGTTGGATTCAAGAGGTAGTTGAATTGGGAGGTTGGGGAAGCTGCAGAACCAACTTCAACTAATCCCAATTCGTAATCTTAATATATTTTTTGATTTCATCTTAAGATGTGCACGGGTTTCATACAACAAGAGTAGCACATAGAGAGCAACTTTTGTGCTTTGCAACCAGTGTTTGCAACTTTCATGATATGTGCATGGGTTGTCTGTTATAAGAGTAGCGCACATTTAGGATATGTGCGCGGGTTTCCAGTTATAAGAGTAGAGCACATCCAGTGAAATATGCAAAAAAAAATATATTTTCAGCTGAATATGTAAGATCTCAGTATCAAATCATCCAAGGTCAACCTAGCTCTTCCATCCATAGTGTCCTTTTGTGTGATCAACAGAGCAGTGTGATCACAGATGGAGAAGTGCAGATTTGACCTATAATAGTATTGATATGCATCACAATGTTCCTTACACACCACAACATAATGGTGTAGTAGAGAGAAAGAACAAAACTTTGAAAGAGATGGCAAATTTGCATGCTTGAATCTAAAGCATTGGATCCTAGAATTTGGGAAGAAGCTATCAACTATCACCTGCTTACCTCCATAATAGAGTTCCTCACAAAGGTCTACAAGGAAAAACTTCTTTCGAAGCATGGATGGGATACAAACTAGATGTGTCTCATCTGACAGACTTTAGATCGAAATCTTGGGAAAGGATTCCAGCCGAGAAGAGGAGAGCCTTAGAGCCACGAAGCAAAGAGTGATACTAGTTGGTTATGAATTGAGTATGAAGGCCTACAAACTACAAGATATATCTACCATGCAAACATTTCTTGAGAGAAGTGTTCAGTTTGAGGAATGGCCATTGCATGATTCCCACCATGTCGATGAAGATAGATTGCCAACTACTCCACCGCAACCCATTGAACAAGATAGCGAACCATCCTCTTATGGAAGTTCATATTTTGACTCCAAAAGTGAAGATGAGTGAATGCTAGATCCAGATCCACAAGAACCTGAAGATCTAGCACCTGAATATATAGCTCCTCTTCCAAGATGGGATGTCAAGACCCTTGAATCTTTCGGTGATCTTGATGGAGATCCACAAGATCCAAGAAGAACCAGATCTAAGTTTCAAAATGTAAGGTTTGCACCCTCTCATACATGTCCATTTCTTGCTGATAGATGCTTTCTTATGATTGGATCAGATCCAAAAACCTTCTTTGAGGCCTCCCAAGATCCGAGATGGATATCAGTTATGGATGAAGAGTATTGATATCTTCAAAGGAATGATACTTGGGAGCTTATTTCTCTTCGTCCTGGAAGGAAGCTTGTTCAATGTAAGTGGGTATACAGAACCAACATGGACTCAGATGGAGTCACAAGCAAGTACAAGGCTCTCTTGGTTGCTAAAGGTTTCTCACAATTTCAAGATATTGACTATTCAGAGACCTTCGCTCCTGTTGCAAAGATGGACTCCATCCGTCTTGTTCTGGCTCTTGCTACATCCAACCACTGGGAAGTGCATAACATGGATGTCAAGAGTTATTTTCTTCATGGAGATCTAGAGGAGGAGATATACATAAATCAAATTGAAGGATACATTGATGATCCTTCACTAGTGTGCATATTGAGAAAGTACTTGTATGGGCTCAAGCAGGCTCCCCGGGCATGGTATGCTAAGATGGACTCCTTTCTACTATAACAATATTTTCAAAGATGCAAGTCTGATTTGAGTGTCTACATGATACATGACAGTAACTCTCTACTCCTTATTGTCCTCTATGTTGATGATTTACTGATTATAGGGAGTCTCTCTTTATGTCTTAGATATATCAAAACAAACTTGCACAACTCCTTCTCTATGTTAAATTTGGGACCGCTAAAGCAGTTTCTTGGTATTGAAGTATCTCAGGGAGATTCAGGAATCAAGATTGCACAGTCCAAGTATGCATCAGATCTTCTTGACAGGTTTCATATGACGGAATGCAAACCATCAACATTTCCTTTTCTTTCAGGTATCATTCTTGAGGATGGCTCTTCTTCACCTTTGGTGGATAGTACTTTGTATCAACGGTTGATTGGGAGTCTTTTTTTTCTTACACATACTCACCCCGATCTATCCTATGTAGTAAGTGTTGTCTCCGGATACATGCAAGAGCCTCATGAGCTTCACTAGAAGGAAACCAAAAGGATCTTGCATTATGTGCAAGGGACAAAGACCTATGGTATTCAATATGTAGCTGGGTCTCCATTGAACC
The DNA here is from genome assembly GCA_027924585.1 of Larix kaempferi. NCBI lineage: Eukaryota > Viridiplantae > Streptophyta > Pinopsida > Pinales > Pinaceae > Larix > Larix kaempferi. The sequence goes on from BSBM01000073.1 coordinate 10,952,293, forward strand.
TAGTTGGGTATAGAGATTTAGATTGGGCTGGAGACAGCTCAGATCACAAGTATACATTTGGTTTTGTCTTTATGATTGGATCTGGTCCTATCTGTTGGTTGAGCAAAAAGCAAACTACTCTAGCTCTTTCATTAGTTGAGGCCGAGTACAGAGTTGTAGTGAATGCAGCCACACAGTGCATATGTTTGCGGGGAATCTTATTAGAGTTTTGGATTCGCTACAGTACTCCACCAGTCATCTATTGTGACAATCAGAGTGCTATCAGTATTTCTACACATCTAGTTATGAGACAAAGAACCAAACATATTGAGATACACATGCATTACATTTGAGGATTGGTGCATGATCGTACCATCACACTGCTCTATTGTCCTACCGAAGAGAAGATTGCAAATATTTTCTTTCAGTGAATAAGTTCACTTACCTCCGATCCCTTCTTGGGGTGAGTGCTACCTTGGTTGATTAGTTTTTTACAGTCTATCTTGAGGGGGGGGGGGTTGTTCCCATTGGGTTTCCCTCTTTCCTCAAATTTTTTTAGATTGTTATACGGGGTGACCTTTGGTCTCAGTAACCAGGGCCTTATTTTTTTAGTTATTTTTCCTCGTAGTCTAGCTTAAGGGGGGGTGTTGGAATATTATCACCATCATATCTTGGTTTTGCATTCTTTCCATTCATTTTACATGCATGCATGTATTCCATGTATCCATGCATCAATAGTAGAGTCTCCTAGAACCAAGTCCCTATTTTGGCCCCCCTAAAGCTTGTTTTTTTCCATCATTAGCCCTCCTAGGCACTCATACGTCTTGTTTCCATCATTGGAGTTACAAATGCGCTCTCATGCACAAATTTAGGAGATATATCAGTTAGTTCCATTATTTAGGGAAACCTGTCCCCTTGATTGCTCAGTTAATTGACTGTAGATCCTAGTTAACTGATTTTGAGTGTAAGAGTGCCCTCCTTGACTAATGACAACTATTTATGTGCCTCCTTGGAGTCTCCTTACCTATTTTGGTGCCCACATGCTCAATGATGTTCAATTCCACCTCAGTTTCAACTGACTATTCACCATCGGTGGCCACTAGAACTTGTTGGGATATGGTTCCAATGCAAACTAAGCCATGAATTGAGGAGAATTCAAATCCTCTAGCGAGTATCGAATTCATTCTATTGTATTATCATATTTTTTCCAGCTTATAGCTAATGAATGTATCAACAACATTTTCTCATATCTTTTGAGTTTCATGAGTGAATTTGATCATATTTCTTGTTAATTCTTCTCTATAATAAACACTATGAAATTGTGAGGTTTGTTCAGGCTTAGTGATCTACCCTTGTGGAATTTCACAAATATAAGTCAAACAAGCGACTAAGGACCATATACCAAAGTGGAACGATGAGTTTAAAAGGAATCCATGTAAGCACTAGAAATCCTTGTGAGGTCCCACATATAGGTGAAGATGACAGGGGCTCTAGGAAGATGATCCATCACCTTAGGGTAGTAGTTGAGAGGTATTGTCTCATCATTAATAAAATCATACATGAACATGAAACCGTTGTGGACCACACAAAGCATCTTCTAGTGTTTACACATATGTGATTACCCAAGTGTAATGAACTTATAGGATTATTTGATCCCAATATGTGCCAATTTTTAATCAAAAAAATATGATCAATATAATAATTAAGCTAATGATTCCTATAGATTTCAATGCTAAGTTCATGTCTAAAAAATCAACATATAACCCCAATTACACATTGTTAAGTCTCAAGTAAATAGATACAAAGGGGACATTGCCAGAGGGTAATTCTTTGTGATGCCAATAATAAATGCATATATTGTCAAACCAACAACAATGATAGTTGTTAGTTGCATTTATGTTGCACATGAATACATGCATAAATCAAATTTGAATAATAAGATTATATATATATATATATATATATATAAACGACCAATAAATGTGCAAACCAACATGTATCATAATTTGAAAAGACCAAAAGGAAAATACTTGTATGAGATTCTCTATGTTTTGAGAATAATCTATTCTCTACTGAACAAGGCCAACCACATGAAGGTGGAAGCTCTTATGGCCCCTCCCCCCCTCACATCACTCTCACTCCCCATGCCCAATCTATTTATTGTAACACACTATAACATAAGATGTAGATACAATTAACATAAACACTACACACATGACATTTTGATACATATCAAATTAACTTACAAACTGCAATTAAATTAAATCACACATAACATGTAGATACAAATAACATTAGATTACAAACATTAAATAAAATTACATTATGACAAAATACATAATACAATATTGTATATAACAAAATCACTATGCCATCCACAATGGTCAATGTTTAATGTCCTACTTCTTCTTTGCTTCTTTTTTATTTTTATTTTTAATGAAATCTGCAAGTCTCTCATTGGCATCACCTCCCTCATTCTCTTCACCACTAGTTTCTTGTGGTGCTACGTGTTGATCTAGAGACTGCAGGAGACATCTCCTTAGAGGGCGCTCCCTAATACTAGGTTCAACGCAATCTACAATTTCAGGAAACAATTTTTTTACCAGCTTATCTATAGTAAGAAGTAACCAGTGAAATGACAATTTCTATAATTTAACTAGTTCATGTTACCTGTAGGTGCATAAGGAGGAACCTCTGGTTGAGTAGTTCCAACTTCGGTCTCTATAGTTGGCTCATGGGAAACACCTAAATCTTCCTATGTTTCCTGCAGTAATAGTTGAAGTTGTTGAATCACCAAACATTGTCAATGTGTACTATGTAATTAAGTATTCAATAATAATGCATTGAGCTTGTATACCTCCTCGTCGACAATAGTAGTGTTATTTGCAATGGTATTTTTCTACTCAACTAGGGCATTGTAACCTTCCTTCAAGGAAAGTTTGATCTCATCATTTGTGGGCATAACGCCAAAGTCTGTAGACTACATATCCTGTAGCATAACACTTTAGGTAAGGAAATCATTTAAAACTCAAATGTAATTGCAGCAACGACAATTCCATACTTACATATCTTCCCTTCACTTTAATGTAGCCCCCTCGGCCAATCTTGTGTTGGCCATGCTTCTCCAGTATGGCTTGTGTAGCATTCGAGGTGTCCTTGAGCCTACACGAATTGAATTGTAATGTAGGTGTTTATGTGATTACAAAATCATGGTCAAATGTGATATACATATTATAAATTCATTGTTTGGTACACTACTTTATCTACCTTGGTGCTTCCACTGCACTTAGAGGCAAAGCTCCTTCTTTTCTCATCTTCTTCTCCTTAGCATCCTCTATTAATCCATCCCACTCCTGTTCTGGAATTAATCCAGGACACTCATAACCAGGGTATCGACCGATATTAGTGTGGTAATTGTCTCGCATGGATCTCAAGTACTTCCCTGCCATGGCTTGCACCAACTTTTGATTGAATAGGGGACCAAACAATGTGGTCATGTGCTTCATCAAATCCTCCTCAAAGTCATTTCTCTGGTTTTTATAACTTGTTCTAATCATTGGTCCAAATAGAGAAAATTCATTTTCATGTAACTCATCGTAGAACACGTTAGTCCTACATTGCAACCAAATATTTCAATTAGATAGATACAACGAAATAGAGAGTTTTTCGTTTTTTTGTTGATTCCCTTCCAACCTTGGAAATAGAGAGTTTCCATGTATAAGTATGAGTTTCCATGTGACTTCACAAGAAAACTCATATCCAAATATGGGCCTCTTACTTTGTAATATTAAAGATTATATTATGTTACACATACATTCTAGATGTTTCCTATTGCATTATATTACATTATATTAAATTTAAAGTTTGTTATGTATTACATTTAGACATATAGATCTATTTTTTCAAACATATGTTTCAAAATTAGAAAATGCTCAACAAATTCATGCATGAGTGGTTAATCTAAGAGGATCCAAAAAATACATGCTTTTACACCAACTTCCAATTTTCTTCTAAATTTTCATTTCATTTTTTTTTTCTAAAAGCAGGACTTTGCAAACTTTAAAAAATTTAATAAACTAAACTTAATCTTGATAGATATTAATAAAATCAATCTAGACAATGCACTTGTCTAGTCTTCATGTAAAGTAAAAAAGCATAAGCCCTAGTCCACCCTAAATTCTAAAATATAAACATCTATTAATATAATTATCATTATCATATTAACAATTATTAATTATTCTGTTAAAAAGGTTTAAATTTTTTATTTTTTCTTATTTTTCTTATTTCTTAATGAAAACAAATTTGTTTGATTAAAATTGATCAAATACAAAATTTCAACCTTTCCATGAAGTTCAACTAAGAAAGTATTTGATCATTATCAAATTGAATGATTACGGCATTGTTATTTTCTTGCAGTAACCGGGTCTTTAATGACCCTAACTTCCGTGAACGCAAAGTTCATGCCAATTTAACTTTATGCGAAATGGTGGCCCTTGGTACAATTAAAATATAGATGTATTTATATTGATGATATTCTTGGTTACTAGTTACATAATATAAATCTTTTTAAATTAATTCGTAGGAATCATTCATTTATATTATTAATTTTAAAATTAAAATTGATTTATATTAATATTTAAAATATGAAAAAAAAATTAATTTAAAAGTTAAAAAGTTTAATTTAAAAGAGTCATTGAGTGTTTTGAATTTTATGTACGAATCATTAATTTATATTATTAATTTTAAAATTAAAATTGATTTATATTAATATTCAAAATATGTTAAAAAAGTTTAATTTAAAAGTTAAAAATGTTTAATTTAAAAGAGTCATTGAGTGTTTTGAATTTTATGTAAAATGTTTTGGGTAAATCTCATGAAAATATTTTTAAACAAAGTTTAGTTTTAAAAAGTGAAAATATTTTTAAACAAAGTTTAGTTTAAAAAAGTGGTATAATGTCTTGAATTTTATGTAAAAGATTGTGGGGTCAATCTCTTGTGTGGTTGTTGTTAATATCACAATTTACAAAATGCTCTAAAGTATTCAAAAGTAAATAATATCTTGAAGATTTATACAATTATATAGAAATTTGAATTTAAAATAATTTCATAAAAAAGGAAAAATGAAAATATAAAATATGAAATTAAATGATTTATTATTATAAGATATAAATTTTTTGGTTTATTTTTAAATGTTACAAAAAATATTTTTCCGAACTATAAGAAGCATCTAAAAAAATTACATAGATTCATCTTAAAAGTGGATCTCTCAAGCATCCTAAGGGTTCCGATTTGAAGTGTAGTTTTTACATATTGAGACAAAATTTACACCTTGAGAAATTTGATCTTCTCGGTGCTTGATTGATTCGAGTTTAATATTGATCTATGATGGTTTTAATTAATTATTTTATAAGCCCACATGAATTTATTTATTTGGTTTTAATTTTTTATTTTATGAGTTGGCATGATTTTTTTTAATTATTATTATTATTATTATTATTAATTTTTGGTAGCATAGCGTTACGTTACGTTATTTTATGTGACAACATCTCCCCCATACTGGGTTGTAAAGCACCTCGTTATTCTCGGTGCAATAATGTCAAATTATTTATTTATTTGGTTTTAATTTTTTATTTTATGGGTCGACATGATTTTTTTAATTACTTTTTTTGTTAATTTTTGGTAGCATAATGTGCGTTACGTTACGTTATGTTAGGTGGCAACATCTCTCCCATACTGGGTTGTAGAGCACCTCACTACTCTTGGTGCAATGATGTTTTAGAATGATATATTGAAAATATGTAATTAATTAATATATTTCATCACAATATGTTACAAATCAACAATTAACTATTGTCAAACCCATTGACCCACCAAGTTGATCATCCCGCTATCTTGACCTTTTCTTGGATTTATTGGATTAATTTGTCTCCTATCAACTCAAATTGCATTATTGAGGCTTGGTGACTTCACTTATCTCATATGATCTCCCACTTAGTAATTCACCAAGGTTCACCACCAATTTATGATGTTGTAACTTTTCATCCTAGCTCAACATTAGTCTTTTTTACTGTAAATTAATTTATCAAAGAGCCTACTATCATTCTACTTGTATTACAATATTTTAGAGATATCTATCTTGAATCAACAACTTCCCTAACAAAGTGATATGACATGTAAGTGCGAACAACCTATAATGTATTTGGGATTTTATAAAACTGCAATGACACATTGGTTATCATAATTTATCATTATCAATTATGTTCGTTCTAAAAGAAACTAACATAGTCATTGCTAAAGTTGCACTTATTTACATGCTTGTGTCATAAACTTGTACTTAGACTTGGTAAACTCATCCTATTGATCCCATCCTCCCACCTTGAGTCCATCTCTCTTCAAAGGTTCCCATGTTGTTGATGGTTTCAACACATGTTTAGAATCCAACATTTTGACTTTATGAGATAGGTGCATCACCTAGCCATTCGGTCCCAACCTCGTCAAGTACCACCCCAAAATAGGAATGGGCCCCTCTATAAACTGGCCATGACTGTGCCCTCAAATACCAAGCATTTTGGATCCCTAGAAATTCAACAACTATGTCTTAGATGTAAATGGAAAAGGGGAATTATTTGGATGCCTATCCCCAGTGCACTAGCTTAACTACAATATTTTTTTTGGTCCTCAAGCGAGGTTAATGTGTGTTAAGTTAAGTAAATTTTAAGGCTCGCTTGGGGTCATGAACCAAGCATGTGTTGATCTTAGGGAGTGAGGTGTGTGCTACAGGTGGTGTGAACTGAAAAATTGTTTCATCATAGCTAAAATAAGTGTTTCGCAAGTACACAAATCAACATGTAAGAATCCTAAATCTAAAACAATTTGTTAGTTCCTTAGAAAAAATATCGCACTACTTCATTGAACCATTTAGCCATGGAAAAACATGGTTCATAACAATAATCAATATATTCAATCTTTCAATAACAAGGCATGAACCATTTAGCCATGGAAAAACATGGTTCATAATCATAATCAATATATTCAATCTTTCAATAACAAGGCATAAACAATGTGTTAATCAATCATGATAATGCATGTATTACAATCATAAATAATACATTATAATAGGAATCGACATGTTATTTCATAACAACATATTCTATTTAACAAATTACACAATCATCTAGAATAATCTTATGAGATGAAACAAATTATCATCTAGAATAATATTCTGAGATGAATCATCTAGGCTATACTAAAACATAACCTCGTGTGCAATTCATTAAACAAATTCTACCATCATTTTGAAGTAAAGTTTGAATCTCAATGACACAATAAATTTTGGTAAACCATCTCATCTTACTACTTCTCAGAAAAAGATTTGGGTCATGTCACATGCTAGATGAGCGGTCTTGACCAAAATGAAAAATGTTACCTTGAACAAATTATCAAGTACTACTAAGATAGAATCATTAGCTTAGAAGTCTTTAGCAGTAAATAAATGAATTCCAATATGATTTCTTCCCACTTCCAGGCATCTATTCTTAATTGTAGCTTTATTCGACAATCTAAAGTCAATTCGCATTTGAAATGTTCCATCCTTTTTCTACTGGAATTCACTTTGACAATATGGTGGTCGATAGTGTTAGCTCGACCAATGTATCTCCTACTGCTGAAATCAATTTGACACCTTTTTTCCATCATAATTCCAATTCCTGGTCAAAGTGATATTGCCTCAGCTTGATTATTTGAAGTGACTCTAATTCCCCATGCAAAGGATATTTTTTCTTGTCCGTTGGGGCCAATGATAATCCTCCCTCACTTGCCACCACTTATTTCTATTAGTTAATAGTTTAAAATGTCATGTTTTAATGTTTAGGTTGGAATATAAATTACAACAATTGTCCAGGAAGGAAGGTGGTGGCTAAGTAGTTTAATATTTAATGTAGATAGCCTTTTGAATACCTATAAATATTTATGAATATGCTTTATTTGAATTACTATGTAAAAGTTAGTTATGCTTGTGTTAAACCTATGTGCATGAGAAAAGGAATGATTTACTAATCATTATATTGTGTCATCTTACTAGTTGCAAGTACACGTTGCATACATTGTTGGTTTATTGAGTGGTGGTTTCAAGAAATTGTCTTGAATTCCCACACCATTACAATTTTTGCATCCATTTCAACATAGACAAAATAACAAAATTAAAAGTTAAACATGAACAAATCTCTTCATGTTTTATTCCATCTACATGAGTCGATTAATATGTTATTTCTCACTAGTCTACCCCTACTCAAACACATCTATGACAAATTAAAAGTTAGGCATGAACACATCGATTAATATGTTATTTCTCACTAGTCTACCCCTAATCAAACACATCTATGACAAATTAAAAATTAGGCATGAACACATCTCTTCATGTTTTATTCCATTTATGGGAGTCAATTAATATGTTATTTCTCATCAATCCACCCCTAATCAAACACATCCATGATTATGTTTATGCCAAAGTTGATAGGTTTCCTATATTGGGGCATCATAATCCTAAGCACTAATTATATCACTACCCTAGATTTATTCAAGTTATTATCCATTGTAGCATGGTTTCACTTTGGGATTCCTACTTCTATAATGTTTGCCAAATATCCTAAATTTATTAGCTAGTTTTGTATCACGGGGGGTTCACTCAATAAACTTGTTATATAGCACGATCGTTCGCATGATATTAAATAATATCCCTAATTTCACTAAATATTGGAAAATTCCTCCTAACATTTTATTGTTGAACCCCCCTCCCAATATGCCTTTCCAATTAAGAAAACCACTAGTTTCACCAGATATTGCACGTATCCATTTTTACCAACCCATTTTTAATAACCCATTTATATCATATTATCAAGTTGTAACAAACATGAGCCCTAAAACATCTTAGTATAAGCAAACATGATAGCATAATGCTAATAATGATCCCACTAGGATTGTAGGGGTGATTGATCAATTTCTAGCATTGGATAGTGGAAGACCCAATGGAATAGTACTGGGAAGGAAAAATACATAAAAAGAGACCCAGTCAAGAGATCAACATAACAAAGAATGTAAAAGGATAATAGTCCAATAGTTAGTGCAATGCTTAGAAAATATGAGAATTGCAAATGTTTCACACCACAGCCTGCCAATCTTCCAATTTTATATCATGTAAATATAAGTATAGCCATAGAGAGATCATGTTTTCGATAATCTTAATAAATTAAACTCCATAAAAATGCAAAATCGAAACCCTTTCGTGGATGGAATCCCATACCTTCCTAAAAAAAGGCACCATTGATGTTTAAACCCAGATGAACATAGAAAAATTCCTCTTACTTTCCAATAACATCATATGATCATGTGCATAGTTTGCACTTAGGTCATTCACAAGATACAATATATGAATTTCTTCTATTTCCTCTACATTTATTCTTGCAATCAAGGGAATTAGAAACATTTAGTTACCTTTTCTTGGGTTATCTCTAGGTTTTTTTTTAATCTTTACAAGAGAGGGAAAAATATCCATTGTTAGGTTTCAAGTATGCAATAGTTATATAGATACACAAATGGTGACGCTTATATGATACCATTTCATGGTAACGATAACACATAGGGTATGTAAATAAGGATTTAGATTTTCACCTATGTTTATATCAGTTCCAATACAATATTAATACGGATTCCTTGCATATAACAATTGAAATTACAATTATGAATATGTCAAATATAACTCAATCTAACAACTATTCCTAACTAGCAATGTGAAAATGTTAAAGAAGAATACAAAAAGTTGAAAGAAATAATTAGTCAATAAATATTGATCTAACTTTTCTTGGTTCCAGTGAGCCAAGAAAGATCGATCTCACTTTTCTTGGTTGTCATGGAGAAAGGTTTGATTGAATCCCAATACCCACCTAAACCCCGACCTAAAAAATGAAGAGTTAGATATTTTACTCAAATTCCTACAAAAAATACAATACAATTTTTCAAATCTGGAACTCCCAATTAGCTATATCTCTTAACTTAAATATGAAAAACAATATAACATCAATTCAAACCAAACCTAAATAATCTATCAAATGGAGATTACTCAAGGCCAGTAATCCAAAGAGACTTCCATCGATATTATAATTGGTAAACTATTATCATATTTATGCAAAACTTAGGATCATAAGCAATGTCAAATATAAATGGAGGGTCCTTAAGTTTTAGGTGGGTATTAATTGAGCCCATGATTGGGAGGTATGAATCCATCCCACGATTTGTAGGATATTCCTCATCCCACCCAAATAAAATAACCCCCAATATTTATATTACTAACTCTCCTTGACCCCTTAATACGGGGAAATATATTTTTGAGGTTTCTAAGAGTATTCAAACCCTCAATATGAATGGACGTGATATGATATTTCCTTGCTAGTGAACCCCCCGTGTTTTGTATGTATCTTTGGTCCATGATTGACACTTAACTTGATTAATCAATTGTATTCCATCCTCGATTGGTTGAACCTTCCCCACCGACTATGTATGTATAACCATATGCACCCCCATACATGGAATGAAAAATTATTTTTTACTAAACACACCTACTAAAAGGTTATTCATAGTTATAGGAAACATTCCATGTCAAAATTTTCTAATTTTTAATCCTTTAGCACCATTAAACATTGCATTCCATGCACCTCTAACAGTTTCAACCCATCAATAGGACATATAACATTATAAGGTAGAACAATGCATTCAATCGATTCAACAAATCCATTAACAAGTCCTACTTATTTGTTTACTAAAATTGTTAAATTTGTATTAAAAAAGTGTTGCAACTGCATCGTACAACATAGTAATACAAAGGGAAAGGTTGACCATGAGCCACATTCCTCAAAAGATAGTTGTGGATACATACAATTTAAGATAGAAGAGACAAATAAAGCTATATGTTGTCAGTTTTCGTCAGGTAAGTATCCCTTCTTATTGCTAGGATTTTGAACCACCCCCACAGTTGGTGTTGGCTCTTTGATTTAGATTTGTGAGGGGGTGGACAAGGAAAGGCTTATACAAGATCAATTTTTGAAGAAAGTTAAGTCATATCCACATCCTAAAGGTACCACTACACAGACCCTTATTGGAGGCACTGGTTTATCCTACTCGAAAAATGCTAGTTGAACACTTGGTTTTGAATCCGTGCAACTATACATAGCTACGAGGGCCTTGCATGGCACTATAATTTTTTTTTAAGGTCTGATGGGGTCAATAATGGTTCTATCATTAGGTATAGTCACCCTTTACTCGTTTCCCTAAGACTCATGCTCTAGCTTCTTTTATAGAAATAAAATATACATTGAAACACCTATCGGAGCAGAGGAACATGTTTTTTGGGGGGCCAACCAATAACCTACATTGGGTTAATTCAATGTGATGTTTCATGAAATTTTGTGGCCACAAAATGACCCACGATTACTATTATGGAATTAGAACTTTTGCATCGTGTGGATATTTGAACACTGACATGGGAGAAAGAGGATCAATCCTAAGTGACCCGAAACCTAGGAAAACATAATGACTTTAACCTTGAACTTGTTTCATAACCCATGAACCTTGAACGAATATGAGTAAAATGAGAGATAGGTTAGATATGACAGAAACTCACCAATCTAGGAGGCATTATGTGCCTGGCTTGTTAAATTGCAGCAACTCCAGTTCCAGTCAAGGGGGAGGCATAGTCCACAGTTCGCTCAATGATGAGAGGTAGAGTTCACAGTCCAGTCAAGGGGAGGATTTTTTGTTTTTTTTTTCCATTTTTTTAAATTAATAGGGTTTAATTTTTAATTTTGTTCTTAATTTTTTAATATTTAATATTTAAAAAGATGGGGCCCTCATACACACCAATATCCCAATGCAACCTTTTAATTAAGTCATGTGCCGCATCCTTCGATCTAGTTTATCCCAGACACAAAGTTTGCTTCGAAAAGATTCTAAAAACCATTTAATTCTATATTTTCAATTAAAGGAAAAAGCATCTTTAGGGGGTCCGATGGGGAATCCCTTCTTAATTGGGGGATTAAAGTTAAATTATTTTAATTTTGTATTATAGTTTAGTTTATTTTTAAATTTTTTAATATTTAATATTTCAAATTTTGTTTTTTGAATGAGTTTTACTCTAGGTTATGTGTTAGGGTGCAATGATTATAGGGATGCATTGTGGGTGCTAAGATTGAGAACTTATTGCTAAATAATGAGTAGGCCTATATGGATTCCTTGATGCCAATTGGTGTATATATGAATCCCTAGACTTGGAAAACCCTATCTTGAAGGGAGAAGCTCACCAACATCAAAAAATAAAACCAAATACAAAGATAATAATAACAATTATGAATATCCTTAAGTCAAACTAGATTAGTTTATTATGATGGTCAATTGGAATTAAGAAGGAATACAATATGTCCACTCAAGATGCACACAACTCAAGGGTTGAGAAAGAGATGGTAATGAATACTTATATGTAGTCCGAAGTCTCATAATATAAAACTAAATGATCATGCAACAAAACATACAATAGGGATGCCACCTTGGCTACTAATCTCATGCACTACATTAGGGGTTGTTGAGATTAATGGTACATGATACTTTAGAATGTCACCTTGGATATATAGATAATAATATGATACCTGTAATGACATCCAAGAAGATGCATTGTACATGGGTGGCTACACTAATTTTGGACAAGATCTATAATTTGATAGCTAGTGCCTACAACTTTGCAATTCATTAATTCTAGATTTTATTTTCCATTGGTTCAATTAAAACCTCCCATACATCTGTAGGGGATTCTCCAAAAGCAATGGGGATGCCTAAAACCCTTGGAAAAGCATTGGACTCTATATTTCCCAATAGCATTGTATTTTGGCCCATTGAATACTTGATCCTTAAGCCAATAAAGGGGTATTTATATGTCCATTGTATTCACTTACAAGGTTTGAAATTCAAGAGGTACATGTCCTATAACATTTATGTCAACACATAGAGGGGTGATGAAAATGGATAGCCTTGCTTGATAGAGCTAAAAAGGTTTGACACTTCAAATTTAACATGAACTATAGAGAAACAAGGAGGGGGGTCAACAAAAAGGGTTTCTACATTGAGAATAAAATAAGGCACAAACCTAACACTTTCATCTTGGATAGAATGAAAGACCATTTTACTTAGTCATAGGATTTTTGAAAGTCAATTTTAATAAAGATGTAATCAATGCTAGAGTATTTAATGCACTCCATTCCATTCAATATAGTTATGATTGTTTTCCAAAATGTAATGCATTTTTTATGAATATTGTTTGAATATTTCAATTGGTAATGACTTGTGGGTCACTCGACTTAGGGATTAAATTTATGTGACCCTAATTTAAAGTAGCCCAAAATGATTGTGAAGTGATAACTTCTTACTATATTATTAGTAGGTCCATTGACACAAAAGTAGGATCATCTTTGTAAAATTCACATTGGAAGTCATATAATCCACATGATTTATCATATTCCATTTCATTTAGGTAATAGTTGAGATAATAAAGTGACAACACAACATCACAAGTTGTTTGAGCCCTATACAAAATCATATTTCATATAGAAGTAATGATTAGTTTCAAAATCAAGAATATCCCCTATACTAGAAAGATTAGTATCACACCAACAACCCCTATGAAGGAATCCCCAAACCATCTCTTTATCAATACTTGGCATGAGAAACCATCTATGAATTTTCTCTTTTGGGATATGCTTGTTTCCCTCCATAGCCAACATGATTCTATGAGCTATATGAATTTAAATAGATAAATACTTTTCTTCAAAATTCATTTGATTCCTAGCCCACCATATGGATTTGTGGCAAATGAGGGAAGACAAAATAAAAAATGAAGAAATGATAGTAAGCTTGTTGTATGTGTAAGGTGTGAAAAATCCACGTTCTCTTTGATTCAATTTATTCAAAATGGATTGAAAATAAATCATCCAAACTTTGTAAAAAGAAATATCTTAGCAAAGTTTGAAGTCACTAGTGGTTCGTTCATAATCATCTAGAAGAACAAGCCAAAGATCTAATTTTGGCCACATGAAGCTGAAACAAATCACTTGGTGGTAGGAAATCAATGCAAGTAGGTCTAACACAACACATTACACTAGAATGACCAATGATCAATAAATGAAAGATGCCCTTGTTTTTTTTCATGTATGCCTAAGAGACGTCACTTAAGTGACTTGTAACAGACACCAATGCCATGGTATCAAAAATTTCTAGACATCGATATCATTGCTAGACGTTGCTTAGCGACTTGTAACCAACGCTAATGCAATGGTATCGACGTTTTCCATACGTTGATAGAATTGCATTAGCATCGGTTACAAGTGGCTTAAGCAACGTGTATAAAAATGTATAGTAATATTAATTTTAATGTGGGGGGCTTGCTAGATGAGATTGAACATTGATCATGCAGTGTAGGGTAATTTTTAGGGCTGAAATTTTGTCAATTGGCTGTTTTTTCGGGCTTTTTTTCAAAAAATAAATTTTCTATTTTGTCCTTTTTAGTCTCTAATATCACCTATATTTACATAAAATATGTTTTTTTATTATAATATTCACCAAAATTTACAATTTTCAGTAGTATATTGTATGTTTCATATTTAACATTTGCATATCTATCTATCTATATGTCTTTCTCAATCCAAAATAATCACCTAGAATACTACACTTAACTATACTATTAGAATCCTTAAAAAATACCTTGATGCAGTGTGAGGATTGTTCAAGGGATAATCAACCCTTTGCAAAATTATATCATAAAGTACCATCTTAAATATGACAATCATAATCATGGTTTAATAAATAATCCTTTGCAAAATTAGTTCACAAATCATCATTTTAAATTTCAGAATCATAATTTTGGCTTAATAAATATTAATGGAAAATTTAAAAGTTTTGTACAATTGTCTTAGAATATATAGCATCTTATGAATATCATGAACTAGTTTAGTGAGAAGAACAATGTCATAAGTGCATCAAAGAAAGTGTGAAAAAGGGGTTGGATGTACGTGCTATCGAGAGTTTCATGCATCGAGAATTATATTGAATGGGATTAGATAATTGAGAATGAGCTACATCACCAAATAATGGAGGTAATAGATGATATTCATGGTGATTTGTAAATGTACAATTATTTATATTGGTTGGTAGCAACATTGTTAAATGAATGAGGTTTAAGTTAAAATTAAGAATGAGAAGCTACTAATACCCTACCACTATATCAAGATGTGAGAAAAATACTTATATTTATTATATTGGGATGTGGAGGATGATGTCTTCACATGGTGCAGGGTTATGGAGGGAAAAATGGAGGAGGCAACACTAATGTTTGAGACCACAAGGAGTTTAAGAGAAGAAGCCATTATAGACTAGTTGAGATGGACAAATGCTTGTACATAAGGATGTAAGGATTTAATGGCCACCCCACGACACTCAACAATTTTATTAGTAGTCTACTCTTGCTCTAAATAATGACATGAAATAGGCAAAGATAATAAGTACATTTAAGGTTCCTTTGGTGTTGAAGCCTAGATTGTGAATTAAAATGCACGAGGGGCTTGTGATTAGTATGAAGGATTGTTTCCTTACTAATGGTTGTTTCCTTATCATATCTTTATTGATCTCAAAGGGTTGATTCAAATTTGGAAGATCATGCACTAGAGTTGAGAGAAAACACTTTGTTATGTTCCTAAGATTAGGATAGTTGTAAGAAAACACATGTGGAAATTTTGTGAATAAAGTTATTTCTTATGCTATTTTTTTCCATGCCCACAATTAGCTATTCATAAATATTTTGGCTCTTATCCTTCCTTTGCTATTTTTTCTCATTGTGCCACCTCCTGTTGTATTAAGTTTCGATCGATATTTTGGTTTTTCATTTTTTTCTATTGTCAAAATACTATGTTGCATATTGTTATGGAATAAGAAAATATGTTTCTACTACTAATATATTGAAAACCAATCTCGGATTTCCCTTTGAGCTATGTACCCTTGCAAAATCATGGTTTTCTATGATCACTACATTCAAAGTAGTTTTTTCTTAAATGGATAGCTTGTCAAGTATTTCTTGAAATTTATTCCATAATGTATTCAAATTCCTTGTTTCATTTATCTTCTCTTCACAGTAATAGAAATTGTAAGCAAATCCATAAATAAATATCGATAGAATATGTGTTGAGATTTATTCTATTATTGCACCATAGTATATGATGGAATCCTTGAGAGGCCAATTGAAAAAAACCAAGAAAACCACCATTAACCATTAAGATATGACAATAAATGCATAAAACACAAGGGAATCCATAACATAACCATATCTATTATTATTCATTCCATAAACACTAGTATTTACATACAAAATGGCCTCCCTTTCCTAGGTGAGTGAATGGGGTGACAATGAAAATGTCAAGGAGGAACTCACCAAGGATGCTTTCGAGTGCCCTTTCCATTGTCTAGGGATAACATATAAGGTATTAGGCCATAACATATTTCCACTAGGCTCACAAATAATGTTTAGGCATCCAAACATCACACTATCTTTTAATATACAATATTTCGTGTGTATGAGTTTGATACGATGAGTATTTAAAAGTTTTACACACTATGCAATATGTGTCTCAAGGATAAGGGCATGGAATGGTGGAAAATCCATGATATTAGTTGATAACATCTATGTGTGGGTTGGAAATGCCATATGTTGGGCCTTGAACCACAATGTAGGCCTTACATATGCAATATTTATCATGTGAGAAGGATGTGGTGTTACATTTCAAGGTATGGCACACTAAGTATGGTTATCATGATCCAATATTGATTTAAGGAAAAAATCCAATATATTAGGGCATAAATACTAATTATATGACTCATAGGTCATGTATAGGGCATTTGAACACCACATGGGCCCTAAATTGCTACCTAAGAAAGAGATATGTACATAATTTTAAGGATTAGAGAATAAGGGATTGGTGACATAGCGCCCACATAATTGAATATGCGTTATATGCTCTTTACATATTTTATTAAAAATCATTTTGTTTTCAAAGTGCATGGTAACAAATGTGTATACATGTGTATTTTTTGCACCAGTTTACAACCACACTCAAACTTCTCGGGACACTCACAATCAAAATGGTTTATAGGATTCACAATTTGGTTTCATTTACAAAAATAAAATCAACTGCAAAATAGAGGAAAACAAATAATTGAATTAGCATTGCATTAAATACAATTTACAACAAATTACAAAGAATAATGTTCCATGAGATTGATGATCTATTTAAATATACATTAACAAAGAATTCCCATGAATTTATTTATCCCAATACTAATTGAAAAAGAGAGATCCATTGAACAACATTTGTTACAATTCCATATCATATTGATCTTGAACATCATCGAATTCGAGTTTGAGTCATGAATATTGGAATTTGTATCCAACCCTTCAGAATCATTGTAAGGATTGTCCAAAACAACATTTGCAACATCTAGCGCTAAGTCATCATCAATGTAGTAATCATAATCTAGACGTGACTCAGGGGATATTTAGTCAGCATGCCCCCCCCCTTCATCTAAGTACACTTATTCCTCAATCTTTCCATTCACATCTTCTTCTTCTTGAATATCTTCACATTCAAAAAACGTATACTTTATGGGCCATTGTCTTAGATCAAATATAAGAACAAAAGACCAACTTGCTCTACCTAACACCTTTGAAAAAAACACCTCCTCACATTCACTTGGAAGTACATAGGGCTCTATATTTGGCTCGTACCTATTAGTATTAATAATGGTAAATCCATTGTCATGGTCAATAATCGTCCTTTCATCACCTTGCAGCAATAATATTTACCACCTCACCTTTAAGAGTGTTGGTTGTGGAGCCTGATCTTTCAGTCTCATAGATGATGATTCAGCTGTGTTTGTACCCCGGGTTTTGTTATGATCTCGGCACGTGCAATAGGGGGTCCGAGGGAGTGGTGCACTCCCTCAGCTAGGAGTACAGGGGCCAGCGGGCCCCAAAAGAAATTTTTGTTATGGGTTGTTTTTTCGCCAACAGATTACGAGCCCATGGTTTTGGGTAACCCGTGGTATTTTCCCATTGTATTTCCCCTTTATATGAAAGAAATTGTAATAGGACCAGGGTTGATGTATTAGTTATTATGCATTGTAAAGATATTAGATCGGAAAAGAGAGACTGTGAGACAGTGAAGAGGAAGTGCAGTGGATTGCTGCAGGTTGTATCCCTTCATTTGTTGGATGGTATAATAATAATGACTGACAATTTCAATGTGGACGTAGCCCATCTTGGGTGAACCACGATATATTGGTGTCTCTCTTGTAATATGTTGGTGTGATTTTATTTGCATCTTGTTTATTGTCATTGCTCCGCAATCCTGTTTTTCTAACAAAGAGAACCACTTTGAAGGATTTAAAGTCTATATCCAATATTTATTCCAAATATCCATAGTAACTCAAATCCAATGAGACTATATGTCTATCACCCCCATGGGAAATATTAGTAACATGGAAAATTGCAGTAATACCACTATCACATGTTTTCCTCCTATCATCCAACTCTTTGATGCGGAATTTTTTGCCATTACGCCACATAGCCTTATGATGTTTCACCTGTATTCTCAATATGTTAGAAATGGATTGTCAGGAAATGGTAAGTATATATATATATATATATATATATATATATATATAAGATAATTTCAATAGAAATACAATAATGTGATTTGAAATATAAATATGAATGGTAGGCATGGATTACCTTTCTATATTTTGCACTATATGCTAAATGAATTTGATGCTGGCTTAAACTTGTGTCATGATCCAAATAATCCTTTATGATCATCTCTACCAAGTCATTCCATATTAATTCACCATAAGCTTCTTCACATCGTTCTGTCCATGTCTTCGTAAAATCAAGATTATTTGCAATGTATACATGGATTGCATCGCCCTCCGTACTACCTAAAACAATGATGAAAAAAGTGTTAGTTAAACAACCAAGCTACTAACTAATGTACCAAAAACATGTATAGAGAAATTAAATACATTAAAATATTTTACCTTTAACTTTTCTCCATCTACAATTCCCTAGCAACACCTCAACTTTAAATTTGGCAGTAGAATTGACATCCCAAATGAGCGGCACATCCATATCACCCACTACTTGGGGTAAGTACTCAGTAAAATATACAGTGGATTGATATAACATATACCCTTCAACCATCGATCCTTTTGGATGTGATATATGTCTAACAAAGGCCTTCAATGCTTTCAAGTGCCTCTCCAACAACCACATTGACCTTGTGTGCGTGGGTCCACATATTTCAATATCTTCCATTAGGTGTATTAGGTAGTGTTCCTGTGCATTGAAAAAGGCTAGAGGCAAATAATTTTGCATCTCACACATAAGTTGGGGTATTTCTTTATATGAAAATCACCTACAAGTGTAATGAAACTCGATGTGTGAACATTCAAATATATAAGACAATAAAAATTAAGTATTGACCCTCTACACAATTAATATATATTCAAATATAACTTTATATATACCTCGTGTACTTGCTGAGGTCATAAATAGCCTTCTTAATGTTGTAGTCAAATTTATGAGGCATATATAGAGGTAGAACATACCGCAACAAGGATGGAACGCATATTAATAACAAATAATATATATACCATTACATATAACTTAAATATAGATAAAAATGAATTAATAAAAAATAATGTATACAACATAAAATAAATAATCAAAGTTGCAAAACATAGAATCTTGATAAATGTATGCCAACCATGAGTTTTATCCCCCCCAAAATTGCCTTGCTTTGTCAATATATTACTTATGTTTGAAGCAAACCTAGTGGGAAATTTTATCTTCCGTACAACCTCTTTTACAGCAGCACCCTCTTTCTTAGTTAATAACCATGGGAGATTGGTGGAATTTCCACTACCCCAGTTTTGATTCAAATGTTGCAATGAGTTGGATTCTTGAACGTCACTAATATTTTTTACAATTTTTTCCTTGTTATTCCTCCCATCTATAATACAATTACTCTAGACATTCTTTCCAATATGCACTGTGTCTAACAGATGAGCTACTTGTAGGTGCTCATAGTATGGAAACCGACTAAATTGGGTAGAGTATTGTTTCAAACTCTGTGGAAACTAACCATGGTGATAACCTTTGATAAGTATCAATGACATATTAATATTTTATACTAATCATAATTATAAGTAACATGAAATCTATAAATAAAAACAAGTGACCAAGAACGAAGTAATTAGCTACAAACAAATATTGCTTACCATGGATATTTTGATTTTTTTTTCCATAGTTGAGGAGTCATTCTTCGTGGATTTTTTCCAGTCTCTTCCTTTCCCCTGAAGTCATTTTTTTGTAATACAATACCTATGGTACTTATGGAGAAAATTTCTAAACTCATTGTACACATTCTTTCTTAAACTTCTGGAATGTCTCAATATTGTTCTTCGGCTACATACTAGACATGCATATTTGTCCTTTGTTTGAATCCCTACAATTGATGGAATTAACATATAGAATTTTGTATATTATAAAAATAATTGCATGATAAATGATGCATATAGATACATGGGAACTTTACATACCACAGAAATGTGTAAGACTAGGTGTAGCATGAATTGTCCATGTAAGTATTCCATGGAACTGAAATTGTTTTTGGCCAACAAGTTTGGAGATGTTGTACATACTAATACCAGACCATAATTTTAAAATTTCGTCTATAAAAGGTTCAAGATATACATCCATATATTTAACTTGCTGCTTACCTAGTAGTCATTTCAAAAGTAACATACATGGTTAATAAGTTCTCGTACATGCAATAATACAAAAAGATGATTGCTTATATTATGTTAACATTCGTGAAAATAAGTACCTAGAACAATTAATGCCAACATGATGTGCTCCATTTTAATTTCCATCCATGGAGGAAGGCTATTGTTTATAACAAATAATTGCCACACTAAGTAAATGGTTATGAGCTTTGCAAATGGGTTGACGCCATCAACTGCCGATGAAAGTATAACATTGCGGGGTTCTTCTTTAAAAATTGGCCATCTTTCATCAATGTCTCTGAATTCAAAACCATCTCCATGCATTTTCATGATGCCATCTTCACTTTTGTGTCATGCATGGTAATCCATAAAGTATGCAATGTTTTTACACCTGAACAGTCGTAGAAAACGTAGAATTATTGGGATATGGCGAAGAACGTTGCCGGGAACCTTATTTTTTATATGAGCAATATGATATCTACTAATTCCACATTCATGGAACTCACTCTTTGATGCATTCTATCCATAATATATGATATGATCATTGGGACACACATCAGTTAAGTTATACTCCATTCCAAAGATATTTCAAAATGACACACATTTCTCTGTATGTTCATGGTAAAGTATTTGACGGTGGTAGAAAGGGTGTTTCCTAACACCCTATATCTATATCTATATATATCTATATATATATTAGTATAAAAATCATAATTATTGACTAATAAATGACATAAATATATAAAAAACAAGCAATTACAAATACAAAAATTAAAATCTTGCATACCTTAACAATTGTGTCATTGTTGTGTTTGAAATACCATTCATGACCTTCAAGTTGACTAGAAACAAAAGAGATAAGAGAAGAATTTTATTTGAGTCTTTGTATAAGGATTTTTTTGCTTTGTAAATAAGATCCACATCATGAATTTTTTCATACGCCTTTTCCACAAGTATATTCTCATCCGTGGCAACAAATGTGTCATGGATCAACGCATTTATCCCTTCATTCTCAATAATATTGTGTTCATTTTCTTCCATTAATGTATCAACCTCAATGTCACCGCCCTCAACATATGTAGCTCTGTGAATTGTAGCAAGTGGGTTTGCAGGCATTGGTGGTCTTGTCTATGCAGTAGTTGTCAAAAAATATAACCAATTAGTATTGAAATATTGATCAATAATAAGAGTATTGAAAAATGAGAAAAAAATTAAATAACTTACTAGGGGGTGATATTGGTTTCACCCTTCCAAGTGCCCATACTCTGAGCAATGTTTCCTGGATGTTTTCCTAACAACTCTTCCTCTTTTCATTCCTCTCCATTTCGTACAAGGGAAATAAATTTTTCCATCGCCGATTATAGCTTCAACACTGGAGGGTTGATTGTTATCATTTACCATAACATCGTTGCTTCTATCACCATATATAGAATCAATAGTTTCCTGCATAGCAGCAAGTTGTTCAGATCTAGTAGCATATCGGTGAGCAATATTGTCTGACATTGTGACTTGTTTCAATAAAATACATTATCAAGCCACTAGTAGAAGAAAGATAGAGATAAAATCATTAACCTAATAAAAAAAATATTTTAAAAGTGGCTATCGTTGATCCAAAAATAAATCTACCTATAAGCAGAATTCTCCCCCCTCCAAAGTTCTTCGATGAATTATTCTTGCTGAATTTAAACAGAAAACCTAAATACTTTTTTCGTCTGAATATGTTTACGGCTTTTCCCAATTGATCCAAAAAAAGTAAAATAATTTCGACGTCATGTCGCTTAAGCGATAACAGAGAAAAAATGTCACTTAAGAGATGTCCTTGAAAGTCTCTTAAGAGACAGACAAGAATGTTGCATAAAGGTCACCCAAAGATGTCGCTTAATAGACGTTAAATACTAGACACCGCTTTAGCGACACTAGTTTGGTTTTTTACTCAAAAAATTATGAAAATGAGATCCATCTGATGTTAACAAATGGTGTTTTAGTTCTAAATTCGATCTAAACGTTGAATACCCCCCCAAAATGTAGTAGTGTGTACACATACATCTATCCTAGATATTTCATATCACACTTTTGTCCTTACTTGCTAAAACCAATTTTTTTTTTTAAGTAAGAGGAGTCTTTCTATTCTATTAAAATATAGGAAGATAATGTAAAAAAAAAAAACTCTCAAGTGCTCCTCCCTAAGGAAAACAACTCTCATTTAAGGTCTTCCATCTAGCTCTATAGATCCCCATAGTGAAAACCTAAATACTTTTTCCATCTGAATATGTTTACGGTTTTTCCCAATTGATCCAAAAAAAAGTAAAATACTTTCGATGTCATGTCACTTAAGCGATAACAGAGAAAAAATGTCACTTAAGAGACGTCCTTTAAATTATCTTAAGAGACATACAAGAATGTCGCATAAAGGTCTCCCAAAGATGTCGCTTAATAGACATTAAATACTAGACACCGCTTAAGCGACACTAGTTTGGTTTTTTCCTCAAAAAATCATGAAAATGACATCCATCTGATGTTAACAAATGGTTTTTGAGTTCTGAAGTCTACCTAAACATTGAATCCCCCCCCCAAATGTAGTAGTGTTTATACATACATCTATCCTAGATATTTCATATCACACTTTTGTCCTTACTTGCTAAAACCAATTTTTTTTGTAGGTAAGAGGAGTCTTTCTATTCTATTAAAATATAGGAAGATACATAATGTAAAAAAAAAAAATTCTCAAGTGCTCCTCCCTAAGGAAAACAACTCTCATTTAAGGTCTTCCATCTAGCTCTATAGATCCCCATAGTGATCCCCTCTATTTGTTATTGTTCTATCCAAGAGGGACTGCATTGACCAATAAAGGTCGAAAATTTTGTTAAAAAACACTAGCCTACTATGGGAGTTCTCTAGGTCTACAATCCACCCTTCCAATTATGCAAACCTCTGAACCTCTGGGGTGGAGACCTTTTCCAACTAAATATCCTCTTCCATACCCTCAATTTCTTGTTTAGGATTCTCTTTTGTCCTCTCCCTGTAGAATTTCATTGTGTGTAGAGCCACTACTACAATTGGGGTCAAAATTCAATGTTTGTACTGTTAAAATATTAAAAGTCATTTTAAACATCAACAAAATGTCAAATTTTCAAATTTTTTGGAAAAGCGCTTCAGAAATCTTAGTTTGACATTGCTTAAGCCATGTAGTATATGATGTCTCTTAAGTGAAGCTATATTTCGTCTCTTAGGCAATGTTTTTCATGCACACGCCGACCCAAAAAACATAATTTCTTAGTGTCGCTTAATCTATGAGTAAAATCCGAAAGTATTTTTCTCTTTTTTAGTTACAATCAATAAGTTTCAAAACATATTTGGACACAACATATCTTTAGGTTTTTTTGGGTCCCATTGGGAAAAATTTAACACATTTAGTTTTTTTTTAGGTTCAATTCGACAAGAAATCTGTGGAAGAATTTTGGAGGGAGAACTCTAATTATAGGTAAAAGAAATTATGGACTAATGAGATTATCCATTGAATTAATTTCTTTTCATTGGTTATTGATTTTTTTCTCTTTTTCAGTTCAAGTGGGAAATTTTTAAAACATATTTGGACATAACATCTATTTAGATGTTTTCCAGTTCCATTGGGAAAAATTTAATACAAATTTAGGTTTTTTGGGTTCAATTTGGCATAGGTAGAGAGAGGGGGGGTGATAGGGGGTGTTAGTTTTTAAACATTTAATTCAATCTGATCTAGGATCTTAACTGAGAGAACAACATGTACAACATATCAAACACAAGAGACAAGAGACACAAAGCATTTCACCGGGGAAAACCAAGAAGGTGAAAAACCCCGCAACTTCCTCAAAGATAGAATGAATATGAATACAACGATCACAAAGATCAAACCCCACAAAAACAGATATTCTCCTAGCATCTTCTCCTCCTCCACTTGTGCGCGTTCCTCCTCTCTCTCACTAATGCGAAGTGGGTGAGTGTGTGAATGAATAAATGAGAGAGTCACATTCTCTATTTATACTTTACTTCACTTGAATTTTAACTCTAACTAGGTTGGCCCCAACTTAACCACTTAACATAATGCTGACTGGGCCGACCCCACTAGGGGACTTAAACACCCCATCACAAATGAATCTGGGCCTACCTCCCTTAGGAGAGTCTAATAACCCACTACCACTTGAAACTGGGCCGACCCCACTAGGGTGGTTTAATAACCCTTTAACCCACATGACTTATACAGGGCCGACCCCACCAAGGTGGTCTAATAACCCATCAACTATAAGTTACGACACTTACGATATAACTTGCGACACTTGCAAGTAAAAATGACAACACTTCCAATCGGAGGAATAATACATCTCTGTTGGGGATACAATAAAGTACAAATGTAATACATACAATATACAAGTGAATATCTTCCGAAGTTACAAATACATCAATACTCCCTCTTAAATAGGAAGGTATTCTCTTGACATAGGTCATCAATACATATAGGCACAAGTCTTCAATTCTGGAGCTAGATCATCATCACTGGATCATAAAGCATCATCGTCACTGCCGCTGTACTCATTATCTAGATCACTGGGCTATCTCTCAATTCTTCTCATCATAGCAAGTTCTACAGAGCCAACCCTTTTTCGTGCTGGATGTAGGCCTAGCCTCCTGTAGGTCTTCATCATCTCTGCTAGCTGGCCATTATATGGAATCCTCAAGACTGATTACGTGCGTCAACAAAACCTCGAAAGAGCATCCTAAGACTTTTATGAGCAAACAGCTCAACCTATCTGATCTCCCAGGATCTTTTACATATGACCTTCACAAAACCTTAAAAGAGTGTCTTGCCCAGCAAGATCTCTAAAGAGCATCCGAGGCCTTTTACCTGACTAGCACAACCTATCCAGATCTCTAGGACTGATTACATGTGATCTCCACAAAACCTTAAAAGAGTGTCTTTCCCAGGAAGATCTCTAAAGAGCATCCGAGGCCTTTTACGTGACTAGCAAAACCTGTCCAAATCTCCACGACGTATTACATGTGGTCCCCACAAAACCTTAAAAGAGTGTCTTTCCCAGCAAGATCTCTAAAGAGCATCTGAGGCATTTTACATGAATAGCAAAACCTATCCGGATCTCCAGGACGTATTACATGTGGTATAGAAAAAACTTAAAAGAGTGTCTTTCCCAGCAATATCTCTAAAGAGCATCCGAGGCCTTTTACGTGACTAGCACAACCTGTCCGGATCTCTAGGACGTATTACATTCTACCCTTGCACAACTTGTTGACGGCCATAGAGTACCATCCTGATACTCAAGATCAACCTGATCATCCTTGCATAAAGCATCATCCTGATGCTCATGATCATAGTGTTAATCATCATACAGTACATCATCCTGATGCACATCATCATCACATGATCATCTTGATCATCGTCATAGCATTGTCCTAATGCATATCATCATCGCATGATCATCCTGATCATCATCACAACATCATCCTGTTGCATATCATCTAGAGCATCTTCCTGATGCTCATCACACATGATCATCCTGATCATCATACATAGTAGTAACCTGAGCATTGTCCTGATGCTCATCACACAATGCTTACATCCACAGCCACGAGAAGGATCCTCCTACCACCATGCTTGGAATTGCTCCTGCAAATGTGTCCCATCACTTATTCCTCGAAGTATCTTCTATCTAAAGAACACCAAGCCTCTACCTGAAGTACTCAAACTTCACTCTGGCTAGTGGTTTGGTCAACACATCTACATGTTGATGTATATGTAACTTCGGAATGTATTTCATATATATTTATTGTACCCTTATAAGAGATGTCTTATTCCTCTATAAGGAAGTGTCGTCATGTGTATTGACAAGTGTGTGTACTTGCCGATGGGTTATTAGACCACCATGTGTGGGGTCGGCCCTGAAATATATATTATATTTTGGATGTACCTATCTAGGCAAGTCAGCCCCATAAGGTCACTGGGCAAACAGGTTAGTATAAATAGAGATCCGGAGATCTCTATTTAGATCATTTGGAAAGTTATATCTCTCTCACTCAGAAAGTGGCGCACTAGTGAGGAGGAGGATCATCTGCTTCTAGGAGACTATCTCAAGTGTATTTTGTTTGTACTTTGGTTGAGCCATTTCTCTTTCTATCTCTGAGGAAGTTGTGGGGTTTTTCACCTTAGGGTTTTCCCCACGGAAACTCTGTGTCTCTTGTCTCTCATGATTTTGATTCTTGTGATGCTTGTCATGCTTATTGTGATTGTTATGCATTGATATACTGTATATGTTATTCTCTCAGAGAAGATCCTAGAGTATTGTGAATTAATGCTCAAAATTTAACATGGTATCAGAGCGAACCTGAGAAGAAGACATTATGTAGTGATAGAAACTTGAGTTTCTTATTTATTGGGTTTCTCTTCATAGTTTTTGGAAAATTAGTATAGTAGATTGACTCTTCTCATCAAGGAGAATCTATCTGTCCAATCAGAATTCAATTCTGAGCATTTTCAGATTTGGCCCTAAAAATTAGGGTTTCCACAAAAATAGGAATTTATGAAATATGAAGACATAGCTGGAAGCTCCTTGCAAAAATTGAAGTTTAGAGCTTTGGATCGATATTTTTGGCTAGGTAGATCTCCAGGAAACTCAAACCCTAATTCAGGGCTCTCCCTAATGAACCTGGGAGGACAAAAAGGAAAATATGAAGGATAAAGCTTTGCTGATCTCAAATTCTGAATACACTAGTCTGATAAGCTTATCAAGGTGCATCTTTCTATCCTTTCAGAAAATTGAAATTCACATTTTGAATTTTTAGGGTTTTTCCAACAAACCCTAATCCGGGACCAGATCCAGTTTTCAGAATTCTATTTCCATTTGAAGTACTCTTTAAGATGTCTCACCATACCAAGCTTGAGGATAAGCTTGAAGGAGCTGATAACTTCCGAGCTTGGAAGTATAGGATTGGGTTAATCCTGGAAGAGAATGAGTTGGACTCATATGTAAAAGAAGACATCCCTATCCCAGAGGATGAAGAGGCTAAGGTTTTGCATAAGAAAAACTTGGTCAAGGCAAAGAGAATCATTGCTGATTCTATCAAAGGCCATCTCATACCCCATGTGTCTTCTCTAAAGACACCCAACAAGATGTTTGACTCTTTCACCAAGCTATTTGAAGGGAAGAACATAAATCGGAAGATGACCCTGCGGAACCAATTGAAAGGAGTAAAGTTTCAGAATGGAGAAACCGTTCAATCTTATTTTTCAAGGGTCTCCTAGATCAAGGAACAACTAGAAGCAGTGGATGAAATGGTGGAGAATGGTGAAGTGGTGATGACCACTCTAAATGGCCTACCCAAGTCTTGGGATTCCTTTATTCAAGGAATTTGTGCAAGGAAGAAGTTGATCTCCTTCAACAGATTGCGGGAAGAATGCTCTCAAGAAGAAGCTAGGCTTGTGGCCCGAGAAGAAAAGATGGGAAATGAAGATCAAGCTCTCACATCACATGCCAGGAAAGGAAAGTCCAAGAAGGAATCATCTCATAACAGGAGATTCTCACACCACCATTATCATAAAGATAAGAAAGATCTCAGATGCTTCAATTGCAATGAGAAGGGACACTTTGCTTCAGATTGTCCCAAGAAGAAGAAAGACAACAACAACAACTTCAATAAGAAGAATAAGAATAACAAAAGAAGATATCATGCTCATGCTGCCGAAGATGATGAACCCCCAAAGAAGAAGGCTAGGGCAGAAAGTGATAGTGATGATGACTCATCAAGTCAAGAAGAATATGTTCTAATTTCTGCTCTCACACGTACTATCTCCCATGGTTGTAATGATTGGTTGATTGACAGTGGGGCTTCCAAACACATGACTGGGTTTAAGGAATCTTTTGTGAATCTATCTGAACATGAATCACCCCATAAGGTGAAACTTGGAGATGATTATCAATACCCAATCAAAGGAAGTGGTGAAGCCTCCTACAACCTAGATTCTAGAAAATCTTTGAAGATGAAAGAAGTCCTTTATGTACCTGGGCTCAAGAAGAACTTACTCTCCATCTCGGCATTGGATTCAAAAGGTATGAGGGCTACATTTGTGGATGGCCAAGTCCTAATGTGGCCAAAGGTAAAGAACATGGATGATGCAGTAGTGATTGGAGAGCAAGAGGGAGGTTTGTATAAACTGAAGGGACAACCTGAACATGCCATGGTACATGAATCCATGGAGCCAAGTGAACTTTGGCATAGAATACTTGCTCATATGCACTATAGGGAACTTCCAATTGCAAGCAAGGCTGTAGAGGGTCTTCCTGAAATCAAGACCAAACATGAAGGTGTTTGCAAAGGATGTGCAAAAGGTAAGAACATTAAGAAGGATTTCCCAAGCAGTGAAAGTAAGGAAAAAGACATCCTCGAAATCATCCACTCAGATGTATGTGGTCCTATGTCATCCAGTTCTCTGAGTGGGTATGTTTAGTATGTCTCATTTATTGATGACGTCTCCAGGAAGACTTGGGTATACTTCTTGAAGAACAAAGATGAGGTGTTTGATAAGTTCAAGGAATTCAAAACCTTGATGGAGAATCAAACTGACAAGAAGATCAAAACATTCAGATCCGACAATGGTGGAGAATTCACCTCAGGTGACTTCAAGAAGCTTTGTAGTGATTCAGGGATTAAGAGGCATTTGATTGCTCCTTATAATCCTCAACAGAATGGAGTTGCAGAAAGGAATAATAGAACAATCATGGTAGCAGCAAGGGCAATGCTGCATGACCAAGATCTACCTATGCATCTATGGGCAGAAGCAGCTAGAACAATTGTATATGTGCAGAATAGAACACCCCACAAGATATTGGACAACAAGACACCAGAAGAGGTCTTTTCTGGTAAGAAACTTGAAGTCATCCATCTCAGAATATTTGGTTGTCCAGTATACACTCATGTCCCAAAGGAAAAGAGGACTAAACTAGATCCTTCAGGAAAGAAGGGTATCTTTGTGGGTTACAGTGAAAGCTCGAAGGCTTATAGAATATACTTTCTAGGGTTCAAGAAGATTGATGTCAGCAAGGATGAATATAAGTTCAAGGACATGTAATCCAGGAAGCAAAGATCAAGAGGGAGCACACTCTAGCAGCTCCTACAAGGATGCAAATTTTCAGAGGGAGTTGACCATCTTCCTACATTCCACAATAGAAAGGTGTAGAAGAAGCTACTTCAGCAGCTCCTGCCAGGAAGCAAAGACTCAGAGGGAGTCCACCCAACAAACAAACAAAGATAAGTATTTCAAGTATCATTTCTTGCCTATTTTGTTTGTTTAAATAATATTATGCTTATGTTACTAGACTTAGGAGATGTATTGTGCATATTAAAATGATTGCATTATTGAACAGTATACTACTAGTATGCATGTGATGGGTAAGTGGCCTATGGAACTGTACAACATTCCAGTGCTACTTATCTAGAATGAAACCTCTTTGCTGACATGTTGGGAGTAGTGCAAACTCTTAACAATGTTCTGGTAGAGACTGGAAGGCATCTAGAAAGTTGTGGAACATGGATAAATGTTGTATTGAAGCATTGGCTAAGATAACTGCATGAATGCATGCCATATTTCTTTGTGTGTAAAGAATTTGTTATGAAAATTATGAGATGTTTCTAATCATGCACTTTAACTTGTTTTGTAGGAAAGACCGTATATCTTCACCTACAAAAGGACTACAACATTTGTTCCAGCAACAAAGATATCTATTGAAGATATTGAAGTTCCCAGGATCTGGGATGAAGAAATGGAATGCCATGATCCGTCGATCATGAAGAAGATGTTTGGGATATAGTCCCAAGACCTGACAGGGAGTCACATGTGTGCAGATTGAAGAACTCCTTGTATGGCTTGTAGCAAGCTCCTAGAACTTGGTGTGATACTAAGAGAAAGCTTGCTGCCGAGTTCGATATGAAAGATTTGGGAATGATGCATTATTTCCTAGGTATGGAGGTGTGGCAGAGTGCAAGTGGGATCTTCCTTGGTCAAGGAAAATACACAGTAGATATCCTGAAGAGATTCAGGATGATGGATTGCAAGGCCATGGCCACACCAATGGCATCGAATCTAAAGCTTCTATGTGATGCTTCATCTGAGCCGGTTGATGTCTTTATGTATCATCAGATGATTGGGTCCTTGTTGTACCTGACGAACACGAGACCAGATATTTGCTTTATAGTGAACACATTGAGTCAGTTCCTGACCTATCCGAGGAGTGTTCATCTAGTTGCTGTAAAACATGTTCTGAGGTACCTGAAGGGTACAGTGGATTATGGGCTCAAATATGAGGCGAATCAAAAGTTTAACCTGCTAGGTTATGTTGATTCAGATTGGGCTGGCAGTGCTGCAGATAGGAAGAGCACATCTGGGTGTTGCTTCAGTATGGGATCAGGTGTGATCTCTTGGTTTAGCAGGAAGCAGTCTTGTGTAGCACTAAGTATAGCTGAGGCAGAGTATGTTGCAGCTTGTCCAGCTAGTTGTGGGGCAGTATGGCTACGGAAGCTACTGGCTGAATTATTTGATCTCCCATTGGATGCTACTGGTATCTTCTGTGATAACAAGAGTTGTGTGAAGTTTTCCGAGAACCTAGTGTTTCATGACAGGTCGAAACACATAGAGATCAAATATCACTATATCAGGGATATGGTGCAGAGAGGAGCTGTGAAGCTCCTGTATGTTGTGACGGACGAGCAGATTGCAGATGTGCTGATGAAGCCACTAGCCATGGTGAAGTTCGAGTACTTCAGAGAGAGGCTTGGTGTTCTTCGGATTGATGACAATTCGAGGAAGAAGTGATGGACACATTTTCTGAAGCCATTTCAAGCATGTTGGAAGGGGGATCCTTCACATGGCTGTGGATGTAAGCGATGGATGATGAGCATCAGGATAATGTTCTAGTATGATCAATTGGATCATTTTTATATGTATGTATGTACGCATCATGTTGGATGTTGGATATGATCAGTTGGATCATTTATATGTATGTATGCATCATGTTGGATGCTGGATATGATCGGTTGGATCATGTGTATGTATTTTGTATAAGCATCATGTTGGAGGCTTGGACCATGTATCTGTATATGTATCAGTTGGATACATTGTATGATCAGGTAGATCATGTATGGTGATATGTATCATGTATTTGTATTTGTATCAGGTGGATACACTGTATGATCATGTGGATCATGTATGATGATATGTATCAGGTAAATACTTGGTATGCATCAGGTAGATGCATTGTATGATCAGGATGATCATGGATGACGAGCTTCAGGATGTTGCTCCAGATGACATGCATCAGGATGTTGCAGTGATGATGATCAGGATGATCATGTGTACATCAGGATGATGTATGGTGAGTATCAGGTTGATACTCTGTGGCCGTGGAATAGGTTGCGCAAATAAGCATGTAATTTGTGCCCTGGGAGATTTGCAGATAGTCTTTCGAGGTTTTGCCTATGGCATGTAATTTGTACCCTAGGATATATGGCAAATTCTCTTTCGAGGTTTTGCTTGGGAGGACATATAATTTGTGCCCTAAGAGAGCTACAGATAATCTTTCAAGTTTTTGCCTATGGCATGTAATTTGTTCCCTGGGATATCTGGCAGATGCTCTTTCGAGGTTTTGTCCTATGGCATGTAATTTGTGCCCTGGGAGATCCTCTAGGTTGAGCCGTGTGCTCGTAATCAGTCCTGGGATGCTCTTTCGAGGTTTTTCCATTACCACATGTAATTTGTGCCCTGGGAGATCCGATAGGTTGAGCCTTGTGCTCATAATCAGTCCTGGGATGCTCTTTCGGGGTTTTGTGGTGACCACATGTAATTTGTGCCTTGGGAGATCTGATAGGTTGAGCCTTGTGATCGTAATCAGTCCTGGGATTCTCTTTCGAGGTTTTGTGGTGGGGTCACATGTAATAAGTCCTGGAGATCTGGACAGGATGAAAAAGGCCTCAGATGCTCTTTAGGGCTCTTGCTAGTCAAGAGACTCTTTTAAGGTTTTGTGACGCATGTAATAAGTCCTGAGATTTCCATAGTATGGCCAGTGATGATGAATACCTGTAGGTGGTGGGCCTACATCCAGTATGAAAAAGGACTGGCTCCGTAGAACTTCCTATGATGAGTAGAGTCAGAGATTGGTTGAGATAGCAGTAGCAGTGACGATGATCTCGAGAAGAAGACTTGTCTAGCAAATATGAGTTGAGAAATTCCTTCCTAGTTAAGAGGGAGTGTTGATGTATATGTAACTTCGGAATGTATTTCATCTATGTATTTCATATATATTTATTGCACCCTTATAAGAGATGTGTTATTCCTCTATAAGGAAGTGTCATCATGTGTATTGACAAGTGTCGCAAGTGTGTGTACTTGCCGATGGGTTATTAGACCACCATGTGTGGGGTCAGCCCTGAAATATATATTATATTGTGGATGTACCTAGCTAGACAAGTCGGCCCCATAAGGTCACTGGGAAAATAGGTTAGTATAAATAGAGATCAGGAGATCTCTGTTTAGATCATTCGAAAAGTTATATCTCTCTCACTCAGAAAGTGGCGCACTAGTGAGGAGGAGGATCATCTGCTTCTAGGAGACTATCTCAAGTGTATTTTGGTTGTACTTTGGTTGAGCCATTGCTCTCTCTATCTCTGAGGAAGTTGTGGGTTTTTTCACCTTAGGGTTTTACCCACGAAAACTCTGTGTCTCTTGTCTCTCATGCTTTTGATTCTTGTGATGCTTTTCATGCTTATTGTGATTTTTATGCATTGATATACTGTATATGTTATTTTCTCAGGGAAGATCCTAGAGTATTGTGAATTAATGCTCAAAATTTAACACTGTAATCTGCTCATCTGTCGCAACATACTGGAGCTTCACTGCTCCTCTCTACACCATATCCCTAATATAGTGATATTTGATCTCGATGTGCTTCGACTTGTCATGGAACACCGGGTTCTCTGACAACTTTACACAAATCTGGTTGTCATAATAGATACAAGTAGCATCCAACTAGAGATCAAATAAATCAGACAGTAGCCTCGTTATCCATACTACCTCATAACTGGACGACAAAGCTGCCACATACTTTTTTTTTGGCTGTACTCAGTGCTACAAAGGACTGCTTCCTGCTAAACCAAGAGATCACAACTGATCCCATACTGAAGTAGCACCCTGAAGTGGTCTTCCTATCTGCCGTACTGCTTGCCCAATTTGAATCAACATAACCCTCCAGGTTAACCTTTTTATTCGCATCATACTTGAGCCCATAATCAACTGTACCCTTCAGGTACCTCAGAATATGCTTTACAACAATTACGTAAACATGTCTAGGATCCGTCAGGAACTGGCTCAAGGTGTTCACCGCAAAGCAAATATCCAGTCTCGTGTTTGTCAAGTACATCAAGGCCCTAATCATCTGACGATACATCGTGGCATCAACCAAATCTGATGAAGCATCACTCAATAGATTTAGGTTCGATTCCATAGGTGTGGCCATGGCCTTCCAGTCCATCATCTTGAACCGGTTCAAGATCTCTACTGTATACTTCCCTTGTCCAAGGAAGATTCCATCTGTACTCTACCACACCTCTATACCTAAAAAGTAATGCATCATACCCAAGTCCTTCATCTTGAACTTAGAAGCAAGATTCCTCTTCGTGTCGGCAATCAACCTATCCTCACCTGTCACAAACAGGTCATCCACGTACAATAGGAGTATCGCTGGATTGCCTTCCTCAACCTTGTAGTAAAGGTTGGAATCTGCTTTACTCTTGGTAAATCCCAAACTAGTCAGGAAGCTGTCAATCCTGCCGTACCATGTCCTGGGTGCTTGTTTCAAACCATACAAGGCTTTCTTCAATTTGCACACATGTGCCTCCCTATCATGTATCTCAAATATGAGTGGCTTCTCCACATACACTTCCTCTTCGACTACACCATTCAAGAAACTTGTCTTGACATCCATTTGGTGTATCTTCCATTTCATCACTATAGCCAGAGCAAGTATTATTCCGATGGAAGTGTATCTGGCTACAGGTGAAAAATTTCTCTTCATAATCTATCCCCTCTTTCTGGGAGAAGCCACAAGCTACAAATCTTGCCTTGTATTTCTCTATGCTACCATCTATAACATGCTTGATCTTATATATCCACTTGGAAGTCAAAATAGACTTCCCTTCTGTTCTTGGGACCACATCCCAAACATAATTCTTCATGATTGACTAGTATTCCTTGACCATGGTATTCTTCCATATTGTATCCCGGATTCTGGGAACTTCAGATTCTTTAATATCGTTAATAGATAGTTTTCTTTGAACTTTGTTTCTGGAACAAATGTTGTAGTGCTTCTTTTGTAGGTGATTGTACACGATCTTTCCTACAAGTCAAATTCAATTGCATGATTAGAAACTTCTCATAGTTTTCAGATCAAAGTCTTACACATAAAGGCATATGTCATACAGTCATGCAATTATCTTATCCAATGCTTCAATACAACATTCATCCATATCCTGTATTCATATGGTAACTTTCTAGATGCCTTCCATCTCTACCAGAACATTGTTAAGGGTTTGCACTACTCCCAACATGTCAGCAAAGAGGTTTAATTCTAGATAAGTAGCAATGGAATGTTGTACAACGCCATATGACACTTACCTATCGCATGCATATTAGTAGTATACTGTTCATTAATGCAATTATTCTAATATGCATAATACACAACCTAAGTCTAGGAACATAAGTATATACATCATTGAACAATATTATTTAAACAACCAGATATACAATAAATGACCATTCAAATACTTATCTTTGTTTTCTTGTTGGGTGGACTCCCTCTCAATCTTTGCTTCCTTGCAGGAACAACTGGAGTGTGCTCCCTCTTGATCTTTGCTTCCTTTATGATATCATCATGATTATATGTCTTTGAGATTCTATCCATCCTGGACCACTATGCATGCTTAAGTGTTCACTAGTGTTGTCATTGTGTCATCCTCAATATCTCATACATAATCATACATGCATTAGTATAATCTCAATTCTTATCAAAACATTATGATTCTAAATAACATTAATCATGTATGGTCATGATAATTTCATACACAAGTGCTAGTATTCAAGGTTTCAGTGAGGACTTCTTTTACTCATGCATATTTTATTTGACCATAGGGCTCTTCTAGTTTGTCATATCATTAATCAAACTAAGAAGCATAATATGCATAAACCAATGATTGCACAAAGTTATAACTTCATGAATAATCATTATCAATCATACAAAAGTATACTTATCTAAGATCCTAACAAAAAGTAGGATTCTAACTTGATATAGGAAAACATACCTAGATTATCATGCTTGTCTAACATACCCAAACAATGTCTCCTTGTTCTCTTCAATCTTGTGCTAGTAACATGTATATCTCATAAGTTAAGCATTGTAGAACCAAATTATACATACCTCGCAAGTAGATCTTCCAATGGATATGGATGAGTCTTTGTCTTCATGTCACCATGGTCATATGTTCTTGATCCAGAACTTGATTTGTCTTTCTTGATGTACCTTTCATGTTAGCAGACAACATCATCCTCATACAACACCACAGTGCATTAGTACAATCATAAATGTCATAAACCTAATCAATGATTGTATTCTATCATTTACATGCATTCATACTTTTACTAAGGTTATAAGACAAGTTTAAAATTAACCAGGATTGTACTAACCTCAATAATATGAAGACAAACTTAATCATGAATAGATTTCAAAACATACCTGTATCTCTTCAAGTCATACTTGTTGGGATTTCTTGTAGTCTTCTTTTGTAAGTACTTAGTCTCATCTCCCTCTAGAACGGGAACTTCTGTAGGTGTCCAAATCATTCTCTTCTAGGATTAACCCAATCCACTTGATTTGTTGAATTTGGATCTAGAGCTGGCCAGGGTTTGTCAGAGAAACCCTAAAAATTCAAACTTCTAATTGGATGAAAAAATGCACCTTGCTGAGATGATCAGGATGGTATACTTCAATTTTGAAATCTCCAAAATTTGACCCCTCAAAATTGACTTTGAAACTTTCGGATCTGCAGCTTCTGTCAAATTCTGGTTTTCTGGTCAAAATACTGAACTAGGGTTTGATAGAGCCCAGGGTTCTACCCAACCAAAAAATTCGATCTTGGTCTCTAAATTTTTATTTTTATGAGGATCATCTAGCTGTGGTCTCATATTCCAAAAATTCCAACTTTTTCAGAAACCCTAATTTCGCGCAGCAGTGACAAGCCAAAATTGAAAGTGCTCAAAATCCAATTCTGTTTGGACAGAAATGTATGCCATATTGTTTCTGATGTATCTCTGAAATTTAGGATCCTCAGGGTCTGAAAATTTGTCCTGTGCTAGATTGACCTGTCATCTTTCCAATGCCACAGATCTGACCTCAAATGGATTCTCTGTGAAAGAGACATGCCAAGTGTCGCAACATGACCTATTTATGGGATGAAACAATATAGTGGACTTGTACGGAGTACCACGTGTCACTGTTTCAAATTTGTCCTCTGAAACCAGAACCAGTGAAACTAAATTCTATTCCCTAATTGTCACTTTTTATGGAATTCCATTTGGAGCTCTCTAGCCCAATATATGACCATTTTTCCTAGGTCACCTATTTAGGACTGCATTCTGGAAGAGATAGAAACCCTAACTTGTACAGATCATACCTCACAAAGTACAATGAATCTAAGGCTTTCCTTTGGACACAATGTACACGGAAATTGCATCTTCAACCTGTAGAAGTTTCAGACCTTGAAACTTCGCTAAAACCGAGTTATAGCGAAAGTTCCACGATGACTGGTTTTTACTATACCAAGCCCTAGCTTCCAATTTGTCGCAAGTGCAACAAGTGTCAAAAATGCCATACCATGCCTTTGTTCAGTCTAGCTTTGATACCATGTTAGTTTTTCAGCATTTAATTCAACCTGATCTAGGATCTTAACTGAGAGAACAACATGTACAACATATCAAACACAAGAGACAAGAGACACAAAGCATTTCACCGGGGAAAACCAAGAAGGTGAAAAACCCCGCAACTTCCTCAGAGATAGAATGAGAGTCAATACAAAGATCACAAAGATCAAACCCCACAAAAAGAGATATTATCCTAGCAGCTGCTCCTCCTCCACTTGTGGGCATTCCTCCTCTCTCTCACTAATGCTAAGTGAGTGAGTGTGTGAATGAATAAATGAGAGAGTCACACTCTCTATTTATACTTTACTTCACTTGACTTTTAACTCTAACTAGGTCGGCCCCAACTTAACCACTTAACATAATGATGACTGGGCCGACCTGCCTTAGGAGAGTCTAATAACCCACTACCACTTGACACTGGGATGACCCCACTAGGGTGGTCTAATAACCCTTTAACCCACATGACTCATACAGGGATGACCCCACCAAGGTGGTCTAATAACCCATCAAATATAAGTTATGACACTTACAATATAACTTGCGACACTTGCAAGTACAAATGACGACACTTCCAATAGAAGGAATAATACATCTCCGTTGGGGATACAATAAAGTACAAATGTAATACGTACAATATACAAGTGAATATCTTCTGAAGTTACAAATACATCAACAGGGGGAATCTTCACATTCACTAGCCAAAACATTCAACAAATAATATAACCCATTCAAATATTTTGGCTTGATATCAAAAGTAGGAGCAATACTCACCCAAATTCGAGAAGATATCCCACAAATGTAACAAAAAAAATGCACAAGTGTCATATAAGAAAGAAATATGAAAGAAAAGAGCTTAAGAGAAAGCCTCTGACGATATCGAATATTATTTGGGGACATCAGACATCCTTGAGTCTTGAAACCATCCCATGTTTTCAAGGCATTTTTCTAGTCTAACCATGTCAAATTTCACCGTACATGCACGGTTTGAAGAAATTTCAACGTTTGCCCCATTCATTGCTCACTATGCAGGGTCAATGTATGTAATTAAACCCTTAACCCAAATACAATCCCTATGCAATTAACCATTAACCCACATGCATGTTGGAACTTATAAAATTATTTAGGATGTCTTACTTTACTAGAATCATGGTTTAATCATCTCGAAGAATGCCACAAGAAAAAGGAAAAGCCATGGAAGTTGGCATCTTCATTATGTTTCGCTGCAAAGTTGGGTATGTCAAGTTTCATTTTTTTGGCATGGATGAAAAATTGGGTCATGATGAATATGATGATGGTGATGATGGAAATGAAAACCATGATATAGGCGATGATGATGGCAATGATTTCCTTGAGTCTTACAATTGTCCCATACTTTCAACGCATGTCTCTAGTCTAACCATGTCAAATTTCAATGCATACAAGCACATTTTGAAGAAATTTCAAATTTGTGCAGGGTTGATGGATGTCATTAAGCCCTTAACCAAATACAATCCCTAAGTAATTAACCCTTAACCCATTTTCCTCCACCTATAGCATGCACCAAATACAGCAAGGACTACCTAGATTGTTTTCCCTTGTAAGGAAAATATTCCTTCAATAGGGCTTGTATCATGGCTTAAGTTTTTTCTCATGGCCCATGATTTGAAAAAAATATTATGGTCTAAATCAATGTTCTTTGCTCACAAACCATTGATTCCACCCAAAAACCCATGCTTATTATTCTTAGTTCTTGAAATCAAACCATTGTCCCTCACTAGGAAAAGATTCATTTTTTGATGTTTGTATTATGGTCTAGGGTGCCATGCA
The DNA here is from genome assembly GCA_027924585.1 of Larix kaempferi. Lineage (NCBI taxonomy): Eukaryota > Viridiplantae > Streptophyta > Pinopsida > Pinales > Pinaceae > Larix > Larix kaempferi. The sequence continues at coordinate 10,991,999 of BSBM01000073.1, forward strand.
TGGTTTACAAACCTAAAAACATGTTTTTTTGTCCCCATACAATAGCATGGTATTGATTATGCCCATTGCCTACTTTAATGGGAACCAAAAAAACACTTTCTACCCAACTTTCTTTGTGAGCTATAAATAATTTTTAGGTTCCATACTCTTCTTGAATGTGTATTCTAACAAGGATTGAGTACCAAAATTATGGGAGATCTCACTTCCAATACTCAAATTCTAATACATTTAGCATGGTTGATACATTTATAAGTATTGTTGCTTCCTTATCATGGATATCTCTATTTATCTAAATATTTACATCTCTTCACCATTCATGGATGTGTTTATTGAATTATTATTCCCTCTCAAATATGAATTGATAGGTGATGCTAGAAATTTGGTTTGCTTACTATTATGATTGAGATTATTGTGTTAGGTTGATTTCTTACGTCGAAGAATAGTAATAGTTCTTGTAACTACTGATTATAATTTTGGAGTGTTTTTCTTTGAAAATCATTTCATCGTTCCATGGTTCCATGGTGTGATTTCATGTTTTCTCATATTTATTTTTCCATAAGACTATACATGAGGTCTTGTGACTTTTTTTTTAAGATCACTATATTGACCATTGCATTTCACATTCTTTCTAAGAGTTAATACCACCTAGGAACACTCAACCACAAGAACTTATATATATATATTTTGGTAATACTATATAATCTAAATGGAAAACCTTCCATTTGTCCAAACAAGATATTACCTACAAAGCATGGGACGGACATCCTTCTCTCTAGAAGACCCATAAATGTTACTCACCTACAAAACATGGGATGAACATATTCTCTCTAAAATACCAAGATATGGTCACCAAAAAGGTAAGATTATCTTGATCCCAAGGAGGAGATCATGAAGACATCAATAACATTGAAATACTATTAGTGAATAAATAGGTTGGGGAAGAAGCTGGCCAAGAGGAACCCATAGATATTGGAATGCCAAACATGAGAAATAGAAGTCATTAAGAAACCTAAGAAAAAGGTTTGAAATCCATGCATAAATGAGTAAGAACGTTAATTTAATCACCAATGTGGATAAAGGTAGCTTTGATTCATCAAAACTCCCAATGTTTGATGTCTTATGGATTAGGGAGGATCATTTTTTTCACATTCGTTGTTCTTTGAGAATAAAACAATGTTACCAGCCTTGATAAGGGGGTATGGGTTTTTTGTAGGTGTGGTCTAGGGAATATGTAATTAGGGATAGGGGTTAGAAATAATAAGTATGGGTTTCGAGTCATTTTGAATGTGTATGGAGTTTCGGGTAGGGTTAGGGACTTCCAATACTGCTATATTATTATTAGGGGTTGAGCTTAAGAGGTATGCAATTATAAGTCATGGTTAAGAGGCATGTGGATTCAAGTTGGGGCCAGAGGATAGTGTTCATAGTTAGGGTGTGTGTGTTCTGAGGCGAGGTAGGGATGACAGAGTACTATTTAGGGATACAAAATTAATGGGTAGGGTTTATAGTGTATGTATTTAAGGATAAGGAGTTGATTGAATTTCTTTTGAAAATATGAGAAATTTATTTATTTACTTGTTTATAGTCAATCCTAATGCACTCTTCATATAAACAGGATGACGACAAGGATGATGCTATCAATGATGATGATGTTGATGATAATTATGTTCTTGATGAAGATGATGATGATGATGTTCTTGTTTCTAATGATGACGATGATGATTATAATGGTGATCATCTCTATGACGATGATGATGGTCGCGTTGGAAAAGATGATGATGGTTGTGATGACTATGACGACGCGGATGATTTTGTTTTCGACATCATCATCATCATCATCACTATCACTAACGATGACGATGGTGATGATGATGGTGTTATTTATAATGATGATGGTGATTATTATTGATGATGATGATGACGATCAAAATTATGATGACAATGATGTTAGAGGATAGTGTTTGTAATTAGGTCGGGGTGTGTGTTCTGAGGTCAGGTAGAGGTGACAGGATAGTATTTAGGGATAAGAACTTAATGGGGAGGGTTTAGGGGTTATGTTTTTAAGGATTGATTTGGCTTACTCATTTAGGGGTTATGCATTTAGGATCCTATTTTTCTAATCCCTCTTTGTGTTAATGCAATAATTAAATAACCAAAGTGAAAGAGGTGAAATTAAGAAAAAATTACATAAAAAATAATAATAAACAAAATTAAAAAAATAATCAATTAATGAAAAAACATATATAAAACAAAATCATTAAAAAAATACCATTGACCATACCATAACATAATAAATAATTAATAAATATTAATTTTTTTTTTTAAATGTAAAACAAAAACATTAAAAAAATTACCATACCACAACATAATAAAAATTTAATAAGTAATAAAAATTAAAAAAATAACAAAATAACAAAATAACAAAATAACAAAAAAATTAAGACAAAACATTACCTTACCTCCTCTCCCCATTCCCGCCACACACCTTCATAACCCAGTACTGTGCACCCACACCCAAAATTTTCAACTGCAACCCAACATTTTCACCACTAATTTACTGCAATGAGGATGGAGGTCATTGTGAGGGAGGAGCTCGTTGTGAGGGAGAATGATGCTATGAGGGAGGAGTTGAGGGAGTATGCATATGCATCAAGGAGATCACACAGGTTGAAGGAGGATGCTGAATGAGGACACAGAGGAGTTGTAGAGGTGGAGAGGACAAAATCCCCCCCAAATCGGTTGGTATTCTCCTTAAACCCCTGAAATTTCTAAGTATTCCGAGTCTATAGGGTAAATTCCTTAGCTAAAATTTGAAATGGTATCTTTGAACATTTAGAAGTTGATTTCTAGAAATAATGAGTACTTTTTCTTATTCTAGAAGCTCATGGAACTAATTTTGACAGTCTTTGTTTCTTGGATTTTCTATTAGTCTCTCCAGGAGAGTTCTCCAGGTTGATCATATTATTATGCTTCAGGGATGGATTAAAAACTGAATTGCTATTCTACTTTAACTTATTTGTTAGCGAGTATGAGGTTTTATTGGAGGATACTTCTATAACAAATCTTATTTTCCCTTCAAATCCTCTTTTCCCCCTTTCTTTCTAGAATGAACATTTAAAGGACCAATAATATCATCACTTTCATATTCAAGAATAAGGTCCTCTCTCTCTTCTTCTACATATCCACTAGAAACCTACTCTCCATCGAATCCTTTTGCAAATGCTCTGGCTACACCTTCATGATGACCCTCTAAATTATAACAAAAATCTAACCGACCAACAACTCTAAACTTATCCCCAAATTCTAGATAGGCCTCAATTACCTCTGTCCCAAGTAGTTCATAGAGCACTCGTTGACCACTTCTCTTACAGGAAAACAATATTGGTTGCCAAATGTTTACTAGAAAACCTGATCAATACTAAGCATTCTCAGAATAAAGATGAGGAATTTTTTTTCAAATGGTTTAGAATACAATGAAGTTTAAAAATTTCGGTCATATGAATAATCATGAGTAAACAAGGTAGTACATCTAAAAAGACAAATCATTCAATAGATATGATGTAAACAATTGTGATTCTTCTCATAATATCCCATGTTAACACACCTATCAAATTGGCATGAATGGAATAAAATATGAAAACCCATCATAATTTGATTGAACGTTTAGCAAATTTGAAAAGATTCCCTTTTGTATTCAATGACGCCAAAGTCTTAAGATTTTGTAGTACTAAAACTGAAAATTAATCAAGTTCCGTTACAAAATTAAGAGGGGTAATTTTGTAGCACCCTTTAGCTCATCACAATGTATTCTGCTATAGAATTAGTAAGCCTCCATATTAAAATAAATATGATGCTCATTGGCTCTCACAACTTTGTAAGGCCTGGTTAAGGATTACATGAAAAAACTTTGTAGCTCCCAGAATATTAATAATTTGCAACCAATTGAAATAAAATTTTTCATGCAAAGCACTAATTTAGTACTAAAAACAAACCATGGAAGAATACAAGTAGAAATAGCAAATAACTAAGTCTTTAAAAAAGGTCATTAACAACAATTTCAAGTTTTGAAGAATAGGATTTAGGTAGTAGACTTAGTCACAAACAAAAACATTCATCATAGGAATACTAAATCATATCATTCATAGGGATAGAATATTCCATGTTTTTCCTTATGGACTACTTGATGAATCACAATGATCCCAATTGCGCACACACTCAAAGGAGACTAACCATAATCATCAGGTAAGGTTTGATTTTTTAACATATGCAAAGTGAATTTCCTTGAGACAAATAATGTTGATACATGGCTACAATAGGGTTAAGCATATGTATCTAAGTATTGATGAGATTTGTATAGAATATGGTTCTTATTACATTGTGATCAAGCTTCAAGAGTGGATGCAATAAAAAGATTGTTATGGCTCTTTTGTCTCATTTGATATTTATTTGAACCTTTAATTTAAGCCCTCTATAATGAGAAAATACAATACAAAAAATAGATTGAAATTGAAAGGTGTTTTACTTCTCTAATATGAGTTCATTAGTTATGTTTTTTCTACAATATCTATTATATAATTAACATACCCTCATTATATATATTGCCAATTGAAAATGCTCTTCTCTGTATCAACTATCAAATAAGATTTGCAAGTATTTCGTCTTTGTGCATTAGAAGAAAAGGAAGAAATTTGCAGAGCCATCATGAATGAATTTCCATCGGAGTCCTAGTATGCATATTGTCTACCCTATGATGTTTTTTTTATTCAAAGCATCTTATCACTGTTTAAATCAACCATGTCCAATGGGAACAAGGGAGTAGTATGATTGCAGAAATGCTTTTGAATATACCATGGATGAGTACATTCATCATTGGTATATTTGTTAAGTACACCAATATAATTCTCACCGGCATCCTTGACACCTGTTTCCCTACAACCTCCAATTGGAAGAGAATGATTGGGAAAGAAATGTTCATGGAAAATAAAACCACAGGTTCCCCATTTCATCAAGTTAGCAACCACTCACATGAAAATAAAATTGGATCAACCAAAATGAGATTGGGATTATGATTCCAATGATGATTCCAGTGTTGTCCATTAGGCTGCACTTATGGGGATTACAATTGTGTATGTTTTAATGATGGCATTTAGAAATGTAATAAAGCTACTCTGGATGCAAATAAGTTCTTTCCCTTGAATAGAAGGATTTGATCAATCTATTTCAATCATTTTTTTTCAAGAGTCATAAGTTATTCCTTCTCTATTTTTTTTATGAAAGAACATGGATGAAATTACACTCTTGCTTTGTTATGTATCCAAGTTTTTGATTTAGTGTTTGATCTAATTGTTGTTTTGGCATGGGATGTATGTTCATAAGTGCAATTTTTTTTTATTATTTTACATGGAAACTTCAATAGAAATAATTAGGTATGATATATGGATGACTCAATTACATGAAAAAACATTTCCTTAAATCCAATTGAAACATAAGCATGATTGTATGAAAATGGAAAGCGGAGTGGGGAAATAAAGTAGGGAGGAAGAGACATAAGCATAAGATACCCACTAAACATTCATCCAAATTGATGATGCTCCATCAACTTTGTTGAGTGGTACCCTCATGCATTTGATATGTGTTTTCTTTGAATCATGTTGCCAGTTGCAACCTATGACATCGCAAACATTGAATGATCCAATCAACAATTGTTAACCATTATTTAGTATTTCATAAAATCCAAAGACGCCCTAATCCACTCATATGGAAAATATCATTTTTAGAGGATGTGTGTTCCATTTCAAGGCCTTTACCATTGCCCATTGGACCAAGAATATTCATTTTTAAGGAATATAGGGCTATATAGTTAGTACCATACTAGGGATTTGCACAACGTATCTGAGGATTAAAAAGGGTTGATTATATTTTTAGAGATTGATTAATGGACGATCGGAAAAAAATTATAATTTAATTGCTACTTTCAGTATCTTTATCATAAGGTTGGAACATGATTTTCGTTGTTTGAACTTAATAACAGGGACAACCAAATAGACATCTACTTAATCTATCTTTGGATAGCGATGACTATCCTAAATAGAGTGGAGAAGGGAAAGCGTCAAGTAGTATGTCAATATCACCTAGAGGTAGCAATGTCAAAAGAAAATTTAAAAAACATATGGTTGTGTTTCTTTCTGAAGGAATTTCATGATATTATGACAATGAGTCCATCAAAGATAAGGAAGTCCCATTGATGTATAGGAATTATATGAAGAATTGGGAACCAAACCCCCTTCCTGAAATAAACACCTATTTCACTATTGATGGAAGAACATATCGAATTGCTCCATCTGCTTTACATGGTTTGGGTCTCTTTACATTGGATGCTGTCAATGTTCCATATAATAGTGAAGTGGAATTGATGGAATATGTTGGCCCAATGTATGATTATGCACATTGGGGTAGGATAACAAGATATGTAATAAGTATGTGCATATACGAAATATGTGCAAATTATAATAAAATGAAAGAAAACAATCAACATAAAGGATTTTCCATATATATTGATGGAAGAGAGAAATCCCACGGAAATTTTGTTGGGTTTATAAATAGTACTTGTCCTGGAAGCACAAACAAAATACCCAATTGTGCTTTTGTTGAAGGTGAATATAACAAATTTGTGGCCAGTGCAATAAAATCTATACCTATAGGAAATGAGTTGTTATTGAATTATCATTTGAATAGGACCTGGGACTTAGGTAAGTATGTCTTAACAATCATGTCCATCATTTAGTCAAAAGCATGTATATTGTTTATTTATAACTTTTTAGTATATATACTTTATGTTGTTACGAAATCATCTTTGTATATATGCTTAAAAAATCCTGTTTTATTTTGTAGGATGCTTGGGGGAAAGGGAAAGCAATCAACGATGGAAGGGTGATATATCTATATCTATATCTATAACTATATCTAGATCTATATATCTAGATCTCTCTCTCTCTCTCTCTCTATATATATATATATATATATGATCATGTATAATTTATTTGTTATATTCCATATTGTTCTATTTTACATTGATTATCGGACTTATATGATATGTTTTCGTGTAGGCTCCCATGTTGATTCCTCATCCCAATGAGCATGGCGTGGATATCTCAGGAGCTGATGAACCTATGGTAAATCTCAAAAAAACTATTAAAATAATGGTCGATGAACTATCTAGATTGGTGTATGCAGAAGATACACCTAAAAATGAGAATAAAAGAAAATAATTGATGGAGCGCATCCATAGGTACAATGTAAGTACTATATATATATCTATATCTATATCTATATATATATATATATATATATATATATATATATATATATATATATATATATATATATATATATATATATATATATATATATATATAATATTTTTAAAGAGAATTTTTTTTAGAAGGAATCCAAGATCTTGACTCGATGAATTATATTTTATTAGGAATTCATTAGACATATAGAACCTGTTCTTGGGAGTAAAAGAGAAGGAGTTGTGGTTTCCTCCCTGCACATGATCCACATGCTACTGGTGCTTCAACTCTTGGTATTTCCAGATCTTCGCCTAAGTCTTCACCTAATGTTGCAGGGGGTAGAACCATGACCCCATATACACTTAGGATTAGCACTGGTTCTAGTACTATTGTGCCTCCCACATTCGAGACTAATGTGACTTCCACGACGCCACGTATGGTAGTAAAGAGCATCGGTTAGTTACTAGTTGAATGACATGGACCATGATTTGGTGCCAGTAAAGGGATTAAAAATCCACGGAAATTACATACACTCCAATGAAACACATCTATTTTATACAAATAGTGATATTTTATATTCATTTAATCTATCTAATTAGAATTTTTTATTGCATTGCAGGCAATAACATGTTCTGCCAACATTTGCATGAAAAGGAATTTTCCCTATTTGTGCCAACAATTAGAACATGATATAAATATCAAATCAATGATTTGAAGAATGAGTTGATGAACTACATGACCACATTGTTTGGTCCTGTGTTCAACCAAAAGAGCCTCCAAACCATGGCTGGGAAGTTTGAAATATGTGCGAGACAATTACTACACTAATATCGGTCGATGGTCAGGTTATGAGTGTCGTGGACTAATTCTAGAATGTGAGTGGGATGCACTAATAGAGCTGATTCCAAGGAGAAGAAGATGAGAAAAGAGGTCTCCTTGCCTCCAAGTGTAGTGAAAACACGAAGGTAGATAAAAAATGTTCCGAACATTGAACATATAATTTGTATATTTCATTTTACCATGATTTTTAAAATGCATAAACATGTACTTGACTTTTTTCCTAGGCTGAAAGACACATCAAAGGCCACACAGGTCAGACTTGAGAAGTTTGGATAGCAAAATCTTGGCCCAGGGGGCTACGTGAAAGTGAAGGGAAGATATGTAAGTGTTAATATTTTGAAGTTATCCTTGTATGTTCAATTGAGTTTTAAACACTTTCCTTGACACAATTCTTTATGTTATGAGTTATGTAGTTCCTTGAATTTGGCATCATGCCCACCCACGATGACCTCAAAATCACCTTCAAAGAAGGATACAATGCCCAGGTTGAAAAAAAGGGACAATGTAGCTGGCACCTCTACTGTCAACATCAAAGACGTACTATACAAACTATGTTGTTTTTATTGAATAATTAATTATAAAGTACAATTATTCATTGTGAGGTTTTATAACAATTTTTCCATTGCTATTGTAGGAAAGACAAGCAAATATATCTAACCCTCATGATGACCTAGATTTAGAGATTGAATGTGGTACTACTGCCCAACCATAAGTTCCCCTTAATGCACCTACAAGTACCAGGGACAAGTTCAATTATAGAAATTCATATTTTTTGGTTAATGCTTCGAATAAATAAGATGATCAAAAGATGGTTTGCTTTGATTGTAGTTGGAGTCAATATTCCTATGACTAGGTTTCCTATATGTAAATGTATCTTGCGGTCTCATGATCCCAATCCAATACAATGAGAAACTGCTCGAGATGAAATTCAGGAAGATGATGACAATGTAAAAATTGCGGACTACATTACTAGTTTGAAAAAAAATGGAAAAAGAACTAGTAGGGAATTTGACATTAGGCAGTACTATGCATTGCAGACAGATTTTGATGTACTATGCGTAATTGTACTATATGTATATTTTTGCTAGAAGAGCTGCATGTAATATGATAGCAAGATGGCAGCAATGAACATGAAAAGAAAGATGTATAAGACAAGAATAACACCAAAGTGTGGAATCTCAAGGAGAATCTCTAGAAGAAATTGATGATAATGAAAATAATGAGACCAAATATATTGATGCTCCGAACATTCTTGAACATAATGTCAATATCGATTGTAAAGAAGACAACGATCTCAAGGATAATAATAATGAAGCACAAAATATTCATGAAGTGGTAGAAGAGTACAATGATGAAAATAAAGGCAATGAGGATGATCCTAATCATGATAATGTGGAAGATGAAATCCCTGAATATTATGTGACACATGAAGATATAAACTATCTAAATGATGTCATAACTCAATATGATAAAAATTTACAAGAACAAAAGGATGCCAAGGAATAATTGAAGAATATATTATCAGATAAGGAGACCATAACAAGTGAATTTAAAGATTCAACAATGTTTGAAGATCCATTGATCATCACCATGGAAGCCATATGCTAGCTACATAATAGTGACATACTTAAGCATGCAAAAATATCAAATATCAACATGACAATGCAAATTCATCTTAAAAATTCTAGATTGAAAAGTTGGAAGGGTCTCCCCTGGAAGCATCCTTGCGAGAATCATTGGCCACATAGTTGTTGAATTTTTTCCGATGAAATTTTATGCACAACATGCATGGATAAATCCAAATGGAAATCTGATTAATTGTCTCAAGAACTATTGAATTGTGGTACTATAATTCAAGATAAGTTATTGAAAAAGGTTCATTTGTCACTAAGTACCTCATCAAGTTCAGAATCCTCCCTGATGTAATTAAGAAAATCCAAGCTTCGAGGACGGATATTTTCAAGGAATGATGACTTATAATATACCTAAATGTATATTAAAACTATTATTCATATTAGTTTATTTATTAGTCGTTGAGGTTAATGTCATCTAGGTCACCTCGAAGAGATGCCACCCTTACAACTCATGCATATATATATATATATATATATATATATATATATATATATATATATATATATATATATTGTTAGAAAATGTATATATTGTAACAAAATATATATATATATATATATATTGTCAGAAATATGGATCTAGCTAAACTAGCTTACCTATCTATGCAAAACAATAATATATCAACAATAAGTATAGAAAGAGAACAAGATAAAATAGTACACCAGATATACATGGTTCACCCAATTGGGCTACGTCCACGAGAAGGTAGTCTTCTATTATATCCATAATATCTCCCTCAAGCTTACAAGAGAACAATGCCAATAACCCCAATACAATATAGCAATACTTGTGTTGAATAAGTAAATATCATGATTGAGTGATGCAACTCCCTTGAATCTATTATATACTAAGAGATGAGGAGGAATTACTGTCACATATTACATGTGGGATAATATAACTCTCCATAATAACATCTCTTTATATAATAATGAATATCAAGAGTATATTTTACCATAATGAATATGAGATATAATGTATTACTCTTTTACATAAGATTGTGGATATATTCCAACATAATACAAAGACATTATTACCTTCCAAGGAATATAAAATATTCCAACACTCCCCCTTAATAATGGCTGGGAGAAAATCCCACTAACAAAGGAAGGAAGGATTCATTATTGCTCCCCCTTGAGGACAACTTCCCTCATCCCAAGTAAGGAATGGAAATGCACATACTTTCATGATGTTAATGATTTGGAGAAGATATCGGCTGCTTGCTGCTCTGTAGGACAATACTCAAGAGAAAGAACACCATCTGTGACAAGACATCGGATGTAATGAGCATCAAGATTGATATTCTTTGTCTTAGAGTGATACACCAGATTATAAGCAAGTTGAATTGCAACCTGATTGTCACACTTCAACAGAGTGGACGACTTTGGAACTAGACCAAGCTTAGTGAGAACATGCCATAACCAAACTGCTTCTTTTGTTGCTTCTTTGGCTGCTCTATACTCTACTTCACATGAAGATAAAGAAAGAGTCTTCACCTTTTTGTTGGACCAAGAAATCAGACATGAACCATGTTGAAATATATAACCAGCAGTTGACCATCGATCGAAACTGTCATCTGCCCAGTCAGAATCTGTATAACCCGAAAGTGAAACTGTAGCACTACTCGAATAAAAACCACCATAGTACAATGTCCCCTGTAAATATCTCAGAATTCTCTTTGTTGCTTGCCAATGACTTTCATGAGGTTGATGCATGAACCGTGAAACCATACTGACAGTGAAAGAGAGATCTGGTATTTTGTGAGTTAAGTATATAAAACTTCCGACTAGATGATGGCAAAGAGTAGCATAAAAAAGAGGATTTGTACTTTTCAATCTGTCCTTCTACAGTAAATTTAGTTTTATAAACCCATTTACAACCAACTAAATTCTTTCCTGATGGAAGAGGAACAAGAGACCAAGTCTTGTTCTTCATAAGATAATCATACTCAATAGACATATCTTTTTCCCAATGAGGTTTACCCTTAGCTTGAGCATAAGTAGCAGGATCATCTGTGGCCAAAAATTTGGTCATAAAAGAAAAGTTAGATCTAGTTCTATGACTATCGGAAGGGATTCTGATATCACTTCCTATAGATTTAAGAGTTTTCCAGGCCCAAATAGGAAGATTAGAAGGGATAGTAGTCACTTCAGGAGCTTTGATACATTCAGGTGGAATACTTGAAGAAGAAGAAGAAGAAGGTGAACTAATATTAGTCACGGAACTAGAAGGAGTAACCGAGATAGGAGTAATAGGTGATAAGGGAATATTCCAAGTAACATGAGGTTGAACAGACTTAGATGGTGGAGAGACTTCAAAAAATTGAACATCTCTTCTAATTATGACAATTTGATTAGAAGGATCAAACAACTTATAAGCCTTAGAATCCTTAGAATAACCAATGAATATACACTTGTGAGACTTGGGTTCTAACTTTTTTTGTTTGGCATCAAGAATATGAGCACAACACTCACAACCAAACACTTTAAAGTTACGAATATCAGGTTTTCTACCATTACATTTTTCCTCAGGGGTAACATGCTTAACAACTTTTGTAGGAACTCTATATAAAATAAATTTACAACAACTTATGGCTTCAACCCAAAAATTCTTATGTAATCCTTTAGAATAAAGCATACATCTAGCCATTTCAATTAAAGTTCTGTTTTTCCTTTCAGCAACACCATTTTGTTGAGGTGTGTAAGGAACAATCTTTTGATGTTGAATTCCATGTTTAGATAAAAATACTTCAAATTAATTCTTAATGAATCCCCCCCCATTATTAGTTCTTAATGTCTTGATCTTTTTACCATATTCATTTTCAACCAAGGATTTAAATACTTGAAATTTAGAAAAGGTTACACTTTTATGTTTCAAAAAATAAACCCATGATTTTCTACTAAAGTCATCAATAAAGGTAAGAAAATAGAATGCATGTGATATAGAAGGAACTTCAAGAGGATCACAAATGTCACTATGAATTAATTGCAAAGGTTCTTTAGCACGCCAAGCTTTACCTTTATCAAACATTTTTCTATGATGTTTACCAAGAACACAACCTTCACAAACACCATTAGTAGACGAAATATGAAGTAAGCCATGTACCATTTTAGTTAACAAATTTGCATTCTACCATAATTCAAATGACCTAATATTTCATGCCATAATTTACTTAGTTCATCAGCATGAGAAATATAGGAATAAAAAGATTGTCTTTTAGTTGAATTAAAACCATTAAATTTATATAAACCAACAGTATGATCAACATGAGCAGAAGAAACTACTTTAAAATTTTGATTGATATCTTTAAGAACATATTTATCAGGCCAAGCTTCAAATTTAAATCCTTTTTGACATGCATGATAAATAGAAAGTAAGTTGATGGGCATATTTTCAACATGAAAAAAATCTTCCAATTGACCATTAGCAACATTAACATTACCAGAACCAATTACGGAAATTTGTTTACCATCACCTATAGATACTTTATAAGATGTGTTTTTATTGTTGTCATAAGATGTAAATAAAGAAGCATTATCAGTCATATTTTTAGAAGCACTAGGATCCATTATTCATTCCACATTAGAAGAAGAATTACTAGAAGAAACAACATATGCACATAAGGCTACTTGGGATTCACCAGAACCTTTCTTTTTAGCTTTAAACATTAAACGTTTCAATTTAAAGCAATTCTTTTCAGGATGATTAGTTTTACCACAATGCTGACAAGGATCATACGCTTTATTTTTCTTACTAGATTCATGATGTGCATTAAAAGCATTACCATAACTATTAGTAGGTTTTGAAGTGTGTGAACAAGAATCTTGATCATTATTAAGACTTCTCTTAGGATTCTTATTATGTGCCATTAGATATTTATTAGGAGAGAGTTGTCCTAAAACAATTAACCTTTTTTCCTCATTAATCAACCCTTTACAAAAATCATCAAAAGTAGGTTTCGTGGTATTTGCAGACATATCAAGAGCTCCATTCCTAGTTTGAATGAACATATTAAAAGAAGATGGCATTTTTTGTTCTTACAAGAATTATTAGAGCAGTGTTTGTTTTCTTATAATCTTTACCACAATTATTTAATTTTTCATTTAAGGTTTTCACTTTAGCAAGATATAATTCTAGTCCTTCAAAGTTAGTAGGATCTAGCTCAAAAATCTTATTTTCAAGGTAATAAGCATAAACATCATCAGATTTATCAAATAAAGAAGAAAGGATTTTCCATACCTCAACCGGGCAGTCTTTTGCCTCTATACTTACCTGAAGACTATTTGAAACCATTTGACCAATCAGCCCTATTGCTTGATCACATTTATCTTCCCATATAGCCACATATTTAGCACCAATAGGTTTTGTGTGTTCACCATTAACAGTCCTCATATTCTTACTCCTAAGAACATCGATCATTTTCTCTTCCATGCAATATAGTTAGGACCAACAAGTCCAGGAACATAAGCTACCTCTAAAGCCATAATGGTAAAAAAAAATAAAACCCAAATGCTAGAAATGACAAGAGAAAAAAAAATGAATAATAGAAAATTGATATACTTTACCGTACTGAACTGCAAAAGCAAAGTAGAAAAAACAATAAAGGAAAATAAACTTTTACTTACCTCCCTTTGAAAAAGGTTCCAAGAAAAGCCACTCGCGGGTTTTTCCACATGAAACTAGTGAATCAAACTGATACTCGTGGGTTTTGTATAGCAAAGGTTGCGGTTACTCGCGGGTTTACAGTAGAGTTAGCTGCGAGTTCGCGAGTCTGTAAAGGAAAAATTTGTGGATTTGATAAGGTGTTCTCGGGTTTCTGTGCAGTAAAGTCATGGCCATGCTGAAGCACTCGCGAGTCTCTGCACAGGAGGGTAGCGAGTGGACCGAAGTAAACGCAAGTTAGTAGTGAGAATAGTCATAAGTATGTCGTAGCACACATGGGTCTGCTCACTGGAAGTCACGGGTTTGTAGTATACTCGCGGGTTTGCAGTAGGAACAATCGCGGTTAACCACGGGTTCTGCGAAGAAAAAGTTGCGAACGTCAAGTTTGAGGCCGAAAATAGTGTCGAATTTTCCGAAGACGGAACAAAGTCTACCAAACTTGGATGAAAGCTACTAATATGATAACCGAAAGATAGATATCCTTGAGGAGAATCATAAAAGAATATAGATGTAAAAAAACAATCAAGAAACCCTTGAAAAAATTTCTGCAAAAAAAATTTCACAACAAGGTTAGGGTTAGAAAAAAACTGCAAAAACATGCCCAAATATGAAGAGAAGCCTAATGGCTACCAGACAGAAAGAAAATCTACAAAATAAACAATGCCCAAATTATAAAATATTGTTAGAAAGCAATAGAAGGTGCTAGATCATAGCAACCAGCTATGATACCATGTCAGAGATATGGATCTAGCTAAACTAGCTTACCTATCTATGCAAAACAATAATATATCAACAATAAGTATATAAAGAGAACAAGAGAAAAGAGTACTCTAGATATACGTGATTCACCCAACTAGGATACGCCCACGGGAAGGTAGTCTTCTATTATCTCCAGAATATCTCCCACAAGCCTACAAGAGAGAAATGCCAATAACCCCAATACAATATAACAATACTTGTGTTGAATAAGTAAAGATCATGATTGAGTGATGTGACTCCCTTGAATCTATTATATACTAAGAGATGAGGAGGAATCACTCTCACATATTACATGTGGGATAATATAATTCTCCATAATAACATCTCTTTATATAATAATGAATATCAAGAGTACATTTTACCATAATGAATATGGGATATAATGTATTACTCTTTTACATAAGATTGTGGATATCTTCCGACATAATACAAAGACATTATTACCTTCCAAGGAATATAAAATATTCTAACACACACACACACACACACATATACTTTGTAATATATTCATTGAAAACGTCATAAAATAATTATAAAAACATATTATTGAATACACATGGTAAGAAAGGTCTCTTACATCTTCCTCTAGATCCATTGGTCTAGGTCAATTACATTGTGTAGATTTTACAATGTACATGAGTTATTTCATATATTTGACCTTCAAATTAATTCTATCTTAATATTCCTTGTTGTTACAAGATATCAGATGGAAATAACACTTTATGTTTTTTAAATGCAACTAACTCCCCATGAATCCCACCCTAAATCGAAACAAATTTTATATCACTTTAGGTCCGCTGAGAAGGGAAAGGGCTCATAGGGAAATCTCAAAGATGCAATGTCATCATGATGACATCATCATTGTTGACATTTCAAGGATGTGCACCAATCATACCTTGTTACATGGAATTTTTATCATTAGA
The DNA here is from genome assembly GCA_027924585.1 of Larix kaempferi. Classification (NCBI taxonomy): domain Eukaryota; kingdom Viridiplantae; phylum Streptophyta; class Pinopsida; order Pinales; family Pinaceae; genus Larix; species Larix kaempferi. Next base: position 11,008,107 of record BSBM01000073.1, read on the forward strand.
AAAAATGTTTATTCTTACATGACATGTTGTTGCTTAAGTTTCTAACATGTGGCACCAACACATATGGCTAAGCCATGCAAAATCCTATGTTTTACTAGAATTATTTTTTTAAAATAAATATATAAACAAAGCATGTTCATTAATTACAAATTGCATCAATGTGATACTCTTGCTTTTTACCTCGTAATATAATACAAGGATATATAATAATAAAGTTAGATCTTAGATATACACCTTAGCTCAAGATACACCCTTGCATGTCACATGCTAGTATACAGAAAGAGAGAAACCCCAATATATATGATAAACAAAATACATAAACCTTCATGAGGAAACCCTAGATCAAAGTGCACCACACAAGAGATATCCAAATTGGATGATGCAAATGACTTGCTTGAGATCTTATTTATACTTTCTCAAGCCTTCCTTTAATTTACTTTTAGGGACGACATGTACATTTTCTATTTCCATGCTTTCTAGGGATTTCTAGAACTTTTCGGGGGTTTGACTTGTCTTCTTGACTTCTTCTTTTAGGCTGTCATGCCAAGAATACATCACATAGCTACAATAGCATCAATACTCCCTCTTAGCTAGGGAGGTATTCTTCTTCCACGTTCCTCATAGGTTCAATGGTCTTCTTCTTGTTTACATAAGTGACGAGTGAGCATCTAGGGACTAATCTCTCCACCCACTTGGTGTACAAGAGAAGGAACTTCCCCACTCTAAACATTTAGGGACTAATATCTCCATCCCACTTGATGTTCGAGAGAAGGAACTGCCCCATTCTAAGTCATCTTAGGGACTAGTATCTCCACCCCACTTGGTTTCTAACAGAAGACATTGTCCCACTTGACCAGCCTCTAACCAAGTCACATGGGTAATACTCGGGAAATGCTCTATGCATCAACTTCTAGGAGGATAGTGTGAGAAAATGAGGGATAATATTCCCACCCCGTCATAGGGTATCTGGAAGAAGGAACTGCCCCACTTTGAGCCATTCACCTCTAGCCAAGTCATGTGATTAATATTGAAGGAATGATCGATTCCACAACACTACTCATAATACAAGGGCCAATCTCCCCACCCTGTCACAGGGTGTCTAGGAGAATATACTTCCCTTCCTCCAGACCATTAACCCCTCGCCAAGTCACATGGATAATACTGGGGGAATGTCTGCTTAATACTGCAATCATCAACATCACAGCAATAGAAGCCATCCTGTTGTCTCAAAATTGAAGACAATTCCCTCTGATAATGAGTTTATCTACTCCTAAACTCGTCATCAATCTTGTAGTACATACAAAATATACAAACATTGGATATCTTCCCATATATCCCAAAGCTCTGATATTTATTCCTCTGTCACAGAAACAACTATTCCTGCCTCTTATGTGTACTGAGTCTAATCAAAGCTCCAGAATCCTTGAAGAACCATCTCCATGTTGTCTCGGAAACCTATCCATCATACCCTTCCTGATGTTGAGCCTCACTGCTGCATCCTAGGTAGCTTATCCTTATGAATATAGAGATCTCTGTCCATCTCAAAACATCATGATGTATTCCTCATCGAGCAACCCTTTTCAATTCTGGTACATGTGCTATTTCCATGACCACTTAAATTTGATTCCAACTCATCAATTTTCTTTATTCCATGTGTGAACTTCCACAATTGACCTTCATGACAAAAGTTAACCAAAGCCAATTAATCATTTATGCTAATCGATTTAACAACAGAATACCGTTTTTAATTTAAGTAAATAAAACTTATTATTCAAAACATTAAATACTTATCTTTATTTCGACTCCCTCTTGATTCCTTCCTCCTTGCAGAAATCACTGAAGTCTTGAACTTATTTACATGTATCCTCATATGAAAATATGGTTTTCCAATATTTTCAACTCCGAGGGATAATGACGCCAAAAATTTGTCCACTTTCCTACAAGGATATTAAACCATGTCATCACCTTTATTAATCTACCCAAAAAAATAACTCCTCCTTTTTTAATTTTTGTTTAATAAACATTCCAAATGTGGTTAAGCCCACATTAGCCTCCAAGGGATTCTTTACACAAAATCCGTAAGTGCTAGTTTGTTTTCCACAAAGCACTTACTTCATGTCCATAAAGTAACTTCACATACTTCCATATAAAAAATACCCCAACTTCAACAAAATGCAACAAACTATCTAAGAGCCACCATAACCAAGTTAAAAATATTAATCATGATTCTTGAGCAAGGGTCCAAAACTTCTTGGAAAGTCAGATCTTCTGAATGACTCAAAAATCATCTTTAAACATTTTAGTTTGGAATTTTCACTATAAGTTTTGATTTATGATGTTTCAAAGCGTAGCCCTGGGAGGATATGCAGTAGATAGATTGAAGAACATGTGGTAGAATTTTTAGATTCTTATTCATTACAAATTGGGATTTATACTTGTTGGAAGTAAGGGTTTGTGACAATGACAGTGATAGTGAAAATTCAAGAGAAGAAGGTTGAATATGTAACTTTTGCATATGGTATATGAATCATAAATTTATTGGCTCATTGGAAAGCTTGCTGTAAGGGATATGTGATGACGTTATCTAGGTTTTTTTTGGTTCCCTCTTGTTGTCTTGAAAAATGTATGACTTTTGTACATGCTCTAGTGTTTTTTCCTTGGCATACTTTATGATGATCTTGGAACAGATATTGGTGATTATCTTGGCATATTGTTGGCATAGATATTGGTGATTTGTTGACATAGATCTTGGTTATTTTCTAGTATAGATATGGTGATTATCTAGGAATATTGCATGATGGTCTTGGTATAGATCATAGTGGCTATCTTAGTATAGTCCATGGTTATGTTTTGGCATATGGCTCATCTCTTGGAGTGTTCAATGTTTTGAAATTGTCAATTATGTAAAATTTGAGGATGCAAATGAAATCGATGGATGATTGTTTCTAGGTATATATTTGAGGCATGTACTGGTTGATATCGTGTGATAGTGATTGTGGCATTGTGACATTAACAATGGCATTGTACCAGATTCATTGATTATGGCATTGAGATAGAGATAGAGTGATTGTGAAAGGGACAGTGATATAGGTATAGAGACAGAGATACAGATACATGTTAGTATAGATAGAGATAGATGTTGCAGATATAGTGATTGGGGTATTGTGATAGAGCTAATCTAGTCATTGTGACAAGTTGAAAGAGGCAATGATATGGGTTGAAAGACATAGTGATACATGTACAAATTGAGAAAGACAGTGATACAGGTATAGGTTGTGATAGAGACAGTGACAGTGATAGATTGATTCTCTTATTCATATCAGGGAAGTAGGACAGGAAAAGAACATGTTGGAGCCACTGATGTCATGGGGTTAGAGCCTTCCTCTAGTTGGTGTTGGTAAATAAGGTATTTGTAGCTTCCTTCAGGTTGGATCCTATAAATTAGGGGGTTGGAGCCTCCTTCTAGTTGATGCTGGTAAATCGGAAATTTGGAGCTTCCTTCAGGTTGGTGCTTGTAAATCAGGTGGTTGGTGGCTCATTCAATTCATTGCTGTAGATTATTTGAAGTTGGTGTTTCCTATTAATGTAATCTTGTTATTATATAAGAAAAGCATTATGTGGTTTTCCCCCATTTGGGTTTCCACGTTAAACCACTTGTGCACTGTGTTTGGTTTATGTGATGATGAATGACATTGTTAATGGTTAATTTTTACATGATACAATTAATGTTTGAAATGGTAAAAATTGCTCAATACTTATTCACCCCCGCTATCAGTATTTCCAACAATTGGTATCAGAGCAAGTTCCTTCAGGATAGTCTAATAGCTGGAAGGAATATTTCTAGAGCACATGGATGAACATGAAAGTATTTACTCTATATATGGGGTTCCTTTTTTCTATGGATCAAATTTTCATCATTCAATTATAAGAATGAGATCCTATTTGAAGGAACAAGGTCTTAATGTCTATAAATATGTTGTGAATGGTTACATTGCTCCAAAAAGACCACCAAAAATAACAGCCAAGAAGGAGTTAACGAAGAATAATGAAATGGAAATGGATACCATTTTGCATTGACTATCTAATCCCATGAAATACAAAGTTGGAAATTATACATCAACTAAAGAACTCTAGGACAAACTACAAAACCTATACACAAAGGGATTTCTCGATCAAGAACATGAAGACAATCAAGAGGAAAGGTCAGATACAGAAAAATGAAGAACATACAGAAGCAAATGATGAATTTTATGAAAGTGATGCTTATGAAAATAAATAAGATTTAGAAATTGAAGGGGTTGTAGATCTTGAAGCAGAACTGATTAGTTCCCTCGATGAATTGAAAGAAGAAATAAAGAATAACAAGATGCTAAAGGAACAACGACATAAGTATCAAGAAGAGAATACAATGCTAGTTAAAGAGGATAAGAAGACTGAAGAAACATTATAAACTCAACTAAAAGAGAAAGAGGAAGCATGTAAAAGAAAGGAAAATCATTTCAAGCACAAGAAGTTGAAATTGGATCCTTAAAGAATGAATTGAAGAAGTTGAGTTTGAAAAACATGGAAATTGAAGAGCTTAGAAATGAGAATCAATTACTAAGAGGTCAGCTGCAAAAATATCATGAGGATGATCAGAATTCAAAAGGACAAATGAAAGAGAGTATTAAAGAATCTAAAAGGACCATTGTTGGTCTAAAATGTCAGATAGAAGAGGCCAAGAATGTTGAAGAAGACCTAACAAGTCAACTTCAAAAAAAGAAGGAAATTTGTCAAAAGCAATAACTTGAGATCGTTTCTCTAAAGGAATATTTGGACAACACATCTGCTCAGTTGAAGATAAATTCAAGGTTCGAGAAGAGCATTGCAGAAAGTGAAAGATCTAGGCTACCAAAAAAGGAAAGCATAGAAAAGGCTAAGATTTATGTAGATATCCACATAAGCTCCCATCAAGTAAAATGTTATAAAGGAAGAATTCATGGTCAACGTGATTCAAGGAAGAATGGATATAGAGAAGTTACACCACAAAGAAGATCCTTTGTTCCCAGGTACCTAAGTTTATTTTTCAGTTATTGTTTTTCATGTAACAATTTTGGACACAGGACTAGATACTACAAAGCTTATGGATGAAATGATCAAGCAAGGAATGGAGATGTCCACATGAACTACAATTTTGAATGTTACATATGCCACAATTATGGACACATGGCCAAAGATTGTAGAAGTATGATGAACCATAATATTGAATGTTACAAATTCCACAGCTTTGGATACAATTATTGTGAATGCAAAAGCATGATGGATTCTTCCATGAAAGAAAATCATTATACCAAAGTCTCAAGGAAGAAGTCAGAAGGACAAAAGGAAGAAGCTTGTGGCTTGGTCCTCTCTATAGAAGATGAACATTCAAAGGTTAGGACATGAAACCAAAGAAATTCCCTAATATTAAATATCAGAAGCATATTGAATGAAAGCATAACAGATCCCAAGATCGAAGACATAAAGGAATTGGTATTACATGCTAAAGATATGAAGGAAAAATAGGTCAATAGATAAGTCTCAAAGGAAAATACTTGCAACAGGTTCTAAGTCAAGTAATAAAAAAAATAAGCAAGCAAAAAGAAAAGTGTCAAGTTTATAGATGATGATCCTGAAGCAGAGCAACATTACAAATTGTTCTAAACAATTTAGCATAAAAAATCCCAGAATTCATGGAAGACATTGAGGGGGATTCTAAGTAATAGGAAAGGAAGATCGATGAAAATTCAAAAGAGTAGTGGTTTGGTAAATCATTCAGGAACATAGGGAGAGCTACTTCAAAAAGATTCAAGAAATGGCCAAGTCTAAGAGGGAGAATTGTCAGCAAAGAAAAATATTTTAAGAAGGAATTCATAGTCAAGTAAAATTATCTTCTCCAAGGGATAAAATGATTAGCAAAACAAAGCCACAGAAGAGAATCATACTGATAGGGGGAGCCAACATAATCCCGGGGGGATCAAATGAATAATTTTGCTTCACCCTTTTTGTAATTTATGTCAAAGGGGGAGAGAGAGTTGAAGTTGTTTCGATCAATGAAAAAGGGGGATATTATTGGAAGAAGTTTTCATTGATGTCAAATAGGATGTAATTGATGTCAAAAGGGTGAAGATATCTGTAGTGTTTCCATTGGTGTCAAGGTGATAATGATGGTGTGGTTACAATAGATATAGATTGTTTGAGAATGTTTGATGAAGCCTTAAACCCCCTAGAGAAGACCCTAATGATCCTAAGGAATCCCTTGAAGAAGATTCCTTATCAAAAATGTACATAACTCCAAATAGGTCCCCTTATGGCATAGTGGTTGTGCATGGCCCTCACGGGAAGAAAATTTGAGTTGTACACAAGTGGTAAAAATACCCTAGAGAAGCTCCTAATGACCATGATGATGTGGAGTGTAAAGGAGTCCCTAAAGTGTCCCGAAGAAGAGTGAAGGATTTCCTAAATAAATGATGTTGGGAACACATGACCACGATAATGGGTCAGATAACCATGATGTTGGTTCACCTAACCATGATGATGAAAAGTGTAAGGAAGTCCCTAAAGTTCCCTTGAAGCAATGTAGGAAAGAATTGTGAAGAAATCCTTAAAATAGTGGTGTTGGGTCCACATGACCATGTGGTTGGGGTCACATAACCCGTGGTGGAGAAGGCCCTATAGAGTCCCCAAATTTGGTGTCAAGCAAGTTGGTTCTAATCTTGAAGTATCCCCAAAATAATGATGTTTGGTCTACCTGACCCTGACAGTTGTGGTACTTTGGCCCATCGGAACACATGAAGTGGCAAGGATCCCCACAAGAAATAATGATGTGTCGACCAAGTATGATGACGTGGAAAATCACTAAGGCCCATTTGAGAAGATAGGGATTTATATTGAAGTGTTGGTGAAGTGCCATGATGGATTCTTGAATTGGGGTACTAACCCTTGAGACCCCCGCTAAAAATTGGAAATCATTTTTTTAAGGAAGAGTAAAATGTTTTTGCAAAAATGAGTTGAAGCACCCTTGAGGAGTATAAGTAAGAGATTGAACTTTTCTTCGATAAATAAAAATTGAATATCTCACATACAAGAGTCACCAAATTTCGGGGGTAGATGAAGTGAACAAGGCCGAAATTCTAGTGGAAGATGAAATCTTGTGATGATTTTTGTTGGAAATATGTTTTAGGTCATATTGGAATATCCTTTGTTCTAGGATGATTCATAAAGTTTCCTTTGGATGAATTAGAAATCTTGATGAACTTGTGTAGAAGTTTCAGATGCTAATTCTTTATATTTCGGGAGATATGACCTCAGGAAGGTAGGGTTTCTAAATAATATTCAAGCAGGCAGTTTGGAATTTTATTTATATATTTTGATATACATAGTTTCTGACTATGTCACTTGGAGAGTATGCATTAGATATATTGAAGAATATACGGTTCATGTTTTAGATCCTTTTTTGCTATAGTTTCGTAGATATGGTCTCGGAAAGTCAGATCTTCTGAATGACTTAGAAATCATCTTTAAACATGTTAGTTAGGAATTTTCACTTTAAGTTTTGATTCATAATGTTTCATAGGGTACCTCTTGGAGGCGATGTAGTAGATAGATTAAATAACAGGTTGTATAAGTTTCATATTCGGATTCGTTACAAGTTGGGACTTATACTTGTTGGAATTTAGGGTTTCTGACAATGACATTGATAGTGAAAATTCAAGAGAAGAAGGTTGAAGAAATCTTGTGTAACTTTTGCATATGGTATCATAATTATGAAATTATTTGATAATTTGGAAAGATTTCTTTAAGGGAAATGTGATGACATGATCTAGGTTTTTTCTTGGTTCCATGTTATTGTCTTGAAAATTGTATGAATTTTGTCATGCTCTAGTGCTTCTCTCTTGGCATACTTTATGATGATATTGGCACACATATTGGTGATTATCTTGGCATATTGTTGGCATAGATATTGGTTATTTGTTGGTGTAAATCATGGTGATTATTTGGGCATATTGTATGATGGTCTTAACATAGATCATAGTGGCTATCTTGGTATAGTCCATGGTTATGTTTTGGAATATGGATCATCTCTTGGAGTGTTCAATGTTTTGAAAATATCCATGATGTAAAAGTTGAGGATATAAATGAAATCAATGGATGATTGTTTCTAGGTATATATTTTAGGAATGTACAGGTTGATATAGTGTGACAAATATTGAGATAATGTGACAATGATTGTGGAATTGTGACATTAAAAGTGGGATTATGTCAGAGTCAATGATTGTGGAATTGAGATAGAGATACAATGATTGCGAAAGGGGAGTGATACAGGTACATAGACATAGATACATGTTGTAGAGATAGTGATTGGGGCATTGTGAAAAACTAGTGATTGTGATAGGTTTATTTAGGCAGTGATACAGGTTGACAGAGATAGTGATATAGGTACAGATTAACAGAGAAAATGATATAGGTATATTTTGTGACAAATATAGTGGCAGTGATAGATTGATTCTCTTATTCATATCAGGGTGGAAATATAGGGAAATGATAGTTTGGATCTTGTGATCTCAGGGGGTTATAGCCTCCCTCCAGTTGGTGTTGGTAAATAAGAGAGTTGCATCTTCCTTTAGGTTGGAGACTGTAAATCAGGGGTTTTGAACCTCCTTCCAGTCAATGTTGGTAAATCAGGGACTTGGAGCTTCCTTCAGGTTGGTGCCTCCTTCGAGTCGGTGCTGGAGAATATTATAATTTAGTGCTTCCTATGAGTGTAATATTGTTATTATAAAAGAAAAGCATTATGTGGTGTTCTCCCATTTGGGTTTCCACATTAAATATTTTGTGCACTGTGTATGGTTTGTGTGATGATGAATGACATTTCCAATGGTTAATTTTTACATGATATAGTTAAAGTTAGAAATGGTAGAAAGTGCTCAATATTGATTCTCCCCCCTCTAATTATTTCCAACAATAGTGTAATAGTTGTATCGCCACTTTTTTCTACCACACAACCGATAACATATGCTCCAATAGTTATCATATTGGGGCTTTGATCGGAATAGACCAAAAGCCATGAACCTAATAGAATATACATTATATGTCTCTTCTTGTAATGAAATATAATTCAGTATTTGGATCCATTTCTCTTTGTCCTCGCGTTGTATCAATATATTATTATTTTTTGTAAATGCGACAATTCCTTTGGAATTCTACTCCATGTTGATGTATATGTAACTTCGGAATATATTTCACATATATTTATATTGTATTCCTATAGAGATGGTATTATTCCTCTATACGGAAGTGTCGTCATTTATATTGTAAGTGTCGTAACTTATACTTGATGGGTTATTAGACCACCTTGTTTGGGGTCGGCCCTGTATAAGTCATGTGGGTCAAAGGGTTATTAGACCACCCTATTGGGGGTCGGCCATGTGGGTCAAAGGGTTATTAGACCACCCTATTGGGGGTCGGCCCAGTCAGCATTATGTTATGTGGTTAAGTTCGAGCCTACATGAGTTAGGTAAAAAGGCAAGTCAAGTCAAGTATAAATAGAGTGCGGGAGGCACTCTATTTACTCACTCACTTCTCACACATGCACTCAAGGAGGAGTGGCGCACTCATGGAGGAGGAGGATCTGCTGCTAGGTTATGGCTATCTCTCTTGGTTGGTTGTATCATTGCTCTATCTATCTCTAAGGAATTTATTGGGGTTTTTCACCTTTATGGTTTTCCCCAAGTAAATCTTTGTGTCTCTTGTGTGCTTGCATTATTGTCTCCATGATTGATATGTTGTAGATATGCTGTACATGTTGTTCTCTCAGTTAAGATCCTAGATCAGATTGAAGTAAATTCAGAAAATTTAACATGGTATCAGAGCTAGCCTGAAAGAAGGCATGATATGGCATGTATGACACTTGTTGCACTTACGATGCTAGGGCTTGATATAGAAAAAACCTGTCATCGTATCACTTTCACTATAAATCTGTTTTTGCGACGTTTTTGGATCTGAAATTGTTACAGGACGAATCTAAGATCCCCATGTACCTTGTGTCCAAAGGAAAACCTCTAATTCGTTGTACTTTGTGATTTATGATCTGTACAATATAGGGTTTCTGCCTCTTCCAGATCTGAGTCAAAATCAGGTGACCTTGGGAAAAAGGTCATAACTTGGGCTAGGAAGCTCCAAATGAAATTTCGTAAAAAGTGACAGGTAGTGCACAGACTGATATAGCTCAGGAAACGTTTTTAGAGGCCGAAGTTGAACCAATTACACGTGGCACTCCGTACAAGTTCGCTCTCCTGTATTATCCCATAAACAGGTCATGTTGCGACATTTGGCATAACTCTCTCTCAGAGAATCCAATTGAGGTCAGACCTATCAGGATGGAAAGATAACAAGTCAGGCTATCTCAGGAAACGTTTTTAGACCCTGTGGATAGAAAAATTTGGAGGTACACCAGAAACAATCAGGTACATATTTCTGTCAAAACAGAATTATTTTTGAGTACCTTCATTCATGGCTTCCGGAATTTAGGGCTTCGTAGAAAGTTGGAATTTTTGTAATCGGAGACCACGGCTGGATGCTACTCATCAAAATAGAAATTTAGAGACCAATATCAGTATTTTTGGATGGGCAGAAGGCCGGGCTTGATCTAACCCTAGTTCGGGACTTTGATCAGAAAAGTGGAAAATTAGGGCTTCTGTAAAAATGAGAATTTTTGAAATCTGTGATCATGGTTGGAAGCTCCTCAGAAAAATAGAAGCTTAGAGATTTGAATCAAACCTTTTGATTGGGTAGAAGAGTGGGCTTCATCAAACCCCAGTTCAGGGTCACGTCTAGTGAATCCGAAAGTTTCAAAGGCAAAATTGAGGAGTGAAACTTTGAAGTTTTCAAATTCTAAATATACTAGCTTGATCAGCTCATCAAGGCGCATATTTCTATCCTTTCGGAAATTTGAAATTCAAAGTTTGAATTTTTGGGGTTTCTCTCACAAACCCATATCTAGCTCCACTCCCAGTTCTTGTAATTCAAGTGGATTGGGTTAATCCTAGAAGAAGATGGATTGATCATCTACATGAGTGAAGAAGTTCCTGTTTCAGAGGGAGATGAGGCTAAGGCCTTACATAAGAAGATTACAAGCGATCTCGACAGGTATGACTCATCGAGGTATGTTTCGATATTTGTCCATGATTAAGTTTATGGTATGTTTGTCTTCATGTTATTATGGTTAGTACAATTTTGATTTTAGATTTGTCGTATCACCTTAACAAAATTATGAATGCATGATAGAAGATATTCATTGGTTAGGGTGTTGACACTTATGATTGTACTAATGCATTATGGTGTTGTATGAGGTTTATGTTGTCTACTAACATGAAAGGTACACCAAGAAAGACAAATCATGTTCTGGTCCAAGAACATATGATCATGATAACATGAGGACAAAGATTCATCCATTGTCATGGATCTCATAGAAGATCCATTTACGAGGTATGTATAACTTGATTTTTTAATAGTTAACCTATGAGATATACAGGTTACTAGCACAAGTCATTGAATAAGAACAAGAAGACATCATGTGAGTATGTTAGACATAAATAGCTAGCATGCTAATCCAAGTATGTTTTTCGTATATCAAGATAGAATCCTACCTTGTGTTAGGATCTTATACTGTTGTGTTGTTTGATAATGATTATTCATGAAGTCGTAGGTTTGAATAAGTCATGGTTGTATGCATATTATATTTCTTACCATAATTGATGATATGACTAACCAGAAGAATCATGAAGGTATAGGTTTGAATAATCACAGGTTTTATGCATATTATATCTCTTATCTTGATTGATGATTCAACTAACCTGAAGAGTCATAGGTTTGAGTAATTACAGGTTTAGACATGTTATGTTTCTTATGATTTGACTAACCATAAGAATCCTACATAAACCTTGAATAATAATGCTTACTATTTCTGTTTGAAATGATCATGATTATACATGCTTGAGATTATTGTGTTTTAATAGTATACTAATGAATGTATGATTTTATATGAGATCACAAGGATAACTCAATCATGATACTAATAAGCATGCATAGGGACCAAGGATGAATATGAGTTCAAGAACAGGTAATTCAGGAAGCAAAGATCAAGAGGGAGCACACTCCAGTTGCTCCTGCAAGAAAGCAAAGGAGCACACTCCAGTTGTTCCTGCAAGAAAGAAAAGGAGTACACTCTAGTGGTTTATGCAAGGATGCAGATATTCAGAGGGAGTTGACCATCTCTCTACATTACACAAAAGAAAGGTGTAGAAGAAGCTACTTCAGATTAGGACTCCAGCAGCTCCTGCAAGGAAGCAAAGACTCAGAGGGAGTCCACCCAACAAACAAACAAAGATAAGTATTTTAATTATCATTTCATGCATATTTGTTTGTTTAAATAAAATTGTTCAAATGATGTATATGCTCATGTTCCTAGACTTAGGATATGTATTGTGCATATTAGAATAATTACATTAATGAACAGTATACTACTAATATGCATGTGTAAGTAGCCTATGGCACTGTACAACATTCCATTGCTACTTATATAGAATGAAACCTCTTTGCTGACATGTTGGGAGTTGTGCACACTCTTAACAATGTTCTGGTAGAGATTGGAAGGCATCTAGAAAGTTACGGGATATGGATAAATGTTGTATTGAAGCATTGGCTAAGATAATTGCATGACTGTATGACATATTTATTTATGTGTAAGAATTTGTTCTGAAAACTATGAGATGTTTTCTAATCATGCAATTTAACTTGTTGTGTAGGAAAGATCGTATGCCATTTCCTACAAAAGAAGAACTACAACATTTGTTCAAGCAACAAAATTATCTATTGAAGATATTGAAGTTCCCAGGATACGGGAAGAATGCCATGATCCGTCGATCATGAAGTATGATGTTTGGGATGCGGTCCCAAGAGTTGAAGGGAAGTTTGTTATGAATTCCATATGGATCTATCAAGATCAAGCATGCTGCAGATGGCAGCATAGAGAAATATGAAAGTGATGAAATAGAAGATACACTAGATGGATTTCAAGACAGCTTTCTTGAATAGTTGTATGCGGATAACCTGTTTGTTACAGGTGAAGATAGATTGATTGCCGACATGCAGCGGAAGCTTACTGCCGAGTTCGAGATGAAGAACTTGGGGTTGATGCACTATTTGTTTTTGGCATGGAGGTGTGGAAGAGTGATGGAATCTTCCTTGGACAAGGGAAGTATGCAGTAGAGATCCTGAAGAGGTTCGGGATGATGGACTACAAGCCCATGGCCACACCTATGGCATCAAATCTGAAGCTTCTATGTGATGCTTCATCTGAGCCGGTTGATGTCTCTTTGTATCGTCAGATGATTGGGTACTTGATGTACCTGATGAACACGAGACCAGACATTTGCTTTGCTGTGAACAACTTGAGCCAGTTCCTGACGGATCCAAGGAGTGTTCACCTAGTTGCTGTAAAGCATGTTCTGAGGTACCTGAAGGGTACAGTGGATTATGTACTCAGGTATGAAGTGGATCAAAAGTTTAACCTACAAGGTTATGTTGATTCAGATTGGGCTGGAAGTGCTGCAGATAGGAAGAGCACATCTGGGTGCTGCGCTGAGGCAGAGTATGTTGTAGCCTGTTCAGCTAGTTGTGAGGCAGTATGGCTACGGAAGCTACTGTCTGAGTTATTTGATCTCCCGTTGGAGGCTACTGGTATCTTCTGTGATAACCAGAGTTTTGTGAAGCTGTCCGAGAACCCAGTGTTTCATGATAGGTCGAAACACATAGAGATCAAATATCACTATATCAGGGATATGGTGCATAGAGGAGCTGTGAAGCTTCTGTATGTTACGACAGACGAGCAGATTGCAGATGTGCTGACGAAGCCACTAGCCAGAGTGAATTTTGAGTACTTCAGAGAGAGGCTTAGTGTTCTTCAGATCGAGGACACTTCGAGGAATAAGTGATGGACACATTTGCTGAAGCCATTCCAAGCATGTTGGAAGGAGGATCCTTCACATGGATGTGGATGTAAGCGCTGGATGATGAGCATCAGGATGATGTTCTGGTTTCTGCTTGGATATGATCAATTGGATCATTTTATGTATGTATGTACGCATCATATTGGATGCTGGATATGATCAGTTGGATCATTTTATGTATGTATGTACGCATCATGTTGGATGCTGGATATGATCAGTTGGATCATTTTATGTATGTATGTACGCATCATGTTGGATGCTGGATATGATCAGTTGGATCATTTTTTATGTACGTATGTACGCATCATGTTGGATGCTGGATATGATCAGTTGGATCATGTGTATGTATTTTGTATATGCATCATGTTGGATGCTTGGACCATGTATCTGTATATGTATCAGGTGGATACATTGTATGATCAGGTGGATCATGTATGGTGATATGTGTCATGTATCAGGTGGATACATTGTATGATCAGGAGGATCATGTATGATGATATGTATCAGGTAGATACTTGGTATGCATCAGGTGGATGCATTGATGATTAGGTGGATCATGCAGTAGGATGTTGCAGTGATGATCAGGATGATCATGGATGATGAGCTTCAGGATGTTGCTCTAGATGACATGCAGCAGGACGTTGCAGTGATGATGATCAGGACGATCATGAGTACATCGGGATGATGTATGGTGAGTATTAGGTTGATACTCTGTGGCTGTGGATCAGGTTGTGCAGATGAGCATGTCTGGGAGATCCTATAGGTCGGAGTTGTGTACCCGTAACAGCCTGGGATGCTCTTTCGAGACATTGCTCTGGGAGGACATGTAATTTGTGCCCTGGGAGATTTCAGGTCGGAGTTGTGTGCCCGTAACATCCTGAGATGCTCTTGCGAGGTTTTGTCCTATGGCATGTAATTTGGGCCCTGGTAGATTTCAGGTCGGAGTTGTGTACCCGTAACATCCTGAGATGCTCTTTCGAGGTTTTGCCATGACCACATGTAATTTGTGCCCTTGGATATTTCAAGTCGGAGTTGTGTACCCGTAACATCCTGAGATGCTCTTTTGAGGTTTTGTGGTGGGGTCACATGTAATAGCGCCCTGGGAGATCCTACAGGTCGGAGTTGTGTACCCGTAACATCCTGGGATTCTCTTTCGAGGTTTTGTGATGCATGTAATAAGTCCTGAGGATTCCACAGTATGGCCAGTTATGACTAAGACCTGTAGATGGCGGGCCTACATCCAGTATGAAAAAGGACTGGCTCTGCAGAACTTCCTATGACGAGTAGATTCAGATATTGATTGAGATAGTAGCAGCAGTGACGATGATGATGACTCGATGACGATTATCTAGTGACGATGATCCAGAGAAGATGACTTGTGCTAGAAGAACTGTGCTGAGAAATACCTTCCTAGTTAAGAGGGAGTGTTGATGTATATGTAACTTCGGAATATATTTCACATATATTTATATTGTATTCCTATAGAGATGGTATTATTCCTCTATACGGAAGTGTCGTCATTTATATTGTAAGTGTCGTAACTTATACTTGATGGGTTATTAGACCACCTTGTTTGGGGTCGGCCCTGTATAAGTCATGTGGGTCAAAGGGTTATTAGACCACCCTATTGGGGGTCGGCCCAGTCAGCATTATGTTATGTGGTTAAGTTCGAGCCTACATGAGTTAGGTAAAAAGGCAAGTCAAGTCAAGTATAAATAGAGTGCGGGAGGCACTCTATTTACTCACTCACTTCTCACACATGCACTCAAGGAGGAGTGGCGCACTCATGGAGGAGGAGGATCTGCTGCTAGGTTATGGCTATCTCTCTTGGTTGGTTGTATCATTGCTCTATCTATCTCTGAGGAAGTTATTGGGGGTTTTCACCTTTATGGTTTTCCCCAAGTAAATCTTTGTGTCTCTTGTGTGCTTGCATTATTGTCTCCATGATTGATATGTTGTAGATATGCTGTACATGTTGTTCTCTCAGTTAAGATCCTAGATCAGATTGAAGTAAATTCAGAAAATTTAACACTCCATACATTATGTACCATCTCTCATTTCATGTCTATTCTTATATGATATTGATCTCAATTGTTATATAGTGCTCTAGATCATACTTATCATGCTTAAGCTTCATCTCATGTTGACATCTGATAAAATTACTATGCATCAAATATGCTTCTTTGAGTTCTTCCTATTCTTGCATGAAAATTGATCCTAATTTAGGTTTCCACACACTTAACATTGTCACAATGGTTGTCTAGCATTGAATATTTATGAAAAATATTCCATCTTCATTATGCATTTATCTATAAATCTATAAGGCAAGTAAAAATTACATCCTCATCCAATTTTTCAACTTGTGAACAGTCTTGAAAGCACACTGTTTAAAAATTCCTTCAACTTCATAGACTATTAGTTTCTTATCAAATAAGAAATCATGCAAAAAATACTTGATACCTCCTTGTATAGGGTTCTCCATGATCATGCACTAATGATCAATGAAATCTTGCTTTTGGGCTATATTGCTTCAACCTTTCTTTCATCCTTCATTTTCATCCTCTATTTGATAAGGGCTTCATAGTTCATAGCTGCATAATCCTCATCATTATCTCCATGATGTAGAATTCCATGTACTCCACTATTGGAATTTTTTACAAGACAAATTATGTCATTACCTTGGTCAATATTTGTGTCATACTGTTCTAATTCTAAAAATTCTCTCTTTCCCCTCTCTTTCTCTTTCACTTTCCTTCTATGTATGGATTTTTCATCCATTTTTCCACCTAAAATTTCTTGTGCTGAATTCTTCATCGTCTTCAATGATGTCTTCATCATTTTGCCTCTCTCTTCTTCTGATAGATTTATGTATTCATTATTTTTCCTCCCATCTCTTTTAAAGATTTTTTTTTTCTACTAGGAAACGTGCTATAAAATCCCTTGGCCCACCATCATCAAATATAAGGCACTTGGTCTCTCCCCTTTTCTCTTTAACTATTTCATTTATCACTTATCCCACTCTTTCTTCCTCATCATATGTCTTCCACATTTTCTACTTTAACCAGCCATAAGAGCTTGATCTATATTCTTCTTGGGATAAAGTGATTCATAATCATTTCCTTGGTGTGCCTAACTAATAGATCTAAGCATAAGGAAAGATCAACGCACTAAAAACCTAAGAAAATAACATAACAAAACTCTAAACTCAAATCTATGTGATTATGCATCTTGCCTCTTTTGTCTAAAGTTATATGATGAATGTATTTTAGCTTGTGAATGAATTTTTATGTTTCATCAACTTAAAAATAGCTTTCTAATGGGAAGGGTTCTATAAACTCCTTTGGCCCTCCATAACAACTTTGATTTTGGACAAACCCTAGTGTGACATGAGATCACCTTGCTTTGAGGAGTAGCACTGCATTTGGGGCTTTGTTTGTTGACTTATCCTACCAATGGTCGTGGACTTATTCCATGTTGTATTGTTGGACTTCCTCCCCTTAGTATATATAAAGGGTGGGGAGTGTCTTTGTTATCAACCACTCGTTGTATGGTTCCATATATTTAGGTCTCCTAAGAATGAGTCGAAGATGAAGTACTGATTAGGAAAAAGATTCATTTTCAAAATAATCCACTGCTCTCTTAATTATAATATTCTCAAAATAAGAGTGGAATTACCGAAAGAACTAACCTGTTACATCCTATCAATTTGGATACAAGCCCCAAAAACATGCTACATATAAGATAAAATTGAAATAAAGTATACACTGAAAATAATTGCTACCTGAATCGTTTTGCTTCTCCAAAAATGTACATTGCCAAACAAATGAATCTCTTATCATAATGTAGATTGCCAACATACATGAATCTCCTATCAAAAATTGTAGTCTTGATATAATATCATTCCTAGAAAAAACAATAAGAGGACAAAATCTATGGATATAGTACTGAATTCAAAATAACTAAATAGAAATTTCCGTTTCGTTTCAAAAAACGACGAGGTATAAATAGAGCTTTTCCAAGAAACAACTGGCCAATTTCACCTTTCAATAACTTTATTTATTGAAGGATCTAATGAATATAGATTGACATACAAATGCACATTAGACATTTATAGAGAATAGATTAAACATGATGGACTCAAAAGATAAGATCATAAGTCCAAAATACTCCACTCAAAGTTGGATACATTTGGTACATTCTGCATTTTTTCGCTATGGTAACAAGAATAAATTTGTTCCTAAAATTAAAAAGAATATCAATTGAACTACCAGTTAATTTAATAAAAGAAAATTCAAAAGTTCATTTTCAAAATTCTCCAAAAATTACAACATTTAGGGTATATGAAGGATTCATACATCCACGAGATGAATTAGTTAATTTAAAATATAGCATCTATGCCTTTTATTGTAGTATATTCAGGATAGATCTTGAGTTTTGTATCCTAGAAACAATTTCAACATATAGAAAAGAAAGAGGAAAAAGACACACAGCTAAATGAATCACACATCACCATTTCACAAGGATAAGTAACCCTGGAATCATTTTTTATAGCAGCATATATAAGGAATCATATTTCATCATATAATATCATACAAGACAAACAACAACAATCATATTGATATGAATAATGGAATGTATAGGAGATGTTATTTATTTATGGTGGTTGGTTAAAGCAAAGGTACTTGCCAAAATCTCAAAAGTCTACTTACCAATCAATTTCACTTGGCATCTCATCCATAATTTCTTCTACTCTCCCTTGAACTATTAGTTATTATTACTAAAAAAACATCCAACATATGCAATGTGGTTGGTCACATTACAATTTGTTTCTATCATCTATCCCAATGTATCTATGATTTAGGGATGATATCTCTTTAGGGAACACAAAATTGCACTCATGATATTTGACCATTCATTCTCTCTTGAGCTGCTTGAAACAATATTTTTAAAAAGAACGATATGGAGAGTGCATCAAGTCTCTTATGGAGATTAAAAAATTTGTAGGCAATTAGTGTAGAACTTGCTAGCCATAGCATGAATGTGGATGGATAATAAGCATTGAGTTCCACTCGAGATTTATGATTCACCAGTTCAAATACAAAATTTGTCCTGCTCACGAAAATTCGGTTGCTCTCTTTAAAATCAATTAAACATGACACCAAGGGTTATATAGACAAACAATGGAAATGTTCCTAGCTTAGGATAAATTGAATTTAAGGATGTTAGATGTAGATCTAAGGATCTAAAGTATTTTATGCTATTTACCAATTAAAGCCTTTATTTATTAAATTGTATGTCACATTCCTCACATTGATCCAATTCCAAGGGAGAGAACATGACCCTAAAACTGGGCTATTCATACTTCTCAGCCCCATCATAAAATGTACAATTCATACAAACATAATGCATATGTGTGCAGATGCATGATTAAATTTGACACAGTGGAATAAAATTCTACTACACATCTAGCATGCATTCAACATATTCATAATAGTCATCAAATAAAGACATTGCATAATTAACACAAGATAGTACTTATCTTAAAACGAAGTAGTCCCGAGCAACTGGTTGTGCAACTGCAACATTCCACCCAACCATAGGCCAGTTGTACTCATAAATATCTCAACACAACTGCCACCCCCAAGCTGGGCATTATTTACACAACAAAAGAGGGGACAACAAACTCACACATAGCCAAATACACACCAAAAATCATCCAATCCAATCCACAATTGAGTTTATCAGGCTACTAAGGTGATGGATAGGAAGAATTTCTAAGCTAGTGAGGCTACCCACTGAGCTATTGGTACCTCTACAAGATTTATCAAGCTTGGAACCCACAATACGTACACACCCAAAACAAGGAAGTATTCCCTTCATTGCTACATAGTCCCTCAGGCCATACCCTCCCTTCTAGTGCTCTTCAGGGTGTGCATATAAAAGTAGCCAATTCCCTTTGATCTTTCTGTGAGGTTAATCTCTTCACTAGGTTTATCAAGAGAATTCTAATCCTCTTCCACTCCTAGTTTCTTACTCACAAGTTCAAACCAAAACATGGATGCACATAACAGCAAAACACAAGTGTTGGGAATGAAGAAAAACGTTTTGATTGTGCGATTCCCAAAATGGGGTTTCCATGAGTTTTGAAAATCGTGGGCACAAAAAAAATGAACTAATAGAGGGGGAATAAGCCCTTGGAGAAAAAAATTGATTTCACCACACGTTTTTGGGCATTCAAGGAGCAGAAATGACCTTTATAAACCCCCAAAACGTGACTCTCTTCCTCCCAACCACTCTGCAACAAAAAAATAAATTTTCAGCAATGGAAAATGAAGGAAAATGATGGAAAACGTGAAGGAAAACTCCCCAGCTAGCTTAGGATACGTGAGGGAGATAATACCATGGGTGAAGAATGGCTTGGGAAAAATTTCATGGGTGTTTTCTTTCCCAAGAATCCAAAATATGATTTCCCAAATTGATGGCTTTCCCATACATGAAATTGGGCAGCCATACCTCTACATTCCCAATGCATTAACTACATCAACCAACTCTTCAAAGAATTAAACGATTGGGTGCATAAGTCAAAATGGGTAGTTGAGGGTTTATGGGTTCTCTCATTGACACTTGGATTGGCACTATTGGCTCAGGGTTTTGAATATTTTCTCTCCCTATTCCTTGTAAAAATCATGCTCCCATCTCTTGTTGCATTGCATAGCTAGTTGTGGGTATTTCATTAAAATGCATATTTACATGATGTCTTAATTTCTATTGTGCCTGGCTAGCATGAGAACCATAGGCATCGATTTTTAATTTCCAATACATAAAAAACTAAATCGATGGTGGGGCCTTGGCCTTGAGCTCCTCACCATGATTTTATAACGATATTTACATCATTTACAATTTTAATGCAACAGGGTCAAAATTGGGATATTACATTGTACCATGAATTCAAAAATCATAACATGTCAATAAAATATATGTAATATTAAGAGTGCTCAAACTAGAATGTATAACATGTCATGATAAAAATAGCATCAACATTAACCCATTGATATCACTTAAATTTTGAGTGTGTGATTTACTTATCCACGTTTGAAGTATAACAATGTTGATAGAAAAAAGCCAAAGTGTGATAAGATTAACACAATTGTTAAGAGTGCACCCTTGTGATGTGCCTAAGGTACTTAAGATTTACTTTATGTCATCAATAAACAAGTATCAACTCACTTCGGGATGATGAGAGTTTCCCAAGGGACTCTCCTTTGAATCTTCTTCTCTTGCAAGGAGACAATTGTTGACCTTGAGCAAAGGAATCCTTTTCTAAAGGTCAATACTAGACTCCTCTTTGTCTTGAGTAGTATAGGTCATATCCAATAGAGCGAATATCCTAGAGAAAGAAAAAAAGTTACATTTATACTAAAATTAACATTAACATTAAACTGAATTAACATTAATATTTACTTTCGTCGGGTAATCGTAGATTTTTAGGTAGCTGAGAGACCAAGTCTTGAGGATCTAGTTGCAGAAATGGGTTGATTTTATTTCCAAATGGCTAGAAAAAGGCGTTAGGCATATTTGAAGATGAGGATAATTTGTATATTTGATTCTTCGATGTGATATAATATAGAATATACTTTTATTGTAAATTGTAGTGATTTATATTTAAGTGATGTGCAAATTGGTTGTATGTATAATGACAAAGGAATAGCAAGATGGGGTTGAATAATTAATAGATCTTTTTATATAGGATAATAATATCACAAGATGCCCTTGTAAAAAATGTTGAAATGTTGCAGTACTGACGTTGGAAGAAGTACAAGACCACTTGATGATTCATGGTATAATGAGTTCATATAAAATTTGGATTTTCCATGGAGAGAAGTCTCCTAATCAAGACTCTATATTTGACAAGGGAAACCAACATGTACCACCAACCTACTCACAAATCATCTTCTTTATTCTTCTCAAGTATTGCAATGTATATCTTATTTTTTTTTGTTACATCTCTACACATATCTCGTAGAAAATAAGGTGGCATCATGGGAATGTATGTGAGGATGGAGTAATGTGCCACCTAGTTGATAGACCATCATAGAAAAATATAGATTCTAAATGGCCTAATTTTTCCAATGATCCTCGCAATGTGTGACTTGCAATGGAAGTGGAAGGATTTATTCCTTTTTTAAACTTGAGTGGTGCATATAGTGTATGGCTAGTAGTACTAGTCACATATAAACTTCCATCATGTTTATGCATGAAAATGAACTTTTGTATGTGGGCATTGCCAATATATTATCCCAAGCAGCCAAGAAATGACATAGATGTTTATTTGTAACCATTGGTAAATGAAATAAAGGTAGCATGGGATGAAGAGGTAAGGAAATACAATGCTCATTCAAGGCCATTCTTTAATATGAATGCTATATTGATGTGGGTAATCCATGACTTCCCTGCTTATGAAAATATGCTTGGTTGCATGACTAAAGGGTTTTGTGCATGTCCCATGTGTTGAAGGAACACAAATTCAGAGTATCTCAAATGTAGTAGGAAGTGTGAGTACATGGGGCATGGGAAGTATCTTCCAGCAAATCATAAGTATCATTCTAAAAAATGATCATTTAATGGGAATCCTGAGTAGAGCATTGAACCTAAAATTGTGCACGTGTCAGATATTTTTGCAGAAACATAAGGAAGGGAAGAGGATTGGGAGAAAAGTGAAAGTACAAAAAGAAAGAGAAAATTTTACAAAGGTGAAAATTCAAACACTCTCGTGTGGAAGAAAAGGTCAATTCTATCCAATTTCCGATATTGGGAGGTATGAATGCAACACCCAAAAACCAGAAGAATAGAAAATCAAACAAATCTAAAAGAAAACCTAAAAACAAATTTGAAAAAAATATAAAACAATAACTGGGGATCTCAAATGTAACGCCCCATATTTTATTACATGCATTTATCAATTAAGACACCCTATACTTTCTTATTATCTATTGAACTCAACTCGACTGAGTAAACTATATTACGACATGACGGACCTCATTATATAATGTTACCTTGTTTTATGATTTCACTATGATTATGATGTTATTATGTCATGCGGTTACAATGTCATGATTATCGTGTGATTTCTTTATCTTACGATTACAGTATATGTTTATATGTTTTCATTAATGAGATGTGAAATATAGGAGTCGGTACGTGGATACCATCTTCTTGTATGAAGTATTGAAGTATTATATGGCATACGCATATATGATGAACTAAAAGGGTTACATGAAACAAAGTGATTTGGATAACATGGATCAATTGGCGATCAATGGGAAATGCTTTCTATAAATTTGTATTTTGCAAAATACTAACGTACAGGACACGAGGTCTATGGGATAGCTAGTTACTTGATCTGATATATTGGGAAAAGAACTTGTTCGTACAGTAAACCTAAGTCAGCCAAAAACGATGATACGATAACACAAACTGATAATCCTGATAGCAGCAGAGTATGAGTCGATAAGGGCATAGGCCCAGTATGTTGAGAGGGATGGATGTGTTTCCCACCCTATGTTCCAATGATACCCGAGGTCATGGGAGGGTTGTGCTGAGACATGCTCCCCATGTAGTTGTGATGACGATGATCGGATGCCTGCTAAAGGAGGATAGGTCCGCGGTTCAGCCGACGCTATCGCTCTCAAGTTCTATGTGGTCAGGTCGTTGAGTCGGACAACCACTTTTATACTAGCAGAGGAAGGATAGGGAGGATGTGGCAGTAGGTTAGGATGGAAGGATATGATAGTACTATTGAGGGTCAGGTATTCCTTGATTTTGAGTTAGTGGTAATAGGTACCCTTCCTTATACCTGATTGATTAAACTAATGTAAAGATAAAGATAATGATGTGAAATCGTAAAGAATTGACTGTTAATTAACTGAGGATGTTAAGTAATTGTACTATATATATATAATATGCTTGTTCTTCTACATGAAGGAAAATACTACTATTAGTTAGCAAGTATGCATAGGCGGGATGGGGTTTGTCTATAGTACATTTGTGATCTGTGCATACGCTGGCCACGCATGCACACCTTGCACATGTACATTAGTATCGATATACAAACACTTAATATGTTGAATAAATGTATAAGTTGTCATAAGTAATTATGCTAATCATGCATTGATCGAACTCAGATAATGAATATAAAGTTATTTAAGGTGTGTAAAACAAATCAATTAAGTTATGTATTACTTGTTGGTAAACCTTGTGATAAACAAATGATTTAAAAAGACATTTTATTAAGTTCACCGTTTACTGTTACTTTGTGGGGATTTAAATTAAACATTATTACTTAATGTTATTTTAATAATATTACAATCCATGTTGTAACAATTGCAATATAGGTAAGGTTTAAATATTGATTAATAAATGATTAAGTGTGGGTATTTCCATTCTAAGTTAGACATAATAGGGTCAACTATTTATATAATATTTTACTAATGACATTAATAACATTAAATACAAAAGGAAAGGACTTAATGTTTGAGGGGCTCGAGAGGGAAGTTTGGGGGCGGTGGAGTGAGAAGGAGTTATGAATTTATGGAGGAAAAGGATTTCTATAAAGGGAGGTTTTTACATAGTAGTAAGGGGGTTGGTTTTATTTTGGAGGAGAGGAACACTTAGTATTTTGTGAAAAAGGAGGAATGTCGAGGAGGGGTTAACTCGAAGCTTTGAGGAGGTGGGAAACTCAAAGAAATTCTGAGGAGGGGGTTAACTCAGCAAATTATCACCATGGAGCTATGGAAAGAAACTAAGGATGGTTGCTCTCAGGATTATCAGTTTGTGGGCTCGGGGGCTAGGAAATCCGTTGATTTCCTAGGGTCAGCAATATAATAGCTGATCGGTAGGGTGGACACATTGTTTTGGCTGTCTATGAGGACAAAATCATAACCTGCTACAACCGACGGTCGATTAGCATCAGCATCAGGTAATTTCCTTGTTGTTATTTTATTTGATTATTATGCTGAGACTTACTCTGAAACGTGCTTATACTTTACTCTTTACTGGTTTATTACAGTGAAACAAAATCTTATGCTAAAAACAATTGTTGCAAGAAATAAGGATATGTTAGTTCATTTTTTTTTATATACATAAATTTTAAGTACGAAACAATAAACTAAATCTCTTTAACAGAAATAGAGATTAGATTGGAAATTTACTCCCTTACACCTGAGTAAAGTTTGATACATAGAAAATTAACCCTGAAATTCCACCTAGTGCCCTGCGGCAAAACCATGGCACTACATCAAAGAGGAACCCTACTTACCTGAATGCCTGGTAGGAACCCTACTTAACTTCTATTGAATTGGATGACACTAGTTTGTTACAAGCCCATAGGTGGGTCTTGCACAACATAGATGAAATTCAACCTTGTATACAGTAAGTAATAATCACAACCTTATAAAATCATTTTTTATCATAATATATCAAAATATCTTTAAAAAATGTTTATTGACATTACTATATATTAGGATGAAATTGGCTGAAATCATCAGTAGAAACATCCAAGCCCAAAAAGATGAATCCTGGATACAAAAGATCCACAACAAACAATTTAGTGATTGGCTAAGAAAACAGGTAATGATATATTCTTTATATTAGAATTATTTAATATTCATTGAACAAGACTTGTGATATATGAAACTAAGATTATTTTTATATAGTTTGAAATTGTTGGTTTTCTAATGACATTTGAAAATTTATAGGTGGGAGGAAAATAAAATATTGTTTATACCCTTAAATGGTTGGCACATGGCCCAAGGAAATATGAAACTAAGTATTAGGGCTACTTAATCAATGGGTGTATATTTCATATTAAAAACATATATAATTTTAGGGCCACCCAAAATAAATATGTGTGCATAGATGCACAAACATTAATGAGATCAAGTGTAAAGGACAAAAATCATATACATCACATGACAACATATTTTGGAGTGATATACGAAATAATCATATTGTACTACTAATATGTGGAGTATCCATTGTTAAAATTTGATTGGATAGATGTACACAACAAGCATGGAATTAAAGTTGATGAAATTCACCGTGGTGAATATGAAGCAATGCTTAACTAAGGAAAGAGTTCAAGATGATCCGTTTATTTTAGCAACACAAGAAAAAAAGTATTTTAAGTACAAGATTCTATAGATAATGATTGGTATGTTGTCTTGGCATGCCCTCCAAAGGGACTGAGAAATAAAAACATATATGAAGTGGAGTATGCAGATCTATCAAGCATTGTAGACTTGAAGGGACAAAATGCAAAGAGGATGAAGCTATAGGTGATGGTGGAAGGGATTATGTTTGACAAGATTGTGAAGGCACATGGTTGGATGTTGATAAATAAGTACCATTCATGATTTATTTTTCCATTCTCTTTTAATTTGTATCTATGAAAATTTATATCTTAGATTCTTACTTGCATTTACCTTTCATGCAAATAACTTTTTTTTTGCTACTTTTTATGAATGAATTTATATTTTTTATGATGTTATGTCATTTTCAATTGTTTTCCAGTAGATATATTGGGTGCGGGGAATTGAGAGTGATGGGGGGGAGGGTTCAAATGAGATTCTACCTTCATGTGCTTAGCTCTGTTTAGTAAATAATAAGTTATTCTTGAAACCAAGAGAAGCTCGTTCAAGTATTGCCCTTTAGTATTTTTAGAATCTCATACATGTTGATATGCCTATTTATTTACCTAATTATCGTTCAATCACATAAACCTATTATTATGTCATAATTTATGCAAGTATTTGCCGTGGAATGAAAACTAACGACATTTGTTATCATTCTCTAATGCATATATAAGTTGTTTCGTGACAAATTTGTTAGTTATATAACTTATTGTTGTTTAATTGATTATAACATGTTGATCTATTCATTTTAACAATTGTACTTGTTTATTTTATGTATTGATATTATTTCACATTTGTTGAAGTAAAAATACTTGATCGATGGATAGCTATTGACCATGGGCAGGTAATTTAATGAACAAATCTGAAATTACTTAATTACAAAAATTTTATTACATCCATAAGCCTACTAAATAGATTTAATGTTTGTTAAATTACCCAACAAAAATAAGCTAGTGTTTCATGATAAACTTGCATATTAAATAGGCTTTGAAACTACTCATTCATGATGTGATTATAAGCTAAAAATATGATCTAAAAAAACACAAAGTATATACAACAAATATTACTTTATATATCCATAAGAGTGAAGCTACAAGTACATGCCAACAACTTATCACAAGGTGGTACAACATAGTCCTTCAATCTTATCACAAGTTGGGACTCTCCAATTCTCTCCAAACCTTATATAGGTCGTCCAACATCAATAGAATTCCCTAAATATTTATACAAGCCCATACCAACACCAATAAGTACACTTTTTCTCTTTCACTAAGCATGCCTTAGACAATCTCTCCAAGCAAACAACTCCAAGTCTCCTCTAGGGTTTCTTTGTCACATACATAATAAAACTAGAATGGGAATAACTCAATCCATGCTCCTCCCTCCAAATGAAAAATCAATCCAAATTTCAAATCCAAAACTCAAGCCAAGCCATGGTTTCCCCCTTTCAAAGACTATAGGCCTTGACCCTGTTAAAAGTTTACAAGTGATGAGTGTTTAAAGATATTCGAATGGACTTGGGGTCTACATTGGGGAAGGAATCAGATCCCACAACCTCCCCTTCCCTACCCTCATTTCCAAAACATGTGGCCCTTCTTCCATCCACTCTCGTATTCCACAATGAGGGAAATTTTTTATTAAAAACTTTATTTATGTTTCAATGAGGTATTGATTAAACTAATATCATAACATCTTTATCGAGATATGTATTTCATATTTAAAAGAGATCATATGACCATGGAAATGACTTGATTGCAGCCTCAATAGTCAAACTAAAAAATTCAATTGAGAATTTCATTGAAACATGGCCCACAATTATACTTTCATCCACATAGAAAAAATACAAAGTTGCAAGTAGTGCAACTTGTAAGCCTGTGTGCATGAGCAAATTGCTTATAGATTTACAAATTTGACTAAAGAAGGAAACACGACATTAATGTCACCATCAGAGTGTGAAAAAACTAGAAAATAATCAAATTGAACTTCACCAAGCATATGGAAGTTCACCATTATCTGATGGACATATTGAAACATGTATACTATCCAACAGAGGATCAAATTGTTGATATTTTTTCAAAACATCTTATCAATAATAAATCTAAAAAATTAATGAGTTGAAGTGTTGGATGGGATGTATTTGAATTGTTGGATACTCATTTCATTGTAATGTTAGTGCAAATTCCTCTGAATTGTTAGGTTCCAAGGTTCATTGATCTCTAGGTTTACGGTTTATATGCAAAATTTTTAGAACGAAAAAATGAAGGGAATTTTTGAATGTGTGCCCTCCCATTCCTCCCTTCAATTTCCAAATCAATCCATATTTAAAATCCAAGGCTCAATCCAAGCCATGGTTTCCCCCTTCAAAGCACTATAGGTTTCAAACCTATTAAAATATCAATTGGAACAATGCCAAGGAATTGAGTCTTTATTCATTTTTAAGGTCCAACCTAAGCACTAAATCACCGCCACAAGTCACTCCTACTATTGTTCATTGCCCAGATCTATTTTTTGACACCTAGAATTGTTTTCCAAGGTATCAAGTGTGCCATAGACTATCCAGAACTACCCTTTAGGTCTGTTTGTTATCCCAAATTGGAGGAATAATCTTGTCCATGCTTTAGTAATACTCTAAAAGTACCTAGATTTGCTAGAGGAGGTTGTAAGAGTGTACTATTTTAGTTTCCCTCGTTCATTACCATAGTTGAACTTTGAGTAGTGTGAGGAGATTGTAGGAACCTTAGTCGTGTAAATCCTTCTATCCACCATTATCCTTAAGAGTGCCAACTTGGATCCATATTGCTTGGAACCTTGTTATTTCTACAAATTGATTAGTGAAGATCTAATGAAAAAGTGAAGGGAAGTATTGAATGTGTGACCTCCTATTCCTCTCTCTGATTTCCAAAAGAAAAGGGAAGTTTTGAATGTGTGACCTCCTATTCCTCTCTCCAATTGCCAAATCAATCCAAATTTCAAATCGAAGACTCAATCCAAGCCATGGTTTCCCTCATTCAAAGCCCTACAGACCTTGACCATTTTAAAATCTCAATTGGGACAATGCCCAAGAATTAAGTCTTTATTCTTTTTTAAGGTATGCACTAAGCATGAAATCACCACCACAACTCACTCCTACTATTTTTCATTTCCAAAATATAGTTTACGATTCCTAAAATTGTTTTACAAGGTATCAAGTGTGTCGTAGACTATCCATAACTTCCCTTTAGGACTATTTGTTAACCCATATTGGAGGAATAAGCATTTCCATGCTTTATTACTACTTTAAAGTGCCCATATTTGCTAGAGGAGGCTTTAAGAGTGTACTAGTTGAGTTTCCCATTTTCATTACCATAGTTGAACTTTGAGTGGTGTGAGGATATTGTAGGAGTCTTGGTGTGAATCCTTTTATCCACCAATATCCTTGAGTGTGCCGAATTGCATCCAACTTGCTTGGAACCTTGTTATTTATATAACCTAACTAGTGAAGATCTAATCAACATATTTTGGAAACCAATAGGAGCATACTTGTGTCTAATAATTGTATCTATCTAGCATAGCTATTACTTGTTTGAGTATTTATTTCTCAAGTACATGAACATGTGAGGCATTCTTTTCCTTACATGTTTCTTTTCACTTCACCCCATAAATCAAAGGACAAGGCACCAATAATGTTATAATTAGTTGATCTTATAAGTATATTTAAGGAAACAATACTATATTACCATTGTTAGTTTTTAAAATAAGTTGTAGATTTGCAAAGGGGTTATACCTTAAATATGCAATAAAACATTGATTTATGGTGTTTCTTTGCATTTCTGGTCAATTTTGTTCACTTTTATGCAACTTGTATTTCCTTAGCAAGAGGATATTATCATGAATTTATGAAAAATATGAATTATTTTGACATATATAATAATGAATTCATAGTTGACACTTGTTGATTTGAAGAAATTGTAGAATTTTAAGTATTTAACTGCAGATAAGAAAGCTTATGTTATAGACATGAGGTATTACATTACCCCGGGAGTTCATAACTTAAGCCTCAAGTCATTTAGGGATAACCCCTTCTATTTGGAAATCCACCAATTTTGAGTTGAGAGGATGTTAAATCAGTGACATGGACATGCTTCCTGAAGTCATCCTGACACATTTGGAGTATTTCAGAATAGGAATTTCCATGTGATAACACAAACTATCTTGCTCTAGTGTCGTATTCAATGCAAAGGACCATTCATTGCTATACTGTACAAGTATAGTTTGTTGCATATCCATTGAACCTCAAGAAAACTTTCATAGTTATCATATATCTTTACATAGTATGACATATAGTATACTCCTATTCATGATGCAAGAGATACCCCTTTTTGGCACTCTCCTCTTTTGAGAGACTCCCATCCTTGTCCAATCAGGTCATATCCTTTGTTGGCTCTACGAGCCATGGTTTCTTCTTAAGATGATGGGTATTTTGATTGATTTCCTCTCTCCCTACTCAATCTCACTTGTTTTTTTTCCCCATCTTCTCCCCCCAAAGGAGGAAATTAAATATACTATCAAGTGTAACATCTACAAGGGCTTCACCCAAGTTTTCCAAATTGAACCATTTGAGCCTTTATGTCCCAAGTTGGATTTTACTTCAAGAAATTCGTCCAAATATCTAACAAGCTTAATTTCCATCCACTATGTCCTCAATTCCATCTATTACATGGGTTCATGTTTCCTCTTGACCAACTTTAGGTATGTTCACATCTTTTGAGGGTTGATACCAACCACCATCTTCAATTGGAAAATCAGATCTACAATCGTTTCTCTTTGCTTGAGGTAGAAACAAAAGAACACTTTATTTTTAGATAACTAATCTATTACGAGGTTATAGTGAGGTTTCATTGCCTCTATAGGTTCTATATATATATATATATATCAACATTAGTTATATACTTCTATCAATAGTTCCCTGCCTTTACATTAGACATACATTTTCTCTCAAACAACTTCTACTTTAGTGGCTCTTTCATGACAACAGATAACTACCCAACTTACCCCATTTCATTTTATCTAAGGCATTATGGGAGTAAAGTGATTCATGGCCACTCAATTAGAGAGCACTAGGACTATTTGGAATTTCTACCTAGCCTGCACCACCCAATCTCCTAGCCATGCCACATCAATGGCTTCTAGGAGGATCAAATTCATTCAAGAGAATCACTAATGTGGGACACCTTCCCAAATATTCCTTACTGCCTCAAACGAGTGGGTTGATGTTGTCTACGATTATGCTAGAGTATTTATCAATGCAATTCATTGTCTAGAGGAAAGTATTTAGTAGGAAATTGTGGTTGGAATCTACAGTATTGACTTGGATAATGATGAAGGATAACTCCAACTTCCCCTTCTAGAAATTGTATCTTACTTTAGGTTATGTTTGTTCACTAGCTCTCCTTCGATTTCTAGGGTTTTATTTCTTGCAATAACCTACTTGTATTCCTATGCGTATGTCATTGCTTTCTATGTTTCTACTCTAATGATTTTTTATTTCGTTTCATTTTAGGATTCTTCTTGCACCTCTCTTTTGTTGGGTTATTATTGTTGATTGTTGTCACTAGTCCCTTCGACCTAGTTTAATGGAAATAGACTCACAAATGTATTCCATGTAGACTCACAAATTTGAATAAAGAAGTCAACACAACATTAATGTCACCATCGGAGTCTGAGAAAACTAAAAAAGAATCAATAACTTGTATACTACCCAACAGAGGATCATATTCCTGATATTTTTTCAAAACATCTTAGCAATAATAAATCTAAAAAATGTATGAGTTGAACTGTTGGATGGGATGCATTTGAAGTGTTGGCTACTATTTTAATTGTAGTGTTGGTGTGAATTCCTCTAAATTGTTAGGATCCAAATTTAATTGATTTATACGTTAATGATTTATATGCAAAATTTTATTTTAGAATGAAAAAGTGAAGGCAAGTTTTGAATGTGTTAGTGTGACCTCCATTCCTCCCTCTAATTTCCAAACCAATCCAAATTTCAAAGTCAAGACTCAATCCAATTCATGCCCCCCCCTTCAAAGCACTATAGGCCTCAACCTTTTTAAAATCCCAATTATAACAATGCCCAAGATCTAAGTTGTTATTACTTTTTAAGATTTGACCTAAGCACAGAATCACCACCACAGGTCACTCCTACTATTGTTCATCTCCCATAATTTTTTACAAGGTATCAAGTTTTCCATAGACTATATAGAGCTTCCCTTTAGGGTTGTTTGTTAACCCATATTAGAGGAATATGCCTGTCCATGCTTTATTACTGCTCCAAAACTGCCCAGATTTGCTAGAGGAGGATGTAAGAGTGCCCAAGCTTACCATTTTGTGTCAAAAAATTTTGTTCATTAATTTTGAGAGCTATGGTAGTTGTGAATGTATTTTTTAAGAGCTAATAATTCAATGAATGCTTCACTACTTGAATTAGTGTGTATATCTCATAGTAATACACCTAATAATTCAAAATAATGCTTGAAAAATTCTCAAAGTGGTATAAAACAGGTCTTTTTTGATGCATCAAAACTATGCATATTGCATGTCGAGAGGCATTCACTTAAATATTGAAGGCTTGATTATAATGTCAGGTGAGTGTAAGAGTTGTGATTACTTAATGCTTTATCTCTTCAAATGTTTTTGTTTGCATAGCTTATGTAGTGCTCTGGTTTTTACAACAGAGCACTAAGTAAAATTTCTGAGTTTAATTTTATATGTATTAAACTTTATTCAGGTGTATGGGAGTAAATTTTAAAAATTTCTATGCTTCTAAATGAAATTTAGTATATTGTCTTGTCTTTATCAACCATACATTCGTATTTTAAAAAAAACTAGCATATCAATATCTTCTTTTATTCAACAATTTGTTCCAGCATAAGAATATGTTTCACAGTAGTAAATCAGTAAATAGCAAGTTATATGCATGTTTAAAGTACGGTTTAGCATATTAATCAAATAACGTAATTAACAAGGAAATTACCTGATGCTGATGCTAGTAGACCGTAGGTTGTAGCAGGTTATGTTTCTATTCACTTAGTCAGCCAAGATGATGTGTCCACCCTACCGACCAACTATTATCTTGCTGGCCCTTGGAAATCAAAGGATTTCCAAGCCCCCGAGCTCACAATCTGATAATCCCGAGAGCAGTCTTCACTTAGGTTCTCCAAACTTTTATGTTCTCCAACCTTCTTTCTGTTCCCAAAACCTCCTCCTTTACTCCAAGCTCTCCCCCTCTATATACATTCCCTTCCTCGAGAAGACCTTGGGCTTACTCCACCGCCCCAAACTCCCCCTCTCTAGCCCCTCAAACATTTACTCCTTTCACTAGTTCATTCATACACGTTTCTTTATAAAAATGTATTTTTCACACTCAATGTACCGAATAATTAATTACTCTCATGGTCAATTTATTTGATTTTGATTGACGGTCGTAAGTATTTGTTACGGTGCGAATTATTACCAAAAGGTTATCCACTCGGGACAAGGTTTATTAATTACAAGTCTATTCACCATCCTTGGTATTTAATGTAATTAATAAAATATTATATAAATAGTTTGACCTTTTCAACTTGGTCATGGTGTGTCTTAATGGTATACCTCATCCGTCAAGCTAACTTATCTTGAGATTTAAATTCTAAGATTCGTATTGAATAATTAAATAGTAATAACCATTTTCCATCACATCACATCCATTCAAGAATTGTTATCCTATTATTTTTAACTTAGTAATGGAAATAATCACACTTTAATCATTTATTAATCAATATTTAAATTTTTGCCTATATTGCAATTGTTATGACATGGGTAGTAATATTATTAAAATAACATTAATTAAGTAATAATATTAATTAAATCACCACAAAGTAATAATAAATGGTGAATTTAATAAAATGTCTTTTAAATCATTTGTTTATCACATGAGTACCCTAACATCTACATAGTATCGCCGTTCTTCTAAACAAAGCACCCTTAAGTGCTTAAACAATCTTACTAATTAATTAGACAGTACCATTACCTTATTTACAACAATTCTCAGATGACAATGTGAACTGACGACACTTGTCTCAATTGTTTATCACAATGTTTACCAACAAGTAATACATAGCTTAATTGACTTGTTTCACACATCTTAAATAACTTTTTATTCATTATCTGAATTCGATCAATGCATGATTAACATAATTACTTATGACGACTTATACATTTATTCAATATGTTAAGTGTTCGTATATCGATACTAGTGTACATGAGCAAGGTGTGCATGCGTGGCCAACGTATGCACATATTATAAATGTACTATAGACAAACCCCATCCCGCCTATGCATACCTGCTAACTGGTAGTAGTATTTACCCCCATGTAGAAGAACAAGCATAATATATATAGTACAATTACTTAAACATTCTCAGTTATTTAACAATTAATTCTTTATGATTTCACATCATTATCTTTATCTTTACATTAGCTTAATCAATCATGTACAAGGAAGGGTACCTACTACCGCTAACTCAGAATCAAGGAATACCCAACCCTCAACAGTACTAACTAACACATCCTCCCATCATAACCTACGTACTGCATCCTCCCTATCCTTCCTCTGCTAGTACAAAAGTGGATGTAGGACTCACCGACCTGACCACATAGAACTTGAGAGCGATAGCGTCGGCTGAACAACAGACCTATCCTCCCCTAGAAGGCATCCGACCATCGTCATCACAACAACATGGGGAGCGTGTCTCAGCACGGCCCTCCCACAACCTCGGGTCTCATGGAAACATAGGGTGGGAAACAAATCCATCCCTCTCAACATACTGGGCCTACGCCCTTATCAACTCATACTTTGCTGCTATCGGGATTATTAGTTTGTGTTATCGTATCATCATTTTTGGCTGCTAAGGTTTGCTATACGAACATGTTTTTTTTCCAATATATCAGATCAAGTAACTGGCTATCCCATAGCCCTTGTGTCCCGTAGGTTAGTATTTTGCAAAATACAAATTTATAGAAAGCATTTCCCATTGATCACCAATTGATCCATGTTATCAAAAATCATTTTATTTCATGTAACCTTTTTAGTTCATCATAGATGTGTATGACATATAACACTTCAATAATTTATATAAGAAGATGGTATCCACATACCGAATCATATATTTCACATCTTATTAATGAAATCATATAAACATATACTGTAATCGTAAAATAAAGAAATCATATGATAATCATGACATCATAACCATATGACATAGTAACTTCATAATCATAGTGAAATTATAAAACAAAGTAACATCATATACTGAGGACCATCATATTGTAATATAGTTTACTCAGTCTAGCTGAGTTCAACAGAATAAATAAGAAAATAAAGTATGGTGTGTCTAACTAATGAATATGCCTAATCATAATATGGGCGTCACATACACCCACCCTTCGGGAAACTTTGTCCCAAAGTTATGGTCAAAATAGTGAGGGAAAATCTCGACACATGGTCTCTGCATCCTCCCAGGTAGTAGACCCTGGGCTATACTTGTCCCATTGGACCTTAACTTGGTCCACATTGCGACTACGGAGCTATCGAACCCTACGATCAAGTATACGTAATGGTTCAACCCTGAAGGTTCCCTCGTCCGAGACCTGCAATTCCTTCCAATGAATTTTGTGAGTCTCATCAGCTATGTAATGTCGTAATACAAAAACATGAAATACATTATGAGTTTTATGCAAGTGGGGTGGCAGTGCAAGATGATAAGCAACTGGTCTGATTTTCTCAAGAATCTCAAATGGACCTATAAAGTGAGGTGACAACTTGGTACCCTTCCCAAACCGAATGGTACTTTTATTTGGTCTGATGCGAATAAATACACGGTCCCCTACTCCATAACTTCTATCTGATCTGTGTGCATCAGCGTAACTCTTTTTCCTATCCTGCGCTTCCTTCAACCGCTGCCTAATCTGTAACACTTGTTCCTCCATTTCCTGAATCAATTCAGTCCCAATTAAAACTCGATCCTCTAACCTATCCCAACTGAGTGGCGTCCTGCACGGCCATGATGTGTAGAGAAGAAATAATATACTACTTGACTCGGTAGAAGATCTAGTAGGTGCGCGGCTCTTAGTTTGAGCCTTTACTATATTAAGAAGAATTACTATAATCTTGAATGCAATGCAAAATCTAGACTGCAATGCGGCCCCTTAATTTGATCACTTATTGTGTTTGGATTATTCAGTCAAACTATTAAACACGCTTGAGAAAAACCAGCAAGGGCGTGACCCTTTTCTTGCTGGTAGTTGTTGCTCATTAACATCAAAGATAACAATTATGTGTAAATAGAATGAGCCAACAAGGGCGCAGTCCCGATGAACCTCAAATGCAACCTATTTGTATATGTGCTGGGGTTGAGATAAGAAGGCTTGGGTTCATACAACACATGGGCTTGGGTGCATGGGTTGGGCCCTACGGGTTCTAGCTGACTCCTGGACTTGGGTGCATGGGCTGGGCCCTAATAGCCTTTATCACAATGTTCCTGGGCCTGGGCGTTCCTCTGCGTTTGGTTAAACCATCGCAGCCCTTTTGTTCTTGCGCAGATCTGAAGGTATTTTCTTTGCTTATTCCTACCTTTTTTCGCAGACGAGATATCTATATTTATCTCTCAAACTTTGTTTGCGTTTTCGATTATTACAATACAAATCTTTCGCAAAACTTTGTCCTGAAGAGTATCCGCGATTAGTAATAGAAAACCCGTCATCAAAGTTTTATATATTTTTCCATTTACAACTACCACAAGTGTGCCCTTCCCCACTACGGAACATGACAATGAACCGTAGGCTGTTTTATAAAATGAATGTCTTAAAATTTCTTATTATCAAAACTCAAAAGCATTTTCGCTGAGAATATGCTACTGGGTTATCTAGTTTATCAAATTCGTTCAGGTCTTGCACTTGCCCTATCTGCAAGGAACAACCTGCATATGGAGGCAAGTCGGCCTGCTTGAATAAGAGAGATGGGCCTTGTTGGGTGAGAATGTCTCTGGGGATTTGACCCGGGCTATGAAACACCCTGTCTTTACCATCGAACCATGAACCAGTCGACTGAGACTACAGGTTACAATTTTCACGGCACTAACACATAGGCATTGCTTATTTTACAGTAACAGAGATTTAAAATTTTTTATAGTAACAAAGAACAAAGATTTAAATATTTTTACAGTAATAGAGAAAGTTTTGCTACAATAATTTTCCTATATACGCATAAAATTATCTTATCTTCTTTTATTTGATAATATATATATATATGCACTTGATAATTCCGAAATAAAATAAAAGAAAATTTTCACATCATTATTAATTTGCATAATGGAAAGAATATATATATATATTTTTCCTATTAATTGCATAATGGAAAGAATATATATATATATATATATATATATATATATATATATATATATATATATATATATTCCCTTAGCTTACTAATGTAATTTATGTTTGTGTATTTTGCAGGTAATCCGTAACTGAGTTTTGGATTGTTGGTGTTCAATTTTCGAGACAAGGTTTTGTCCTAAGTTCCATGTCATTATGTAAGTTTAAACATAGTAAAATTTAGGATAGTTAGGTGTGTAAAGGCCTCTAGAGGTCCGATTTTTTGAGCCAGTCGCTCTGATACCATCTTTAGTGCTCTGGTTTTTACAACAGAGCACTAAGTAAAATTTTTGAGTTTAATTTTCTATGTATTAAACTTTATTCAGGTGTATGGGAGTAAATTCTAAAAATTTCTATGCTTCTAAATGAAATTTAGTATACTGCCTTGTCTTTATCAACCATACATTCGTATTTTAAAATAAACTAACATATCAATATCTTCTTTTATTCAACAATTTGTTCCAACATAAGAATATGTTTCACAGTAGTAAATCAGTAAATAGCAAGTTATATGCATGTTTAAAGTACGATTTAGCATAATAATCAAATAACGTAATTAACAAGGAAATTACCTGATGCTGATGCTAGTAGACCGTAGGTTGTAGTAGGTTATGTTTTTATTCACTTAGTTATCCAAGATGATGTGTCCACCCTACCGACCAGCTGTTATCTTGTTGGCCCTTGGAAATCAAAGGATTTCCAATCCCCCGAGCTCACAATCTGATAATACTGAGAGCAGTCTTCACTTAGGTTCTCCAAACTTTTATGTTCTCCAACCTTCTTTCTGTTCCCAAAACCTCCTCCTTTACTCCAAGCTCTCCCCCTCTATATACATTCCCTTCCTCGAGAAGACCTTGGGCTTACTCCACCACCCCAAACTCCCCCTCTCGAGCCCCTCAAACATTTACTCCTTTCACTAGTTCATTCATACACGTTTCTTTATAAAAATGTATTTTTCACACTCAATGTACTGAATAATTAATTACTCTCATGGTAAATTTATTTGATTTTGATTACGGTCGTAAGTATTCATTACGGTGGGAATTATTACCCAAAGGTTATCCATTCGAGACAAGGTTTATTAATTACAAGTCTATTCACCATCCTTGGTATTTAATGTAATTAATGTAATTAATAAAATAGTATATAAATAGTTTGACCTTTTCAACTTGGTCATGGTGTGTCTTAATGGTCTACCTCATCCGCCAAGCTAAC
Source organism: Larix kaempferi (assembly GCA_027924585.1). NCBI lineage: Eukaryota > Viridiplantae > Streptophyta > Pinopsida > Pinales > Pinaceae > Larix > Larix kaempferi. The sequence continues at coordinate 11,046,990 of BSBM01000073.1, forward strand.
TTATCTTGAGATTTAAATTCTAAGATTCGTATTGAATAATTAAATAGTAATAACCATTTTCCATCACATCACATCCATTCAAGAATTGTTATCCTATTATTTTTAACTTAGTAATGGAAATAATCACACTTTAATCATTTATTAATCAATATTTACATTTTTACCTATATTGCAATTGTTATGACATGGGTAGTAATATTATTAAAATAACATTAATTAAGTAATAATATTAATTAAATCACCACAAAGTAATAATAAATGGTGAATTTAATAAAATGTCTTTTAAATCATTTGTTTATCACATGAGTACCCTAACATCTACATAGTCTCGGCGTTCTTCTAAACAAAGCACCCTTAAGTGCTTAAACAATCTTACTAATTAATTAGACAGTACCATTACCTTATTTACAACAATTCTCAGATGACAATGTGAACTGACGACACTTGTCTCAATTGTTTATCACAATGTTTACCAACAAGTAATACATAGCTTAATTGACTTGTTTTACACATCTTAAATAACTTTATCTTCATTATCTGAATTCGATCAATGCATGATTAACATAATTACTTATGACGACTTATACATTTATTCAATATGTTAAGTGTTCGTATATCGATACTAGTGTACATGAGCAAGGTGTGCATGTGTGCCAGCGTATGCACAGATCATAAATGTACTATAGACAAACCTCATACCACCTATGCATACGTGCTAACTAGTGGTAGTATTTACCCCCATGTAGAAGAACAAGCATAATATATATAGTACAATTACTTCAACATTCTCAGTTATTTAACAGTTAATTCTTTATGATTTCACATCATTATCTTTATCTTTACATTAGCTTAATCAATCATGTACAAGGAAGGTAACCTACTACCACTAATTTAGAATCAAGGAATACCCAACGCTCAACGGTACTAACTAACACATTCTCCCATCATAACCTACATCCTGCATCCTCTCTATCCTTCCTCTGCTAGTACAAAAGTGGATGTTGGACTCACCGACCTGACCACATAGAGCTTGAGAGTGATAGCGTCGGCTGAACAAAGGACCTATCCTCCCCTAGCAGGCATCCAACCATCGTCATCACAACAACATGGGGAGCGTGTCTCAACACGGCCCTCCCACGACCTCGGGTCTCATGGAAACATAGGGTGGGAAACACATCCATCCCTCTCAACATACTGGGCCTACGCCCTTATCAACTCATACTTTGTTGCTATCGGGATTATCAGTTTGTGTTATCGTATCATCATTTTTGGCTGCTAAGGTTTGTTGTACGACGATGTTTTTTTCACAATATATCAAATCAAGTAACTGGCTATCCCATAGCCCTTGTGTCCTATAGGTTAGTATTTTGCACAATACAAATTTATAGAAAGCATTTCCCATTGATCGCCAATGGATCCATGTTATCAAAAATCATTTTATTTCATGTAACCTTTTTAGTTCATCATAGATGCATATGACATATAACACTTCAATAATTTATATAAGAAGATGGTATCCACATACCGAATCATAGATTTCACATCTTATTAATGAAATCATATAAACATATATTGTAATCGTAAAATAAAGAAATCATATGATAAGACATCATAACCGCATGACATAGTAACTTCATAATCATAGTGAAATCATAAAACAAAGTAACATCATATACTGAGGACCATCATATCGTAATATAGTTTACTCGGTCGAGCTGAGTTCAATAGAATATATAAGAAAATAAAGTATGGTGTGTCTAACTAATAAATATGCCTAATCAAAATATGGGTGTTACAGCTTACTAATTAAATTTGTCTTGGTCACAATTAAATGCATTAAGTGGGTGGATGAGATGGAAAAATTATGTAATAAATTTTTCCAAGTAAGCTAACTCTCCCATGAAAATTTGCAAGGAATGAATATTGTTTGGTTGTGAGAAATTAACAATGGTTGAAATCTTTGGTTCAATGTTTATTCCATATTTTTTCACCCAAATACTTGGTCCACGTGGTGCAATTGATACTCCTAGGTCTTGCCGAAACAATAATGACATTCAAATACATGATCATGTTTGAGTCAAGATATGGTTGTAGCACTTTCCATCATTCATGAACATTGTAGGGTCATTAGTAAGGCCCAAATACAACACTCACCATTCAAAAATCCTTTTTTTTTACTCGAAGGAAATTACTCCTTTATGACTTATAGCTTAAGGTGATTGGTGGGTCATTCAAATACATAGTTTTAAAACTTCATAATCATACACCTCTTATAATGGATCCATATTATCTTTCATATTTCACAGTACTATATATTGGTAGAGACTCGGGTACTTTGGTTTATCAATATTCCACAAAAACACTCTATGCCAAACCCATGACAACTCTATTTGGGATATTCCTTGCTACAGACTCAAACGTCTTTAACCTTAAACAACCCAATTTCAATGACGGTGAGTTGTAAATTCTTGTGGATCTTATTATTATTATAATTATTATTATATTTTTTTAAACCTATCAGGTAGTCTCACCTCAATTTGGTAGTTTGTGAAGTCGCCTCTAAACAAATTATTGTCTGACTTAGGGTTTTCCACACTTTTTCCAACAAGAATTGGCAATGGAAATAATTTTTGTTCTGATTTTAACATAATTTTTGAAAGATGCACAAGGTTCATTGTAGGTCAAGAATCAGATTTAGACAACTTATAAAAGAAAAGAATGAATGTGGCCAAGGTCCAAGTCAGACACAGTATGAAAAAATGTGTGTTTCCAAAGGATGGATAAAAAATGAAGCTATAAGACTGTGAGAAGACCTCTTGAATTCAACATATATAATTATGTCTATTACACACATAATGTGAGAAGACCTCTTGAATTAAACATATATAATTATGTCTATTACACACATACTGTGAGAAGACCTCTTGTATTCCATATTTGGACTTTATCTTATCTATATATTGTGAGTTAGAGAAGTGATGAACCCAACTTGAGAGAGTTGACTAGACTAGGCCAAATCGACTTCTACTCCAAACAAGCCATCTATTTCAAGGTTAGTTCCTCTCTAAGCAAGTTTCTATTTTAGGTTAGATTAGGTTTTGAGAAAGATATATTCATAGATAGAAGTGCATCCTATCATTGGATACCATTCAATTTGAATTTTTCACCATGCAAAGGAGGTTGCTATACTTAACGCTATTTCAAGAAAATCATGTTGCTTTTCAGTTGCTTTTTCAATGCTAGAGGAGGGCACTCCATTCTATTTTCATAGGTTCTCCAGATTTAGCTCACTCCTATTCTTATTCTTCCTCATTTTCCCATACTTTCACTTTCCTATAAGGTTGTAAGGAAAGGAGACAAATCATGAGCGTCTTCATATTTTTGTCTCCTTGCTTCCATTATTATAACTTGAGGGTCATATTTTTGTGCAAGCACTTGTTCTATTGTACTAGTTGAGTTCCCCGTGTTCATTACCATACTTGAAATTTTAGTGGTGCGAGGATAGGAGTCTTGTTTCTAATCCTTCTATCCACCAATATCCTTGAGTGTGTCAACTTGCATCTAACTTGCTTGGAACCTTGTTATTTCTACAACTTGAGTAGTGAAGATTTGATCAACATATGTTGGAAACCAATAGGAGCATACTTGTGTGTAGGAATTCTATCTATCTAGAATAACTCTTGTTTTAATTTTTATTTCTCAAGTACATGAACTTGTGAGATGCACATATCATCCTTTGCTCACATGTTTCTTTTCACTTCACCCCATAAATAAAAGGACAAGGAACCCATCATCTAATAAGTAGTTGATCTTATAAGTATTTTTTAAGGAAAAAATACTATATTACCATTGATGGTTTCCAAACTAAGTTGCATATTTGCAAAGGGATTATACCTTAAATCTACATTAAAACATTGATTTATGGTGTTTCTTTGCGATTTTGGTCAATTTTTTTCACCTTTCTACAACTTTTATTGCCTTAATAGGAGAATATTATCATGAATTTTTGAAAAATATGAATTATTTTAACATATATAATAATAAATTCATAGTTTACACTTGTTGATTTGAAGAGGTTGCAGACTTTTAAGTATTTAAGTGCAAATCAACAAGCTTCTATTTTAGACGTGAGGTATTATATTCCCCTAGGAGTTCATAACTTAAGCCTCAAGTCGTTTAGGGATAACCCGTTCAATTTGGAAATGCACCAATTCTGAGTTGAGATGATGTTAAATTAGTGATGTGGATCTGCTTCCTGAAGTCATTCTAACACCTTTGGATTATTTCAGCATAGGAATTTCTAGGTGATAACACAAATTTTCATTCTCCAATGTCATATAAAATGCAAAGAAACATTCATTGGTATTGTACATGTATAGTTTTTGCATATCCATTTCACCTTAAGAAAAGAATCATAGTTACAATATATCTTGATAGAATATGACATATGGTAGACTCCTCTTCAATATGCGAGAGATGCCCCTTTTTGGCACTCTTCTCTTTTGAGAGACTTACATCCTTGGCCAGTCAGGTCAAATACCTTTTTGGATCTATGAGCCATTATTTCTTCTTAAGAAGATGGGTATTTTGATTAATTGGTTCTCTATATAATCAATATCACTTTATTCCCTACCCACCTTCTCCCCCCAAAGGAGGAAATTAATTCTACTATTAGGTGGAATATCTACAAGAGCTTAACCAAAGTTCTGCAAATTCAACCATTCATGCCTTTGAGTCCCAAGTTGGATTTTTACTTCAAGAACTTCATCCATATTTGTAATGAGGTATATTTTTGTGCTTATTATCGTGTTTGGAAAAATAAATTGGATTTTAACCATGGATGTCTTTGGAAAAATAAATTGGATTTTAAGCATGGATGTCTTTGGAAAATAAATTGGATTTTAAGCATGGCTATCTTTGGGAAAATAAATTGGAGTTTAAGAATGGTTGTCTTTGGATCTTATTGTCTTTTCTTAGAATTACAAATGATGCAATCTAGGTGTTAATACTACTCATCTCCCCAATTCTTAAAGGGTTCTATCTCAATAGAAGAGTGCCTACCTTACAAGCATGAGGTTGGTGGTTTGATTCCTTCGTGCCCTAATGATATTGCAATATTGGAATTTCTAATAAAATATTTTTTATGATGATTTATATTAATGGCTACAAGGGGGGTTTAAAACCATCTTTTTATGTTTCTATGAGGGGGGCTTACAACTTCCCTCATAGGAGTCTATGAGGGTGGTTTTAAAATACCCTCATGGGTCACTACGAGGGGGTTTCTAAATTGCCCCCATAAGTTTGTAACCACCCTTGTAAGCATCTGCGAGGGGTTCATAACCACCCTTATATGATGATATGAGGGGGGTTCTAAACTACCTTTGTATGTTACTACGAGAGGGGTTTGTTGGCATAGATCTACTAGGACCAGGGTCCACTCAACTAAACACCAAAAAACCCCCAAGACACTGGCCCTTTTGGAATCACCTATGAAGCAAGAAAAGTCTGACCCGAGATATATATGGGAACTGCAGGAACCATATTTTTGCAGTGGTGAAGGGGTGTGACAGGGGACTACCAACCATGACAATCCAGACTTCAAAAAAACAAAATACTTAAATAGTTCACAAGATTTCATACATATCATTTAACTAACTGTGATGAATGTTCATTAAGAAGCATCCAGATCATTCATATATCCACATTGCTTAAAATTTATTCACCAATATTCAAAATGTAACAAAATAAATAGTACATCATCGCATCATTCATACACATTGAACACCTGATGTAACTTGGAAACCCAAACGGGAGAAAACCATGGAAGCGCTTTCTTTATTCATTAGTCGCACGAAAATAAGCACTTCATGTTTTTACAATGACTTATAGAGTTCTCATTCCTTTACAGTGGATCTACGCACACAACCTACATATCACACAACTCTTCTCTCCAGGCATACAATATATTTGACATATTGTCATGTCCCCAATTTTGGCTCATCCAGTACCATGGGTGAAAGGGGACAAGATCAACCCCTAAGGGAATTAAATGGTATTAATTTTATTTGCTTAGAATGACTTTTAGCCTAAGTCTCACAAATTGGAAAATTTATTTATTACAGGTAATTTTGCTAAATAAAATTAATGGATAATGAACAAGTGGGCCAAGAGGGCACCCATGTGGAAGATGTTGCCAAAAATGGAGTAGGGTGTATTTTTGGAGGAAATTATACCATGGTAGTTAATTAATCATTAATGAATTGATTAAATGATAAAGATGGAATTAATTATGAGTTGTATTATCTTTTATTAATATCTTTATTTATTATGCTGAATAAATGGAGAACATGGCCTACTAATTCGAATTGGTGGATAAGGGTGGAGGAATTACTTGGAGTAGAAGTCAAGTAAATGCTAGAGTCCAAAAATGTTGCCAAAATGGAGAAAAGAGGCTTATTTTAGGAAAAGCAGCATAAATCCTGGAAAATCAGGAAAGTTGGAAAAACAGGAAAGTTTTGAAAGTAGGAAAGTTTAGAAAAAGAAGGAAAATCAGAAAAAGTGCAAAGAATGGAAAGCCAAAGCAAAGCAAGCAAGCAAAGCAAGCAAGCAAAGCAAGGAAAGTATGTACACTCATGGGTGACCTATTCTCATAGGTCACCAAGCCAAGTAACTTGCTCAATAGGTCAACATGAATTCTATTTAAGAAGGTTTCCAACTTCATTCAAGAACTTTTGATCATTTATGTTTTCTCATGAGAGCTTTGATGCTTCTCTAGTTGAGTGATGTGCCTCAACTGTGCTTCTTGGGTGATGTGCCCCAAGTCCCATAGTTTCCAGTGAGTGTTGTGCAGGTTCATATCAAGATATTTTAGCCATTAACATATGCTTTCAACCTCCATTGAAGATCCTTAGTTATTTGGAGAACGGGATTCCTCCAGCAGTGATTCTACAACTAGTTTTGGTGAAGATCCATCCATTTAGGAAGATGGATCTTGGGAGTGCGCCCAAGTGCTGAATGAGAGTTGGTACAAACATTTTTGCAGACATAAGAGGTTTACAAGATCATTAAACAGATTTAGATCATATCCATACTTCTCTTCTCACTCATTCTCACATTCATAGCTAAATCTAGAGGAGTTTTCCCTGAAGGAGAGGGATTACTTAGTGAATGTGCCCCATTCAAGTTCAGAAGCTCAGTAAGCAGAAAATTACAGTCATATGACCTATAGATGACCTGATCCTAACTCCGTAGTAGAGCCACAGTAATATTCTAATTCTTCTCTTCATTCTCCATCAAATGTAATGAATATTTATCCTGTGAGGCACTGTTGTTTTTAAAGGCAGTTAAATCAATAGAAGAAGAGTTATGATATGTTATTTTTGACCTGTAGCTATTCATTATATTATATCAAAGCCTTATTTAACATCATAACATAGTTTACCATTTATTGGAGTAGTTTGATGGATTAAAATGCAAGACTAGCTAGTTAGGTACTTATTCTAGACTAGTTTCACCACTTTTACTGCCAAATCCATTCTAAGTAATATTTTTACATTATTTCAGCTGGAGCTGGTCTGTAACTTAGTATAGTACCCATATCAGTCCAAAAAATCAGATTTTGAAATCCTTTAGACCTTTCTTGGAAAGTTAAGAAAAATACTAGCTCAGCAATCCCGGGAGAGCCCAAAAACCCCAATTCTTCCCAAATTTTCCCAAGTCTGCTAAATTACCTTTCTGAGCATAACCAACAACCCATTGACTATTATAGACCCTGTTAGTCTTCCCGATCTAGTTTGTATATGCGGATGTACCCAGGAAGCATTGTGGTAGGCTTCAGCAGTAACTGATGTCCGAAACATAAATGGTCTCTGTGCTTTGTACAAAGGATCCAATTTCCCACTATCTAAGTTTCTGCTGCACATTGTCCTATATAAATTCCAGAACTGAAAGTTCATCTTACCAAACTCAGTTTCAAGTCTCCTTACCCGTCACTAACTTCCTGCTCTGTTCAGTGAATTGATTAAAAAATGGACAAGTAACTTTAATTTAAAATTATGAACTTGAGGTAATATCTTGGATGAATATTCCCAAGGATATTACAGTGGTATCAGAGCTCTTTCCTCTACTCCCATGGAAAGAAGACTCTTAATTTAATGAATTGCCAGTCTTGTCAATATTTAGTGAAGAAGATTCTTACTCTGATGAGGATTTTTATGAGCAATATGATGATGAATTTGTTGAGTGATATGAAGAGTATTGTAGACACTATGAGGAAGAAGAAATCCGAGAAGTACCCTCTACAAGTATGACCCATGAAATCATGATTGGCAGAATAAGTTATGGTTATTCTGATAGCTATATGCAGGAAAAGGTTGCATGTTATATAGCCAAATATCAACCTACTTCTGAAGAGTACCTAAAAGAAGTAAGAACTTTAGTGGATGGATGTTATTTACACCTCGCAAGAATGTTTGGATCCTCTTCCAAAAGAGCCTTTAAGAATCCTAACCCTAAGACAACCAAGGCAAAAGCTTCACTATTTTGTTTGGGGAAGCAAGAACCAAAGACTAATCATGAGGTTGTTGATAGATTGGGAGCAGAATCTACTGCAAGATTCTATGTAGAGGATTCCAAGATCTCCTCAGAGGAGCTTGGTAAGCTTAAGGATGGTAAGGCATACTTTGGATCAGATCCAAAAGAAGAACTTAAATCAGATCCAAAGACACCACATGAGCTTCACAAGGAAGTAGAAATTGACCACACATCAGTTATATGTGAACTAGTAGAATCAGTGGTAGAACAAGGCACCATAACCCCACCCACTGAAGAGAGAAGCATGATGCAAAAGTATGGACCACTTTCAGATTTTTGTACTAATTCGTGTCACGATGATGTTGCATCCACATCAGAAGACAATTACTGCATAAGGGATTCCCTGGATGTTGAGTTTCATATCCTTGGTGATAGGGATGAATGTCGTGACCAAACTGAATCACTAGAAGGGTGTTTGCAGTATGCCTACATGGACAGAAGAGAATCTATTGAGGAATGTTTTAAGTGTGAGGAAGAATCTAAAGATGTGTACTCTCACATATTTGTGGGGGACATGGAGATTCCCATTGATGAAGGTGTGGTGGGTGCAATATCGATTGGGAAAGAAGAAGTTCTGGCAACAACAGAAACTGAAAATGAGAAAGTGATGGAAGGCCAAACCACCAACACTCCACCTCATAAGGAGGATAACATGACACCTACAGGAACATATATATCATATTTCAAAACTTCAAGTGCACTGCATGGAATTGATCTGGTGATGGAAAATGAAGAGGAGGAACATCTGCAAGAACTTCATCTTCTTGCAGGATATTTAAAGATAGATGAACAGAAGATCTAAGAATCCCTTCAAACCCTCAATTACACACACTCCTTAATGAATAACCTTTGTTGGAATTTGGGGAACCAGTTTTCCATGGGAGACATGGAATAATTTCAGAAAGCCATAGCAAGCATAAAAGGTAAATTCTTGAACCTACTTTCCGATAGAGATAGTTTATTGGAGCTTGTAGAATTGTTTCATGTTACATCCTTGAGGGATGATGAAGAGATCAGCAAGGTCACTGATGAATTAATGGCCACCCAAGATTATTTGAGAAGCACTCAAAGTTCCCTCCAAGAATCCAAGATAGAAATATTGCAGCTTCATGAAAAGTTGCAAAGATCCCCCCTACCCTCCTACACACCATTCAGTCAACTTCATTTGGATGAAAGCATTCTTGATCATAGGGAGGAACCTCATGATATGGTGGATCATGAGGATCATTCATTTTTATATGTGCTTGAAAAGTGTGCAGAACAGTTTGATGAGAACCAAGCACTTGACTTTTTTCCAAGGGAACTTGAGCTATTCCTTGAAGACAATCACTCTCTCATGGAAGAGTGGGACGAGAGCACCAAATTTGGGCTAGCCAACAATGGACAAGTTACATCCATAAGTATGCTTATTGAAAGTTGTAGACATGCAAAGAAGGCTCACAGTTCTTTCCCACATGTCCTAGATTCAACAACACCAATGAGGAATGAATAGTGGGTGAAGAAATTTTTCTAGTTTGTGTCACATGTACAGTAGGAGGATCATGATCTGTCCCCATGGGAGATAGATCCCATTGTAGAAGAGATGGCTGATTATAGCTCATATAAATCAGCAAGCAAGATCTTTGATTCATCCACTGGATGGATGAATAGAGGAATCACTGAAATAGAAAATATGGAAGGTAAAAAAGTCACTTGTTTCTGCAATAACTTTGTTGTTATAACTGACATTGTCTTGAATTTTGAGTAGCAACAAAGATGTATTTTGCAGCCATTTGATGTCACTCATCCACATATGGATTGGGTGAAAGATTACCTGACAAGCATGAAATATCCTTGCAAAAATGTTTCTGCTTATGGTCAAGGGAAGGCAACTAAGCAGGCAATGTGCCAAGATAAATTAATGATTACTTGCAGAAGTTGGCTTATGTGGAGGGAATCCACATGTTTGGAGGTATGCTTGCATTTTTTCCCCAATGGTAGAGAGATGAGCCATTGGATGTCTTCACTTGAAGAAGTATTTTTCTCTCTACTTGGTTTGGTTGGTAGTAATGTCCTTTCAATTATTCCCCGAATGAAAAGGTACATGTTTGATGATAGATGCTTTAAATTGATTTTGAAGATTGGGAAAATGTAGTTGATACTTTGGGATCCTGGCATTAATGGGAGTGACAGATTGCCAAAGGTGATAGAAAAATTTTGGTCCTTGCAGGAGAAATAGTGGGATCCAGGAATTCTACTCAAGTTATCCTAACTGGGTTGAAAATTTTGTCCATTGCTAGTTAATTGCAGATATAGATTACAGTGCAGTTTTTCTTTTCTTCCACAGTCATTTTTTTGAAGGCCCAAATTTAATTTTCAAACTGTTCAGTGGATGGGGACATTTATAATCAGAGTGGTGTAGCGGAAGCTTGGTGGATTCCTAACATTGCTTGAGGAAAAGCAATCTTGGGAAGGGAGGACTGTCATGTCCCCAATTTTGGCTCATCCAGTACGATGGGTGAAAGGGGACAAGATCAACCCCTAAGGGAATTAAATGGTATTAATTCTATTTGCTTAGAATTACTTTTAGCCTAAGTCTCACAAATTGGAAAATTTATCTATTAAAGGTAATTTTGCTAAATAAAATTAATGGATAATGAACAAGTGGGCCAAGAGGGCACCCATGTGGAAGATGTTGCCAAAAATGGAGTAGGGTGTATTTTTGGAGGAAATTATACCACAATAGTTAATTAATCATTAATGAATTGATTAAATGATGAAGATGGAATTAATTATGAGTTGTATTATCTTTTATTAATATCTTTATTTATTATGCTGAATAAATAGAGAACATGGCCTACTAATTCGATTTGGTGGATAAGGGTGGAGGAATTACTTGGAGTAGAAGTCAAGTAAACACTAGAGTCCAAAAATGTTGCCAAAATGGAGAAAAGAGGCTTATTTTAGGAAAAGCAGCATAAATCTTGGAAAATCATGAAAGTTGGAAAAGCAGGAAAGTTTTGAAAGTAGGAAAGTTTAGAAAAGGAAGGAAAATCAGAAAAAGTGGAAAGAATGGAAAGCCAAAGCAAAGCAAGAAAGCAAAGCAAGGAAAGTATGTACACTCATGGGTGACATATTCTCATAGGTCACCAAGCTAAGTAACTTTCTCAATAAGTCAACATGAATTCTATTTAAGAAGGTTTCCAACTTCATTCAAGAACTTTTGATCATTTATGTTTTCTCATGAGAGCTTTGATGCTTCTCTAGTTGAGTGATGTGCCTCAACTGTGCTTCTTGGGTGATGTGCCCCAAGGACAATAGTTTAAAGTGAGTGTTGTGCAGGTCCATATCAAGATATTGTAGCCATTAACATATGCTTCCATCCTCCATTGAAGATCCTTAGTTATTTGGAGAATGGGATTCCTCCAACAGTGATTCTACAACTAGTTTTGGTGAAGATTCATCCATTGAAGAAGATAGATATTGGGAGTGTGCCCAAGTGCTGAATGAGAGTTGGTACAGCCATTTTTGCAGACATCAGAGGTTTACAAGATCAGTAACCAGCTTTATATCAAATCCATACTTCTCTTCTCACTCATTCTCACATTCATAGCTAAATCTAGAGGCGTTTTCCCTGAAGGAGAGGGATTACTTAGTGAATGTGCCCCAGTCAAGTTCAGAAGCTTAGTAAGAAGAAAATTACTGTCATACACTCTGTATATGACCTAATCCTAACTCCATAGCAGAGCCACAGTAATCTTCTAATTCTTCTCTTCATTCTCCATCAAATGTAATGAATATTTAGCCTATGAGGCACTATTGTTTTTGAAGGCAGTTAAATCAATAGAAGAAGAGTTCTGATATGTTATTTTCAACCTGTAGCTATTCATTATATTATATCAAATCCTTATTTAATATCATAACAGATTTTACCATTTATTGGAGTAGTTTGATGGATTAAAATGCAAGACTAGCTAGTTAGGTGGTTATTCTAGACTAGTTTCACCACTTTTACTGCCAAATCCATTCTAAGTAATATTTTTACATTTTTTCAGTTGGAGCTGGTCCTTAACTCATTATAGTACCCATATCAGTCCAAAAAATAATATTTTTAAATCCTTTAGACCTTTCTTGGAAAGTTAAGAAAAATACTAGCTCAGCAACCTTGGGAGAGCCCCAAAACCCCAATTCTTCCCAAACTCTCCCAAGTCTGCTAAATTACCTTTTTGAGCATAACCAGAAACCCATTGACTGTTATAAACACTGTTATCCTTCCTAATCTAGTTTGTATATGCGGATGTACCCAGGAAGCATTGTGGTAGGCTTCAACAGTAGCTGATGTCCGAAACATAAATGGTCTCCGTGCTTTGTACAAAGGATCCAATTTCCCACTGTCTAAGTTGTTGTTACACATTGTACCATATAAATTATAGAACTGAAATTTCATCTTACCAAACTCAGTTTCAGGTCTCCTTACCCGTCACTAACTTCCTACTCTGTTCGGTGAATTGATTAAAAAATGGACAAGTAAATTTAATTTAAAATTCTGAACTTGAGTTAATATCTTGGACTAATCCTCCCAAGGATATTACACATATAGACCAAAAACAAGGCTAACCAAGGGACTAAGTGCATGTTAACCAATGAACTAACAACCTCAAAAATCCCAACCCTTTACATATTTATAGGGCGTACACAACCTGCACCACCCCCAGTACCACACTACTCAATTACTCCACTCATAAATGTATGTGAAAAAAAATCCTAAATTACTTAATCAACACCAGCCTTGACATATTCAAAATTCCCATCTTCCTTGATTCTCAGTCACTACATCGGAGTTGACCCTTCATCATTAGACCACTTCGCCTTAACCTTGTTCACACCAAAAATTGCAGAGAACTTTACCCAACCCAATAGGCCCCCAACACTCACATGTGGCTCATCTTGAGCCACTTCAAGGGTGTGTTTCTAGAGTCTTGTACTTCTCCAGAAGATCCGCAAACTTCTATTTCAACTCCTCGACAATCTTTTGGATCTAGTCTCTATGATGGCACACTTCTTATACTAGCTCTCCGGTCATATGTGCTTGCACCTGTTGCTTGCTCCATTCTACGGATTTCTAAACTTCGTCGCTCACACCACTAAGAATTTGCAGTACATGCTCTACTTCAATATGCATGTCTTTGACTATCTTAGTGCACCTCTACTGATCAATTATCATCTAATTAAATTCATGTTGCAGTTGTTTGTTCTCTGCAACTTTAACCATTTTCCCGGAAGGAGACAAAGTCTTCAACTGACTCTTCAAATTAGTCATTTTTCTCTATGTCTCCTCGAACTTGAAATTGATGTCTTACATCTCCGCATTATATAGGAGTGTTTCCCATGCTTGTGTAGCATCGTCAAATAATTTTCCATATTCACCCTCGTAACTCTTTATAGATCTTATTTCTTCAGTGACATCCTCAATGCATTGTGCTGTCACTTTCGGTAGAGTACTTGGTACTAAAGTTTTCTCCAACTCTCCAATATTCTCTCGGAAACCCATAATGGCTCTAACCAATCTCGTCATCTTTTTTTTTTCAATAGCCATATCATCTACTACCTCGACATTAGGTATTTTGCAGTAGGTTACCATGAAAACATTATGAAACCGCTCCTTCTCTTTGGAAATTTCTTCACATTCCTTCATCAACTTCTCATACTCTTCCTGCAATGTGTTATGTTGCACACTAAACTTTATCATTTCTCCATATGTATTTTCTTCATGCATCCTTATCTCCTATACGACATGCTGCTGAATTTTTTTCAACATGAACATGGGTAGCATGGAGACCATCATATCAATGTAGCTCAATTGATGAGCCTGCTCTTGTAATCTTGATTCATGAAAATTTAATGCTTTGGGAAATACTTGAACTATTTTTCTCATCGTTGTTGTGGATTCCTGAGGCATTTCTTCCTCATCAACTCTTCCTTAAGTTTAATGCGTAGATTCTTATTAGTTTGTAGCCATATGAAGTCCTTGGATAGCTCGCTGCAGACCATCGAGTTGATCCATCACTCCCACAAAGAGTTGCAAAGTTTTCTCTTAAGCTATCTTGGATGTTTCTTCGGCCGCTTTTGTCATATGGTCATATAGGATGTTAATATCATCCTCATTTAAGGCCATGGCATCCTTTTTCCTCTCCACTTTTGACTTCTTCCTTTGTCCACGTATCACAGTTGATGCCTTTCTCCTATCACCAGGCTCTGGGTCTATCTTTGTCACGCTTGAATCCCATATTCTTCCTACGAATTTTCTTGATTATGATTGTTTCCCTCGGTACTCCCTGCAGGATGGGAATCTCTATCATCACCATGGGATCTGTTCTATGTAGAAGGCCCACCCTGTTCCCGATCTTGCTATGAGACATGCATGGAGATCTGCTCAGCCTCAATAGGGACTTTCCACTCTAATGTCCATTCATCAGTAATGGTGATGTTGTAGATATTTCTCCCTACGGATAGGTAGAAACTCTCTTAGGATAAAGCAGGATGTACTGACTCTATGCTAAGACAAAAAAGAAAAAAATGCTACCTTGAGTTCCTAAACTAATCTTCACAACAATATTGAATGCATTCAGAAGAGATGAAAGACATAACTCACCTTCCAATTCGACGTTTGTCCCGCTTCTAGTTCTTGATCTCGAAACTCCAATGTAGAACCTGTTGAAATCGCCATTGGGAACATTTTCAAGCATACTTTCCTTTTTAGGTTTCGAGCTCATTAAACCATGAAAATTATCCTGATCATAGTTCATTTTCTGTTACAAGCTCGTTAAAAAATGAAGCAGACATCATGAGAATTCTTCCAACCTATCGTTGAGCTCGTTAAAAAAAGTAAGATGGTGTTTGAAATTACTTTTCACTTACCTGGGTCACTTAGTCCTAGTTCTCGCTACCCCCCTGGTGAACACATTCAGATTAGTAGCTTGGATTTTTGGGTATGGAAGAAAAGTAGTCAGATGAAACGAAGCTTGGGAGGCATGTTTAGCCACTAGCAATCATGCTAGGGGCATTTACCAACCTCTGGTCATCATGTTGGGAAGGAACCTTTCAATGGGCCTTAATCGTGAGCAGAGTTTACCATTGGATTCAAGATCATTAAAAAATGAAACCAGTAGTCTGAGCAAAATTCTACTCCTGTGTCAAGCTCATTAAAAAATGAAACATATCCTTTCCCTTTGAGTCGAGTCTCCTCGTAGAATTAATACTTGAACCTTCTTTTCACCCGCTTCTAGCTCTTGATCCCGAAACTCAAATGTAGAACCTATTGAAATCAAACAAAGGACAAGCACACAATCTTCCAAATACCTTGAAGCAAAGGTTAAGTTCAAATCTAAACTAGATACATTTCATATCAAAGATTTATACAATACACATGAAATGGGAAAAACAAGACATGTTATCTTATATTACAAACTTGAAGAGTTCTTACAAAGGTTGCTTGATATCCAAGCCAATCCTCCAGCTCCAAGTGCTTCCTCTAGCTATCTCTACAGAAGTATGAATATCATAGGTTTGATGCCCCAAAAGTCCTCCCTTTGGCTCATGGAAGGCCTCTCTCTTATAGCATGTGGGAAGATTAACCAACAAGAGAGAAGTGTGGATCTATGGAGGGTTTAGTGGATCAGGCCAGCTAAACAGAGAAGGAGTTAGGATCGAACCAAAGGTGGTAATCCCAACAAAATCTCCTCGAAGATTGAATCCCAAATTCCAAGGAAAAAAGGCTAATTTTGGACTACCGCGCCCCTACCACTAAGCATAACGCGGTGGTACCACGCCCCAGAGGAGGAGCAGCATGCGGTAGTGATGACTACCGCGTCGATGTAGATATGCAGAGAGTGGTAGTGCTCACAAACAAAGATAAGTTGGGTTGAGAGATGGAAGAAAAAGGTTTTTCTTTCAGTGTTTAGTCAATGGTTTTCACTCTGGATGTTCAGATGATCTTTAAGGGAAACTGTCATTTAGGTCGCTAGTGCAAGGACACGACACTAATACATAATGTGTAATATTGAGGTATAACAGATGCCCCCTAAAGTGTGAGGTCAAAAGAGACTGATGAATGAAAGAATTTACAAATATGGTTCGGAGATAGTATCAAGGGGAGCAACAAGGAACTGAAATAAAAACAAAATGTCAGATATACCACCGAGGCGGGCATTCCCATTCTCAAAAACAAATGACTCAAAGCATGGCTTCCGACCAATACATTGCAGATCCATGAGTACTGAAATGATATAGATTGTAGACAAATCATGGCTACTATGAACAAGTGTTGATCCATGAGACAGTGATGACACAGCCACGACCAATACAAAAGTGGATTTATGTGACAATATAGAGGAAATCTCCATTGCAACTTGGATGTAATCAAAATACAAAAGGTTGTCCAGGGTCTTCTACCTGGTCGCAAACGATACAAATCTAGCCATGTGATTACAAGGTGTTGAAGTCGAACATAGTAGAAACCATTTGATTACCGGTCAATGATGTGAACCGTTAACAAATGTGAGGGAAATCACCAATAATGACAATGATCCCCAAGGTATCTATAGCACATCTCAACGAAATGCGAATAAAGGAGTTGATGTCGAGCATCCAAGAGATCATTCAATCAGAGGTCAATGATGAAAACCTATAGTCAAACACGAGGAAACTTGCCATTGAGGCATGTAGGTACCAAGGTACTAGTGGTTGACTCCTAATCCTAATTCCTAGATAGTGATTTGGTGTCGATAGGAATAGACTCGTCAAAGGTGGGCCATAGTGATTCCCACATCATCGAAACAAAATCGGAATGAAAGATAGTATGGACCAATGAAACAATAGAATATGTACTGACACAAAGGAAAGGTTTGACATGAAGTGGAGGTGGACTCAAGGTAATAACCCTTTGAACATATAACGACATGAAACAGAGCTTGGCAGCAGGGACTACTTGAACAGACAGAACCACAAGAAGTGTGAACTCATAGCAATAATGAGGACGCATGATCATAATTATGACACTATCAGCAAGACTGACTACCCAAAACAGATAAGGTGAGGATGCATGCCATGTTCAAAGGTGACAACTCACAAGCTGCCAACAAGGTAAACTTGACTCATTTTCCCATTTTCCCCCGACATGATGGACGAGTACCTCTTTGTTTTTTTACGAGCTTGAAAAGGATAACAGATGCTCGGTATAGCTCATCTCATAGATGAGTTCAATCTCACATGTTTTTCGAACCTGAGAAAGGAGGGGTTCATCCCAAAGTGGGCCCTTCGATGTTGAATTTTAATGAGTCCGGGGAAGGAAAACGCGGTCGTCATTTCATGTTTAGAGAGTTTGAAAAGAACTAAAGAAGACTCTAATGGTCCTTTTTCGTAAAGTTAGCCTCATCGCCCGAAAAAGGGTAAAACAATGCGGGAGAGGACTCTTCCAGTCATGATTGGCTGGAGTATTCCTTTTTCATAAGTAGTGCCCCCTGGTCCGAAAAAGGGGTAAACTATCACCAGGGAGACGATCATTCAAATCCTTTTACAAGCGTGAATGAATTAATTCCCTTGGAAATCTTTTCCTATTTAGGGAGTTTGAAAGAGCTTAAAGAGGGCTCCATGTACAACTTTGTCATGCTTGATGACCGAGTATGACAAAGGAAAAGTAAACTCGGCACAGTTCCTTTTCCGTAAATAGTCTAGCGAGGCCAGATAAAGTGATAAACCTATACTCATTAGACACACCTTTTTACTCCAATTGTTTAACGATCACGATAATGGTATCAAAAGCACTCGGAATCTTTTTCATGTTTGGATCCAGAGCACGAAAAAGGAAAAGTAAGCTCAAACAACTTTTCATGTTTTAACTAGAGCATGAAAAAAGTGAAAAGTAAGCTCGAACACCATCTTACTTTTTTTAACGAGCTTGAAGATAGGTTGGAAGAATGCTCATGATGTCTGCTTCATTTTTTAACAAGCTTGTAACAGAAAATGAACTATGCTCAGGATAATTTTCATGGTTTAATGAGCTCGAAACCTAAAAAGGAAAGTATGATCGAAAATGTTCCCAATGGTGAACTTCTTCCTGTCATGAAATCCAAAGGTTGGTACATGCCCCCAGCATGATTGCTAGAAGTAAGTGACTTAGTTCCAACGTTGTGTGGAGAGGCGATCGAGTTGACTTCAACATAACTTCCAGAGGTTGAAGACATGCCCCCAAGCTTCATTTCATTCGCCTAAGGTATAGGTGGGCGAAAAGAAGGTTCAGGTATTAATTCTACGAGGAGAATCGACTCAAAGGGAAAGGATATGTTTCATTTTTTAATGAGCTTGACACATGAGTAGAATTTTTCTCAGACTACTGGTTTCATTTTTTAATGAGCTTGAAGCCAATGGTAAACTCTGCTCACGGTTAAGGCCCATTGACAGGTTCCTTCCCAACATGATGACCAGAGGTTGGTAAATGCCCCCAACATGATTGCTCGTGGCTAAACATGCCTCCCAATCTTTGTTTCGTCTGACTACTTTTCTTCCTTACCCAAAAATCCAGGCTACTAATATGAATGTGTTCACCAGGGGGGTAGGGAGAACTAGGACTAAGTGACCCAGATAGGTGAAATGAAGGTTCAAATCCCAACTCTAACGAGAGACTCGAACAAATGGAAGGGAGATCTATTTCATTTTTACACAAGCTTGAAATAGATAATAACAATGCTTGAAAGGGTCCCTTTTATTTTTTAATGAGCTTAAAACAGAAATAAATTATGCTCGAAGGTAGTTTCATTTTTACGCAAGCTTGAAATCGAACGTAAACTATGCTTGGGATTGGTTTCGTTTTTACACAAGCTTAAAACCAAAAGTAAATTGTGCTTGAGGGTCGGTTTTATTTTTTAATGAGTTTGAAACAGAGAATAAACTATGCTTGTGGGAACCTATTTCATTTTTTAATGAGCTTGATATAGAAAGGGAACTATGCTCATGGTGACATGTTTCATTTTTTAACGAGCTTGACACATAAAGGGAACTCTGCTCAAAATGATGGTTCGTTTCATTTTTACACAAGCTTAAAAACAAAAGTAAACTATGCTTGAAATGATGGCTGGTTTCATTTTTACACAAGATTAAAACCAAAAGTAAGCTATGCTTGAGAAAATGGTTTCATTTTTTAACGAGCTTGACACTAGAATAGAACTTTGCTCCAACGCCCCCCCTTAGGGGGAAGAAACCACTAAAACATGTGGAACATTTAGGGAAGTCCGGTGACTAGCAGCCATGCGATTAGTGGGTGTCACAAAGGAAAGCTAATCAACGATCACAACATTCCCATGATGGGGGAAATACATCACTTGAAAGAGTGACGACACTACAACCTTCATGGCATGGACGTAATCACGTCCAAGGAGTAGATTAAAATCTAAGGAACCTTGGATGACCATAACATCAATACAAACAGTTTTCCCTCCCAAAGTGATAGGTAACTAAGGAAGGGACCCTAAAGGTCCAGTAGGCCTTCTATTGAAAGCGATTATTTGGTCAGCGACAGGCACAAGCCGAGGAGAACCTAAAGCTTGCCATGCAGTTGAGGATAAAATACTAACAAAAGCTCCCTCATCAACTAACGTACGAAAAATTTCTTTATCGGAAACTCCTACAAATATTTGAAAAGGAACACTCGAAGGAAGACAAGATTCTGTTAGACCATTTCAATCAAAGGAAATAGCCTCAGTACTTGGAGGGGGTCTTGGGGAAACGGACAGAGTTTCCCCTTTCTAAGGACATTCTGAACTGATCAGGAAAACATCAGTGGTTTCCAATTCACTCTCGCTTAGAATATAAGAATGAGACGAAGATTGTGTCAAGGTGACTGCTTCAGTCTGGACTTTCTCCATTGAAAGAGCGGGATCGAGTGGAGATGACAGTGATTCGATCACTTCACTCTCGGAAGGGAGAGTGGGATCAATTGCAGATGAAACTAAATTGATCACTTGGTCAACCAGCGAGGGGTGAACGGAAAACATACTATTGTTTGTTGGAAACACAGGTTGAGAACTAGTGATATCTTCCAACCATCGCGAAGCTTCATCCATGCTTTGACAAAGGAAAGTATAGTGCATACCCTTACATATCAAACAGGGATATAGGACTTTACGCTTCTGACCCTTCACCAAGGGGTCACTGGTTGAGGGAGTGTCATCAACATGATGGCCAGAGGTTGAAGATACAAGTGGTTTGGGGTTTTTAGACCACACTTCTGACACACGGGAAAGACCGGGGCAATCCTTGAGAAGGTGATCACCCTTGCAGAGTTTGCAAGGGAACTTGGGCTTACGAGGTGTTTTCATAGAATGAGTTCCATTAGAGGCAACTGGTTTACGCTTGGTTTCTTTCTTATCCTTTTTCTTCTTAAATTTTATTTTCTTCTTCTTCTTATCCAACAGATAACTAACACTATTGCTTTGATCAGGTGAGGAAGAAGGAACGAAAGAAGATTCATCTGACAAAGAAGGGGAAGGATTAGTTTGGGATTGACTCTCTCATGGTGGAGAATTAACATTCGAAACATTGGGTGCAATCGGAATTACCGGATTGAATAACCATCTGGTAATCCTATGGTTAATCCAGGAAGATTTAACGTGCCATAAAGGGAGGACCAATATCTCCAACTGGAGTAAAAGTAAAAGGTACCCCTTGAAAATGGGTCTCCGGATTGGTAGTCCCAGAAGGAGCATGGGTGCATGGAGGTAGATTCTCCATGAAACAAAACTAAGTGATGTGGACGAAGTCTTGTTAAAAAGAACTCAAAACCCTCAGGCAACTGTGCGTGCGAAAGGGGAGATAGGAAAAGACAAGGCTCACAAGACAAAAGAGCAAGCTCAAAAAACTATACTGAGGCCGCTGCCACAGTAAGTGAGCTGTACAACAAAACGACCAGAATGCCAACAAGCAACCCTACAAAGAAAATGACCCTCTACAAGATAGCAAGCAAAACCTCATAACTAAGAGCTGGAGACCTCAACAAATTGTATCATTCGCAAGGTGATGAAATCCAAGTCGAACAATACAAAATGAGAGACCAATAATGGAAGGATATCCCTCTACCAAAAGAGATCCTAGGTAAAGAGCCCTAGAAGAAAAGTCACTAAGCTACCTCATTCATGACACATTGGAAAAGGTTTTTTGCACTTCTGCCTTATCACCCTTGCATTACTATGAATACAAGGAAGACAATGATTGATGTTGCCTTAGGGCTAAGTGGAGTGCAGCATTCCATAGAGTCCGTCCGGTTCTCAATCTCACGGCGGTTTAACCCCTGAAAGTTTAAAATAGTCAGGAGGCCCCTCCACAAACTGGTGTATGACCGTGTCAACAAATACTAGAGGATTTTAGTTCCCTGAAGACAATGACTATGTCTCAAATGAAAAATGACAAGGGGGAATTATTTTGATGCCTATCCCCGGTGTCCTACCTAACTACCAAATTCTTTTGATTTCCTCAAGTGAGGTTAATGTTGGTTTAGTTAGGGAGATTAATTTTAGAGGTTGTCTTACACAATCGGGTTATGGAAGTGCAACTTGATGGTGTTGTGACGACTCAAACCATGCAAATGAATATGAATTGAAATGAGCCTTTCTCTTCGATGAACACTGGCTAAAGTAAGGAAGAATTCTTTCCGTTCCCAATATGCAGAACCCAATGCACATGCAATTTTATTTCTTTCAAAATGATAGAAAGAGGTAAAAGATGCACCCGAAACTAACCCAAAGCAATAAAAAAGTTCTTTATGTGAACACCAAATGTAATAATTATAATCTGTTTCCTACCTTTCTACACTTGAAAAATACACATCCAAGCTACGGAAAGAAAGATTCTACAAACGTTTCCAATTAGGTGGAAGACAAAGAAAAGCACTCAAAAATTCTATCTTTAACTCGAATGTACATGAATCTGAAACAAGCCTTTCTTCTTCTTATGAATTTGAGACCAAGAATTGCAAATGATCAAATTAAAGCAAGAAGAACATATATTTTTTCTAGTTTCGTGAATATAGCAAAAGAGTGACAAAACCAAGCTTCTCTTTGGACTAAAGCAGAGACAAGGAATCAATCTTTCCAAACAATCATTAGATAGGATGTAAAGGAAATAAGATACCAAGCAATCCAAACACACCAAACCAAAAAAATGATCTCAATACCTTAATATGGGTCAAAACGACTGTAGGATGCATGATTCATGGCACAGTTCAAAAATAGAACCCATTTCGCTTAAAAATGCAAGCAAAACACTAGTGTTTTCTCAAAGGGCCAACATGGATCGAAATCTCGAAAAGACCCAAAAATAACCAAACAAACCAAATAAAAACACTTTCCAGGAACTACCGCGGGCCTGCAGGCAACCTGGGAGCGGTACTGATAGACTACAGCGCTCTAGACAGTGGTTAAGGCATGGTACTACCGCTCTGTAGGCAGTTACGGGGGCACAGTAGTGTCTAAACAGGGGGAAAGAGGCAGAATTTTGAGAAAATATTTTGACTTTTCAAGGGTTTTCCAACCCATAGGACTTACTGATCTGTAACAGAAGTCTAATGCAGAGAACAGGGAAGTGAATGAGGATGAAAGAACCCAATTCTTACAATCAATGAGTGAAAGTAAACTTCACAAGCAAAGAAAATGGATTCAATCCCCAGCGGAGTCGCCAGTTTTTGTTGTAGATATTTATCCCTACGGATAGGTAGAAACTCTCTTAGGATAAAGTAGGATGTACTGACTCTATGCTAAGAAAAAAAAGAAACAAATGCTACCTTGAGTTCTTAAACTAATCTTCACAACAAGATTGAATGCATTCATAAGAGATGGAAGACGTAACTCACCTTCCAATTTGACGTTTGTCCCACTTCTAGCTCTTGATCCTGAAACTCCAATGTAGAACCTGTTGAAATCAAACAAAGGACATGCACACGATCTTCCAAATACCTTGAAGCAAAGGTTAAGTTCAAATCTAAACTAGATACATTTCATATCAAATATTTATACAATACACATGAAATGGGAAAAACAAGACAAGTTATCTTATATTACAAACTTGAAGAGTGCTTACAAAGGTTGCTTGATATAGAAGCCAATCCTCCAGCTCCAAGTGCTTCCTCTAGCTATCTCTGCAGAAGTTTGAAGATCATAGGTTTGATGCCCCAAAAGTCCTCCCTTTGGCTCATGGAAGGCCTCTCTCTTATAGCATGTGGGAAGATTAACCAACAAGAGAGAAGTGTGAATCTATGGAGGGTTTAGTGGATTAGGCCAGCTAAACAGAGAAGGAGTTAGGATTGAACCAAAGGTGGTAATCCCAACAAAATCTCCTTGAAGATCGAATCCCAAAGTCCAAGGAAAAAAGGCTAATTTCGGACTACCGCGCCCCTACCACTGAGCATAACGTGGTAGTACCACGCCCCATAGGAGGAGCAACACATGGTGGTGATGACTACCGCGCCCATGTAGATATGCAGAGAGTGGTAGTTCTCACAAACAGGGCTAAGTTGGGTTGAAAGATGGCAGAAAAAGGTTTTGCTTTCAGTGTTCAGTCAATGGTTTTCACTCTGGATGTTCAGATGATCTTTAAGGGAAACTGTCGTTTAGGTCGCTAGTGCAAGGATACGACACTAATACATAATGTGTAATATTGAGGTATAACAGGTGAGGATATCTTTCTAAAATAAATTGTAACTAGTTACTAACCGTTGCTTATCCGGATCATGTCTCGCCTCGACATACATATGGTGAGGTATGGCTTTAAATTTTATAACTCCTCTGAATATTTCCACCATCGATGCTTCTATGTGTGGGATCATTGGGAAATGATGTCAAATCAATTCTATATGCATGTAGAATTTCACATTGTTTTCAATTTCCTCTTTGTCTCATCATTGAATTACAATTTAGCAAACCATGTGGCCAAGCATTGACCAACCCGACAATCCATTGCTTGGTACTCCTTGGGTTCTTCCCAAGAAACAAACAAAATTAAAATAATGAGATAAGAATAATGAAATGTGTTACTTTTATCCAATGCATCCTAGTAGTCATTGAGGAATTCATTCAAAAGGAAGGTGGCCCAGTTCATCTGCACCCCTTGGACACACTTTTTTACTACCGCAATTACTATCGCGGGTACTTGGTTCAGCCAACACTTCCTGAGCACTTTTGTTTCTAGCGCCTTTGCTGTGAATCACACTCCTTGGTCATTGATTGAGGATATTTTGTATTCCCTCTTATATTTTTTCATATTGTCCTTTTCCTTCATCCAGTTTGCAAGCTCCCTATATTTATCTTCCCTCATAAAAAATGTAGCAGGGTTGACGCCTTCCTTCAACAAAGAAATTAGGTATGAATCAATAGAAATCTTCTTCTCATGCCACAATAACCCTTTGTGTACACCAAGAAGCAACTATTTGACACATACATTAAATTTTGTGGATCTCCCAAAGTGCAGTATGTCGAGTAGTGACAAAATGCTTGCTCGTTGCAATCCTAGGGCCCATGGCATAGGCTCCAGAAACGTAGTTTGAGTTCCTGACTCTAAAATCGGATCAATATACGTCATAGGGTATAACTATGGGAACTTAAGGAGGTCATGATATGCATAGGAAAACTTGGAAATATTTCCCATCACATCCCCTTGAGTGATAAATCCTTCTGGTATCATGGGAAGTACCATCGAGTACTCAGCATTCCTCCAAATATATACAGGTTTCGTGTTTGACCTCCTCGATGGCACATACTGTAGAAGCAACGACACAAAGCCAGTTCTAGACCCTTATGCTTCCTGGTTATTTCTCTTTGAAGTTGTTGCAACAATTTCCTACCTTGCTTATGACTACTTCTTCTTCATTGGCTCGATCGGAATGTCTATCGACATAATTTTCAGTTGTTCGTGCTCAACTGGGATGGTTTCCCTGAAAAAAAATTATGCAACAAAGATTTTATCAACACTTGCATCATACATTGCTTCTTCTATTGTTACAGACCTAGACTTTTCTCTCTACTCTCGCAATGCACTTAATTTCCCAGGAAACAATGGACCAACTTGTCATCCTAATAGGATTTTAAATATTTCCTATCAAATATTTTTGCAATATTTAGTGAATTGAAACAAATAGTCTACAATGATGACCCTTTCTAGTGGCAATTTTGTTCACGCGAGCATGTTTATTCGTCATTTAATGTGAGATGCTCCACTAACGTTTCCACTTTACGTGCCATAAATATATCAATTAATGAACGTTCCGACAACTTCGACAGTAATGTAACTTATGTACAAATAGATACTACAACAAAAAAATACGACGGATACTAGACTATGACCTGGGCTAACTTCGACACTAACTAAGCTTCGACACAAAATAACTTGGGCTTTCCATTTTTTATTTTTTTACTATGTACAAGCATACTTAGTGTAGGAAGGCACAACTATCCTTGTAATTTTTCAGCCGACTTCCATTTACCAAACCCTTTAGGATCTCTCCATTCAATTTATGCAATTGCACTGCACCTCCCTTTGTCCCATAATTAATCACATAGGGTCCTAGCCAGTGCATTCTTAGCTTACTTGGATGTTTAAAGAAGTTATTGTCATATATGAGTACTAGATCTCCTCTCAAAAAATGCTTCTTTGTAATGTTGTGATCATGCCATGCCTTCTCTCTATCTTTTTGGACTTGTTGTTGAAATCGTGTTACTAATCTATTCTCCTCCAACTGTAGTAGTTGTGACAACCTCTCTTCAACAACACCAGTGTATGAAATACCTATGAAAGAAACAACCCTTAGACTTGGCACATTGTATTCCATTGGCATGATATCTTCTTAACCATAGACCATCTTGAAGGGTGCCTAGCCCATTAACTTCTTGCACGTTGTCCTATACGCCCACAAGAAAATAGGAATCCTCAGATCCCAATCATCGTGGTTCACATTACAGACCTTTTTCAAAGCATGTTCTAGTATCTTATTGAAGGCTTTGATAATCCCATTATCTTGTGGATGATATGGAGTGTTTTTTTTATGATAAATTTGGAATTATTGGGTGAGTGCCTCAATAATCTTATTGACAAAGTGGGATCCTTGATCACTCAAAAAAATGTGTGGGAAACCAAATTGAGTAACTACATTTTGGAAGAACTTTGCAGAATTTGTAGCACTATAGTCCTTCATCGGTTCAACTTCATCCCATCTAGTCAAGTATTTTGTTGTAGTAATAATGTAACATGCTCCTGACCTCTACACAGGTGGATTGATTGGTCCTACAAATTCAACAACCCATTTTTTAAAAGCAAGCAAAGTCACTTGTGGTACTAATGCCATTTTATCCCTCCTGTATGGCTTCCTAGTTCTTTGATAGAAATCACAAGATTGACAATATTACTTAGCATATTTATGGAGTGTAGGCCACTAGAGTCCTTCTTGCAATATCATTTGAGTGATATCCTTTCCTGCATAGTGGCATCCTGCAACACCTTCATGAGATTCATCCAGAATCATTGGTCCCTCATGCTTCATAACACGGTGTCTTAATACTTCATCCGGTCCTAGCTTATATAGATGGCTTTCTATCAGTTAATAATCTATGGCTTTGATAAAAAAGTGTTTCTTTTGATTGACATACAACACTACATGTGTCATTCCTCTCACCAAAAACATTACAATGTCTTCAAAATATTCATCCACAATGCTGACCAAAAACAGCTACGCGTCTGGAAGGTTATCATCCAAGTTAAACAACTCTTCTCTTGTTTCTAACCTCGAAATATGATCAAGTCCCGCATTTAACCTTCCAGGTTTGACTATAATTTCGAAATCATACTCTTGAAACAATAAGAGCCATCCACAAATCCCCCCCCAACATTGACTTGTTAACCAAGTATCTCAAAGCATACTGATCTGTAAACATTTTAAAGTGACCTCCTAACAAATAATGCCTGAACTTCTATAATGCATAGACCATACATAATCCTTCTCTTTCTATTGTAGTGTAGTTTCTTTATGCAGTGGATAATTTCCTTCTAGCAAATGCGATAGGATGATCAATAGATCCCTCTCCCGGTTGAGCCAAAACTGCACCCATTTCAATAGATGAATCATGAAAATGGACATGAAATTATTTCTGTGAATCAAGGAATACTAAAATAGGCATGGTTACCATATTTTCTTTCATTGTGTCGAGGCTCTGTTGGCATTCCTCATTCCATTGAAACTTAGTGTCCTTATTTAATAGCTTCTCCATCAACGTTGTGATATGTGCATATTCTTTAATAATATTTGTATAGTACCATGTATGGCCAAAAGTTGTTCTCAATTGTTGAACTCATGTTGGTGGTGGAAGATATACTATAATAGTGATGTTTGTGGGATCCACTAGCAGATCCTATTTACAAACCACATGACCCAGCAATATACCAAATGGAGGAAAAAAAATACACTTCTTCAAATTTAATGATATCTGATATTGTCTATAGCGATCCAAGATCAGCCTAAGGTTCTTAATACAATTCTTCAATAGGTCATAGAATATCTAGTCATTGAAGTATACCGCCAGAAATTTATGTATGAGCTCCTTAAAGGATGCAACCATGACCCGAGAGAAAATAGTTGACGCATATTTAGAGTGAAGGGAACCATTGTATACTAATAGCAACCTCATTTAGTTTCAAATGTGGTCTTATTTCGATCCTCCTTTGATGATACCTCGAAAATCCATCCATGAATGAGTAAGCTTCCTAGCCACCTATATTCTCTAATACTTCATCTGTAAAAGGCATCGGGAATGGACCATGTAGACAAGCATCATTCAGATTCCTAAGATCTACACAAATTTGTATTTCACCAGTCTTTTTATCTTGAACCACCATCGGACTAATCCACTCAGAATCTTCGATAGGTTTGATAATTACTGTGTCTAACATTTTTTCAAGCTCCACTCTTACCTTTTCCTTATATTTTGGGTTCATTCTATATGGCTTCTATTTGATAGGATTTGCATCAGGTTTTAGTGGGATTTTCATCTCTCCTAGATCACCAGCAATGCCTTTCATTTCTAAAAACTTAGCAGGGAATAAATATTGATATTCATGCTAGTAATCCCTAATGTTATAAAATTTAGGATTTTCACTTGAAACGATATTTACCTTCTTTGTCTTCAATGGATGAAAGAATATATCAGATTTGACTTCAGGACCCTCCATATCTCATCTTCCTTCTGTTTCTAAGATATGCAAATCTCTCAGATCGTCATCTAGGTTGCTAGTAATATTGTAACATTCCATTGCTTACTCAAGTGTCGTAGTCCACTATGGTAGACTAGATAGATGCACAGGTGCTTCTTCATAAAATTTGTCCTTAATTATTTGTAATGATGCATCTATGAATGGGTTCTCATCTTCATAACTAAATGTTCTCTTGAAATTGATGGCCATGTCATCCCATTCTGTTGTGCCTTGTTGTAGTTCTAAATTTGTATACAATATTTGGGGTATAGTATCCAAAGTATGGATGAACATATGGACCCACTCTTGTTTAGGTACATGTTCCCATTCTTTTGTACATGATGCTAAATGATCTATGCGAGTAGTTAACCCATTATACTTTTCTTGGTTATAGTATATTCCTTCTCCAAATCTAACTTCTAGTATCTTTTTTCACTGTGAACAATCTTGTATCTTTTCCTTATGGGTATCCCACCACCTTGCCGGAGTAGCTTTCAATGCTACATATAAATATAATATTCTTTGTTTTCCAAGCAGCTTTATTTCAAAATTAGAAATGAAAACATCTAAATTAGGAAACCCTTCATAAGTAGGTAGATCGCATACCTCCTTGCCAACACAACGAAGTGATTTTGTAACATGAGAACATCTCTTTGTAGATACTTCATGTAGCCTATTCTTCCAATTCTCGAGTGCTTCCTCTGAGTCTAAAGAACATGAGCTAACACTTCCCCAACTCAAGGTACCATTTGTTGTTGGATTGACATAATCATCCATTCTTGAAGTAAATTTGTAGATATTATCTAAGTCTTCAACATTGTATTCCTCTCAGATAGGTTCGACATACCTTGGACCCTCCAAAAGATCCAAAGGTACAACAACTCTTATATCCCCGCCTTCAAATGTCATCAACCATTTCTTCATATTTATAATAGTCTGGTTTTCGATTGCCTAATCGATACCAAAAAATTATGGATATGGATTGGTGTCATCCACTATCTCTATAAATTTGAAATCATCATAATTGTGCAGTCCATCTATTTCGATAGAGACACCCACCATTCTTCCAAATGGTATTACTTTATGTTTATGAGCTAATATTAACTAGACTGTTGACCACACCAACTTAGATTTCCCCATAGATTCCCATGTCTATTTAGTAATAACATTGACATCTAATCCTAGATCTGGAATAATGAAATCCATATCGAAGTCCCAAATATGCGCACCAAGTCGCATTTCCCTTCCACTTTGTACCTTATTTTGCAAATTATTTAGGGCCCTTTCATGTGGAACTTCTCATTCTGATTCATCAATTAAACTCTGTAATTCCATTAAAGCAGTTTCATATTTTACTATGTCTAGACATATTTTTAGGAAGTTCCTTAGTGTACGTACCCTTCCTGAGATTCACTTTGGAGCTGACTTCCCAAAGTAGCCTAGCATATCATATACAAGAACTTCGTCAAAGACT
The DNA here is from genome assembly GCA_027924585.1 of Larix kaempferi. NCBI lineage: Eukaryota > Viridiplantae > Streptophyta > Pinopsida > Pinales > Pinaceae > Larix > Larix kaempferi. The sequence continues at coordinate 11,077,312 of BSBM01000073.1, forward strand.
GGGGTCACAGATGTTGAAGGTCCACCCTGATTCGTAGTAATTTCCTTCCTTGCGTCCAAAAATGTTTATTTTCCCTTTTTCAAATCAAATGGAATTGTTCATTACATGACTAGCCTGATTCTAGGGGCACGCGGATCAACATATATTTCTATATCATCTCCTGTGAATCTCTTCTTGTAACAATAGAGATAATTGGATTCTCTTGTCTTGATTCTGTTGAGATATTTTGGACATTTTGGTTTTGGTTTTGGTTTTGATTTTGATTTCCTTTGGATTTCCACTTCGCCATAAGTTTTTGACAGTCTTCAATAGTGTGGTCCAATGCCCTAAAATATGTGTACATCGAACATGGGTTTGGGAAGTCCTTGCAAAAATGTCTTGGCTAACCATAGTTATAACATATTATTCTACCTCTGCCTCGACCAATTCCTCCTCAACCTTGTCCTCGAAAACCACACCTATGTTGATTAAACTGTGCACTACGCCTTTCACCTTGATCATCACCTTTCATTCAATAAGCATCTTTTGTTCACTCTATGCATATATGATATGCTCAACAGTCCTTCTCATCATGGCCAAATGATCTACAAAATTTATAGAACAAGTTTTGTGGAGTACTTACAATTTTTTGCAATAGGTACCATTCTTCTAGTTGAAGTCCCCTAGTCTGAAAAATCCTACACCAGATTCTAACTCAATGATTCAATGGCTTAAGAACTCCGATAGCTATGTACTCTTGAAATGTTGTACATTGATCCTTAGAATGACCCTCTTCTTTACACCTGGTACACCAAAATTACTCTCTTTTGTCTTTTCATTTCTTGATGTCTTGAATTTGCAATGATAGATTTTCCAGCTGCGACCAGATTTGAGCCATACCTGCCCCAGTTTCTCCAACAGGTGATGCTGCTAATTCCATAGACAATTCAAGATCCTCAGTGTGTGACACAATCATTTGCTGCATCATAGGAACTATGATATGTGGTATTAAAGCGGCTATAAACCATTCCTTATGTTGAACATCAATCATCTGAAATCTTACACGAACCATTATTGTCTTGAATCTTTGGTTGAAATCCCAAATAGATTCATTTGTCGACTGCTTGATCTCTTTGAGTTCAGTAATACATTGCGATTCATATTTTGGTTTCTTAAATTCATCCTTTAATGCGTCTCTAATTTCTACCATATTTTTTGGCAGTTGTCCAGTAGGTACCTTTGCAAAATTCATGAAACAATCCAAAGTGTGACCTATAAAATTTGTAATTAGTTGCACTATTTTCACATTGTCATCCTGCACTTATTTGATAGTCATATTGCATCACTTAAAACCAATGTTTTTCTGGGTCCTCTGACCCATTCCCATGAAAAATTGGCAATTTCATATCATCCCCAACCATTATGTTTCTTGGAGGTGTTGGTTGACTTGGTATTACATAACCAACACTTATAAGGGAGTTATTCATCGAAGTATTGTTCTGACTACCACTACTATTACTTTCTTGTATAAACTACAATAGACTAGAGTTTCTTACCTTAGTTTCAGTAGATGTACGTGGGGTTGCAGGTATGTCACAATGTCTGGCATGAGCTGGTTCAACAGGATCATCCTCAAAAGAAGGATGGTGTCCTTCTTCTTTCTCTTCTTTATCATAAGATTATTCTTCAATCCATGGTAGCGGTTCGTAGTCCCTTCCTTCAACCATACTACCACCCTTTCCTTTGGTCACAATTCTCCTCTTAAATGAATGAAATATTCTCCCACTTTGCAGTAGACCATGCTCTTCATTTGTTTTGTTATCTCCTTCCCTTTTCATGTCAACTCACTCCATGCAACATATTCCCAATCCATCCCCTATCGACATCTCGAACTAGCATGTACAAATGACTTACTCATTGGATTCCATCCTCATAACCCCTTTTTTCACAAAGAAGAATTTTAATCCATAGTTTCAAGGATTTTAGGTACTTACCTCATAGTCCTTGAAGGATATTTCGTTAAAAAACACTATAATATTTTATGGTATCCACAACAAACTCCATAATCTACCCTTCTAATATACTATCTAACCATAATTCCACATCGCGATATATCTTATTATTAAATCATTTAAGGGTATGGACTATCTTAGGTGTCCAAACCATAGGCTCACCGTTTGAAAGTACCACTTTTTCAAGGTTAAACTTGCCAACCATTTAGTCAATATAACAAGAAATTGTCCAAAGAACACTTCATGGATATCTAAGAAAACATACTTATCTAACCATTTTATGCATCAAGGCGCGGACCTCTGTTATGAATTTCAACAAACTCTCTCATCCTCTTATCAATCTAGTCTTGAATTATGTGCTTAGTCAAATGCCATGTACCCCTTCGACACATATCCTGGTCCTGACAACATGAACCATTTTTTGGCATAGATCTACTTCAACCAAGGTTCACTCAACTAAACAACAACAAGCCCCCAAGACACCATCCATTTCGGCATCACCTGCAAATTAGGTGAAATCTCACACAAGGTATCTATAGTAGTGAAGGGGTGAGAAAGGGGACTACCAACCATGACATTCTAGACTTTGAAAAAATACAATACTTAAACAACTTGAAAAATTTCATACATATCATTTAACTAACTATGATGGATGTTCATTAACTAGGAAGCATCCATATCATTCATACAGCCACATTGATTAACATTTATTCATTAATATTCAGAATGTAACAAAATACATAATACATCATCACATCATTCATACACATTGAACACTAGATGTAACATGGAAACCCAAACGGGAGAAAACCACAGAAGCACTTTCTTTATTCATGGGTCGCAGTAGAATAAGCACTTCATGTTTTCACAATGACTTACATATTTCTCCTTCCTTTACAATGGATCTGTGCACACAACCTGTACATCATGCAACTCTTCTCTCCAGGAATACAATATCTTCGACATACAGAATAAAAACAAGGCTAGCCAAGGGACCAAGTATAGGTTAACCAATGAACTAACAACCCCAAAAATCCCAACACTTTACATATTTATAGGGCGCACATGGCCTGCCCTACTCCCACTACCCCACTACTCAACTACTTCACTCATAAATGTATGTGCACAAAAAATCCTAACTAAATTACTCAACTATTCCCTTGACATATTCAAAACTCCCATCTTCCTTGATTCTCGGCTGCTACATTAGAGTTGACCCTTCTTCGTCGGACCACTTTTCCTTAACCTTGTTCACACCATAACTTACACAAAACTATACCCAAAATATTTCTTGGACCAACAGGGTTCTAAATTGCACCCATATGTCAGTATGATGGGGGTTTGAAACTTCTCTTTTACATTACTATGAGGGGGGTTCAAACCCCCTCCCTTTCGGGTTTGTAAGAGGGGCGTTCACAACATCCCTTGTAGGTTTGTAAGAAGGGCGTTCACAACTTCCCCTGTAGATTTGTAAGAGGGAGTTTAAGAGGGGGGTTCATAACCACCCCCATAGGTTTGTAAGATGGAATTTAAGGGGAGGGGTTTATAAATTCCCTCATAAGTTTGTAAGAGGGGGGTTCAAAATATCCCTCATAGTTTTGTAAGAGGGATTTTATTGGGGGTGCGGAGGGGTTAGCACCACCCCCGTAGGTTTGTCAAAGGGATTTTTAGAGGGGGTTCAAAATTGCCCCCGTATGTATCTATGGGGTGGTTTAAAACCACCCCCAAAAGTCACCTTTGGGGGTGGTTTAGATCTCTTCTAGAACCACCCCTTAAATCCCTTACATTTAGAATCGATGCTTTTGGGGGCACCTTTGTCAAGACCGCCTCTAATTCCAAAACCGCCCCTAAAAGTCACTTTTGGTTGTGCTTTAGATATCTTCTAGATCCACCCATAAAAGCGCATACCTTTAGCATCGATGGTTTTGGGGGTGTTTTTTTCAAGACTGCCTCTAATTCCAAAAGTGAATCCCCCCCCCCCCCGTAAAGGTAAAAAATGTAGTAGTGAAACTTGGCACCCTTGAGCTAATCAATAATATCATCAATCTAAACGATTATATATAAATTATTGTCTATGATTTTGTTCAGAGCTATGTAATTAAGACAAAGTCACCATGTCCCATCCTTCTTTCACACCAACATAAGTGGGCTCTAACAAGGTGAGGAACTTGGTTCAATATGGGCCATTTTGGTGAGACCTTGAATATGAGGTTTGATTTAAGAGAACATTTCTATATTGGGCGATTAGTTAAAGGATCACCATGTATCAAATCGACTGAACGCTTGAACTGAAAATGAAAATACATCCCTACAAGTGAAGCAAACATATCTTTGTATTCTTCAAATATATTTTCCACCTACTTTTGTTGCATAGATATACCCCATGTAGAGGTCATGGAGGTCACAATGATCTTCCATTCACCTTTGGAATGAATTATGAAGAGGACAAAAACTCCTAGTCTAGAATATTACCTTTCTACACTTTCCTAAGATCAGGGAGACTATGGTGGTTAGAACTACCTCTCAGTACCCTATAGAGATTACCTACAAAAGTATCAATGACACTATGGGGCCTAACCTGGTAAACAAGATGTCATTTTCACATATAGAGTTTTCCTCAATGAACACCAAAAACTTCAAGAGTGGGAACATCACATAATACCTTATCTTTTAACGACCTGATATCATAGGGTAGGTGAAAATGCTCACTAATGCGGATGTTTCATCCCTAGCTCAACTAATTGACAGTGAAAGGTTGGGAGTGTGTCCTTATCAAACAACTTCTATTAAGCCTTAGATATTGATACATTAAATTATTATTGTTATACTAGTGCTTTCATTATTGGACGACTAAGCCACTTAATTATAATTATACCCTTTCTTTCCTATATATAGAAAAGAGACTTAGTTTTAGATACCATCTCATCTTGTGCATTTTGTTATACTGTAAAAATGGGTTTCCCCATTGAAGTGGTTTCTTATCCATTCATTTTCTTTCATTCTCAAGGCAGGGATTTACTTATTATTTTTATTTTTATGATATATTTGTATTTGGTACATAGCATTTGGTTTCAAAGATTATAAATTTATATGGTTTCCCTTGGATACTTCTAAGTTTGAAATTTCCTTACCTTTTGATGAAAATCCTATGAAGATTTCCTAAAAATTAAGAATCATTATTCCCAATGTTAAATTTTGAGCATTAATTCATTATACTCTAGCATCTTTGCTGAGAGAATAAAATATACAGTATATCAATGCATGACAATCACAATATGACAAGCATCACAAGAATCAAAAGCATAAGAGACAAGAGACACAGAGTTTCCGTGGGGAAAACCCTAAGGTGAAAAACCCCACAAATTCCTCAGAGATAGAGAGAGCAATGGCTCAACCAAAATACAACCAAATAACACTGAGATAGTCTCCTAGCATATGATCCTCCTCTTCCTCACTAGTGCACCACTTCTGAGAGTGAGAGTGAGTTACTTTTTCGAGTGAGTAAAATAGAGATCTCCTATCTCTATTTGTACTCACTTTTTTTCCCAGTGACTTTATGGGGCCGACTTGTCTAGTTAGATACATCCACATTATATTATATATAATTTCGGGCCGACCCCACATGGTGGTCTAATAACCCATCGGCAAGTACACACACTTGCAACACTTGTCAATCCACATGACGACACTTCCTTATAGAGGAATAACACATCTCTTATAAGGGTACAATAAATATATATATAATACACAGATGAAATACATTCCGAAGTTACATATACATCAACACTCCCTCTTAACTAGGAAGGTATTTCTCAACACAGATCTGCTAGACAAGTCTTCTTCTCTGGATCATCGTCATCGATGCATCGTCATCATCATCGTCGCTGCTGCTACTATCTCAACCAATCTCTGACTCTACTCGTCATAGGAAGTTCTACAGAGCCAGTCCTTTTTCATACTGGATGTAGGCCCACCACCTGCAGGTCTTCATCATCACTGGACATACTGTGGAATCCTCAGGACTTATTACATGCATCACAAAACCTCGAAAGAGCATCCCAGGCTATTATGAGCACACAACTCTACCTATAGGATCTCCCAGCGCAACGGATTACATGTGACCTCACCAAAAAACCTCGCAAGAGCATCCCAGGCTGTTACGAGCACACAACTCTACCTATAGGATCTCCCAGGGCAATGAATTACATGTGGTCATGGAAACACCTCGCAAGAGCATCCCAAGACTGATTACGGGCACACAGCTCAACCTATCGGATCTCCCAGGGAACCGAATTATATGCCATAGGACAAAACCTCGAAAGAGCATCTGCCAGATATCCCAGGGAACCAAATTACATGCCATAGGAAAAACCTCGAAAGACTATCTGTAGATCTCCCAGGGCATTGAATTATATGTCCTTCCAAAGCAAAACCTCGAAAGAGCATTTGCCAGATATCCCAGGGAACCGAATTACATGCCATAGGAAAAACATCGAAAGACTATCTACAAATATCCCAGGGCACCGAATTACATGCTCATCTGCACAACTTGATCCATGGCCATAGAGTATCAACCTGATACTCACCATACATCATCCTGATGTACACATGATCATCCTAATCATCATCACTGCAACATCCTGCTGCATGTCATCTAGAGCAACATTCTAAAGCTCGTCATCCATGATCATCCTGATCATCATCACTGCAACATCCTGCTGCATGTCATTTGGAGCAACATCCTGAAGCTCGTCATCCATGATCATCCTGATCATATAATGCATCTACCTGATGCATACCAAGTATCTATCTGATACATATCATCATACATGATCCACCTAATCATACAATGTATCCACCTTATACAAATATAAATACATGATACATATCACCATACCTGATCATACAATGTATCCACCTGATACATATACAGATACATGGTCCAAGCATCCAACATGATGCATATACAAAAATACATACACATGATCCAACCAATCATATCCAGCATCCAACATGATGCATACATATAAATGATCCAACTGATCATATCCAGCATCCAACATGATGCGTACATACATATAAATGATCCAACTGATCATATCCAGCATCCAACATGATGCGTACATACACACATAAACATGATCCAACCGATCATATCCAGCATCCAACATGATGCATACATACATATATAAAAATGATCCAACTGATCATATACAACAGAAACTAGAACATCATCTTGATGCTCATCATCCAGCGCTTATATCCACAGCCATGTGAAGGATCCTCCTTCCAAAATGCTTAGAATGGCTTCAGCAAATGTGTCCATCACTTCTTCCTCGAAGTGTCCTCGATTTGAAGAACGCCAAGCCTCTCTCTGAAGTACTCGAACTTCACCCTGGCTAGTGGCTTCGTCAGCACATCTGTAATCTGCTTGTCCATCGCAACATACAGGACCTTCACAGCTCCTCTCTACACCATATCCCTGATATAGTGATATTTGATCTCTATGTGTTTCGACCTGTCATGAAACACTAGGTTCTCTGATAGCTTCACACAACTCTGGTTATCACAGAAGATACCAGTAGCATCCAACGGGAGATCAAATAACTCAGACAGTAGCTTCCGTAGCCATACTGCCTCACAACTAGCTGACAGGCTGCAACGTACTCTGCCTCAGCTGTACTCAGTGCTATGCAAGACTGCTTCTTGCTAAACCAAGAGATCACACCTGATCCCATATTGAAGCAGCACCCAGATGTGCTCTTCCTATCTATAGCACTGCCATCCCAATCTGAATCAACATAACCCTACAGGTTAAACTTTTGATTCGCTTCATACTTGAGCCCATAATCCACTGTACCCTTCAGGTACCTCAGAACATGCTTTACAGAAACCAGGTGAACACTCCTCGGATCCGTCAGAAACTGGCTCAATGTGTTCACAGAAAAGCAAATGGCTGGTCTCGTGTTCGTCATGTACATCAAGGACCCAATCATCTGACGATACATAGAGACATCAACTGGCTCAGATGAAGCATCACATAGAAGCTTCATATTCGATGCCATAGGTGTGGCCATGGCCTTGCAATCCATCATTCCAAATCTCTTCAGGATATCTACTGTGTACTTCCCTTAACCAAGGAAGATCCCACCTGTACTCTGCCACACCTCCATACCTAGGAAATAGTGCATCATTCCTAAATCTTTCATATCGAATTCAGCAGCAAGCTTCCTCTTAGTATCTGCAATCAGTCTGTCATCTCTTGTTACAAATAAGTCATCCACATATAGGAGTAGAATCACAGGATTCCCTTCCTCAACCTTGTAGTAAAGGTTAGAATCCGCTTTACTCTTGGTAAAGCCCAAACTAGATAGGAAACTGTCCATCCTACCATACCAGGTTCTAGGAGCTTGCTTCAAGCCATACATGGCTTTCTTCAATCTGCACACATATGAATCCCTGTCATGTATTTCAAAACCGAGTGGTTGTTCCACATATACTTCCTCTTCAACTACACCATTCAAGAAAGCAGTCTTGACATCCATTTGGTGTATTTTGCATTTCATAGCTGCAGCGAGGGCAAGTACTATTCTGATGGAGGTATACCTGGCTACAGGTGCAAACGTTTCTTCATAATCTATTCCCTCTTTCTGAGAGAAGCCACAAGCTACGAATCTTGCCTTGTATTTCTCCACACTTCCATCTGTAGCATCCTTGATTTTGAAGATCCATTTAGAAGTTACAACTGACTTCTCTTTAGGTCTTGGGACAACATCCCAAACATCATTCTTCATTATTGATTGATATTCCTCAACCATGGCATCCTTCCATTCTTTCTTTTTCGCTGCTTCTTCATAATTGGAGGGCTCTTTGTTCATAATGTCACAGAGCAAAGCAACATAGCTGGTATGTGATATGGTTCTCTTCTTTGCTCTGCGTTCTTCTTCTGGAATGCCAAATCTTTCTGCATCTTGAATGAGCTCTCTAGCCCATGCAGGTTTCCTCTTGTGAGAGTTATCCTCACGGGGTGGATCTACAGGTTCTTGTGGATCTTTAGACTCACTAACAACTTCTGGAACTGCTTCAGTCATAGTAGTGTCTTCAAATCTTGTTTCCTTAGGTTCTTCATAAACTTCGGTAGGTGCCTTCCTTGATTTGATGAATGTTGAGTTTTCATCAAATGTTACATCCCTGCTGACATCAAACTTCTTGAACCCTGGAAAGTATATTCTGTAAGCCTTCGAGCTTTCACTGTAACCCACAAAGATACCCTTCTTTCCTGAAGGATCTAGTTTAGTCCTCTTTTCCTTTGGGACATGAGTGTATACTGGACAACCAAATATTCTAAGATGACTGACTTCAGGTTTCTTACCAAAAAAGACCTCTTCTGGTGTCTTGTTTTCCAATATCTTGTGGGGTGTTCTGTTCTGCACATATACAGCTGTTCTAGCTGCTTCTGCCCATAAATGCATAGGTAGATCCTAGTCATGCAGCATTGCCCTTGCTGCTTCCATGATGGTTCTTTTCTTCCTTTCTGCAACTCCATTCTGTTGAGGATTATACAGAGTAGTCAACTCCCTCTTAATCCCTGAATCACTACAAAGCTTCTTGAAGTCACTTGAGGTGAATTCTCCACCATTGTCGGATCTGAATTTTTTGAACTTTTTGTCAGTTTGATTCTCCATCAAGGTTTTGAATTCCTTGAATTTATCAAATACCTCATGTTTTCTCTTCAAGAAGTATACCCAAGTCTTCCTGGATAATTCATCAATAAATGAGACATTGTAAACATATCCACTCAGGGAACTGGATGACATAGGACCACATACATCTGAGTGGATGATTTCCAGGATGTCTTTTGCCTTGCTTTCACTGCTTGGGAAAGCCTTCTTTATGTTCTTACCTTTTGCACATCCTTTGCAAACACCTTCATGTTTGGTCTTGATTTCAGAAAGACCCTCTACTGCCTTGCTTGTAGTTGGAAGTGCTCTATAGTGCATATGAGCAAGTCTTCTGTGCCAAAGTTCACTTGGCTCCATGGATTCATGCACCATGGCATGTTCAGGTTGTCCCTTCAATTTATACAAACCTCCCTCTTTCTCTCCAATCACTACTGCATCATCTATGTTCTTTCCCTTTGGCCACATTAGGACTTGTCCATCCACAATTGCAACCCTCATACCTTTTGCATCCAATGCAGAGATGGAAAGTAAGTTCTTCTTGAGCACAAGTACATAAAGTACTTCTTTCATCTTCAAGGATTTTCCATAATCTAGGTTGTAGGAGGATTCACCACTTCCTTTGATTGGGTATTGATAATCATCCCCAAGTTTCACCTTATGGGGTGATTCATGTTCAGATAGGTTCACAAAAGATTCCTTAAACCTAGTCATGTGTTTGGAAGCCCCACTATCAATCAACCAATAATTACAACCATGGGAGATGGTACCTATGAGAGCAGAGATCAGAACATACTCTTCTTCACTTGATGAGTCATCATCACTATCGCTTTCTGCCCTAGCCTTCTTCTTTGGTGGTTCATTATCTTCGGCAACATGAGCATGAAACCTTCTTTTGCTGCCCTTCTTCTTCTTACTGGAGTTGTTGTTATTATCCCTTTTTTTCTTGGGACAATCTGAAGCAAAGTGACCCTTCTCATTGCATGTGAAGCATCTTAGGTCCTTCTTACTCTTTTGATGGGATCTATTGTGGCGAGAGTGCTCCTTCTTGGTTTTGCTTCTTTTGGTGTGAGCTGCAAGAGCTTGATCTTCACCTCCCATCTTTTCCTCATGAGCTATAAGTCTAGCTTCTTCTTGAGAACATTCTTCCCGCAATATGTTGAAGGAGATCAACTTCTTCATTGCACAAATTCCTTGAATGAAGGAATCCCATGACCTGGGTAGGCCATTTAGAGTGGTCATCACTATTCACCCTTCTCCACCATTTCATCTACTGATTCTAGTTGTTCCTTGATCTGGGAGACCCTTGAAAAATAAGATTGAATGGTTTCTCCATTCTAAAACTTCACTCCTTTCAATTGGTTCTGCAGGGTCATCTTCCAATTTATGTTCTTTCCTTCAAATAGCTTGGTCAAAGATTCAAACATCTCCTTGGGTGTCTTAAGAGAAGACACATGGGGTATGAGATGGTCTTTGATAGAATCAGTAATTATTCTCTTTGCCTTGACCAAGTTCTTCTTATGCAATACCTTGGCCTCTTCATCCTCTGGGATAGGGATGTCTTCTTTCACATATGAGTCCAACTCATTCTCTTCCAGGATTAACCCAATCCTATACTTCCAGGATTGGAAGTTATCAACCCCTTCAAGCTTATCCTTAATCTTGGTGTGGAGAGACATATTAAAGAGTACTTCAAATGGAAATAGAAAATATTTAGGTCTTACCACTTGAAATGCTGAAAAATGGATCTGGTCCCGGATTAGGGTTTGTCAGAGAAACCCTAAAAATTCAAAATGTGAATTTCAAATTTCTGAAAGGATAGAAAGATGAGCTTTGATGAGCTGATCAGCTTGGTGCATTCAGAATTTGAGATCAGCAAAGTCTTGCCCTTCAGAATTGCCTTTTTGTCCTCCCCGGTTCACTGGAGAGAGAGCCCTGAATTAGGGTTTGAGTTTCCCGAAGATCTACCCAGCCAAAAATCTCGATCCAAAGCTCTAACCTTCGATTTTTGCAAGGAGATTCCAGCTGTGTCTTTAGATTCCAGAAATTCCTATTTTTGTGGAAACCCTAATTTTTAGGGCCATATCTGAAAATGCTCAGAATTGAATTCTGATTGGATAGATAGATGCGCCTTGATGAGTAGAGTCAATCTACTATACTAATTTTCAAAAATCTGGGGAGAGAAACCTAATCAACAAGGAACTCAAGCTTCCGTCACTGCAAAATGTCTTCTTCTCAGGTTAGCTCTGATACCATGTTAAATTTTGAGCATTAATTCATTATACTCTAGGATCTTTGCTGAGAGAATAACATATACAGTATATCAATGCATGACAATCACAATATGACAAGCATCACAATAATCAAAAGCATAAGAGACAAGAGACACAGAGTTTCCGTGGGGAAAACCCTAAGGTGAAAAACCCCACAACTTCCTTAGAGATAGAGAGAGCAATGGCTCAACCAAAATACAACCAAATAACACTGAGATAGTCTCCTAGCAGATGATCCTCCTCTTCCTCTCTGGTGCGCCACTTCTGAGAGTGAGAGTGAGTTACTTTTCCGAGTGAGTAAAATAGAGATCTCCTATCTCTATTTATACTCACCTTTTTTCCCAGTGACCTTATGGGGATGACTTGTCTAGTTAGATACATCCACATTATATTATATATAATTTCGGGCCGACCCCACATCATGGTCTAATAACCCATTGGCAAGTACACACACTTGCGACACTTGTCAATCCACATGACGACACTTCCTTATAGAGGAATAACACATCTCTTATAAGGGTACAATAAATATATATAAAATACACAGATGAAATACATTCCGAAGTTACATATACATCAACACCCAAGGATTGTAACCATTGGACACCTAGTACAATATTAAAACCTCATATTTGGATCATCATCATTGGATTATCAAATAAATACTCCCCTATAGTGAGCTTAATACTATGGCACTTTGATATGAGCCAAGGGCATATATGGGGTTAAATGTATATAATACGACCCCAAGGGGGGAATATGGGGCTAAATGTATATGTAATAGGGTCGTACTAATGAAGGGGAATCATGTCCAATGAGTGGATACTATAAAGATATTATAGTCATTGTGGAGGAACATGTGAAATTATTATGTGAATGTCTTGGGGCAATTGGAGAACGATATACTATTCTTTAAGGATGTATTGCGTAACTTACCTTTCTTATATATACTTTAGTTCTTCTCCACACTTAAATTATGTACATTGTTTGTGCTCTTGTCTCTTTTTATAATTTTAAGGATTCAGTTGATGGCATTTGGTATCAAATCTAGGATGCTTCCAAAATGTATCATCTTAGCATTTCCTCTATAACTTGTTTTCAGAGATGTTTAAGACAATGAAACTTGAAGAAGCCTCATATGACATAACTAAATATCTATGGTACGAATTTCCACTCTTGAATCATTATAGGTTTGGATTTATACCATGTGGAAGCTGACGTTTGTGACTAGCCCAAAACCTAGTCTCAAATAGGTGTTTTGGGTAAAACTATTATATATTAAGCTTGCGAGATCCAAATTGAGTGAGATATGTTGAATCCAAAAGAATCACTACCATAGTGTTTTTGGTACAAAATGAATAATCAAATCTGAAAAATTGGACATGTGGCAAGCCATACACTTTCTCTCTCATGAAAGGGACAAAAATAACAAGTTTTGAGAAAGTTACCATAACTTTTTCTTGGCACATCAAAATTAGGTAAAACCTATGGAATTGTAGAGGAGGAATAGTAGGCTACTACATGATGAAATTGCGGAATCATAAGGGCCAAATTTACAAACTTATTGTGGTTGGAATTTTGGCCAGAAAAATAGTCTCCAAATTAGGGTTTTAAAAGATATGTTATTTTGAAATTTTTATAAATTTTGACTTGAAGGTCTGATTTAGGTGTTTCAAAATCCACTGGAAAGAGGAAACATAGGATAACATTTTAGGAAAACCATATTATTGTTTTTTAATATTATTTTCAATATATTGAGGATTGCAAGTTGAGGGTTTTGGTTGGATCTCAATTAACAATCAATGGCAATGGACATACCTACATTCAATGGAGATGAAGATAAATATAAAATTCATCCTATGGAATGGTTCGAGAAGATAAATATAACTGGTATGAGTACCGCATGTTATTGTTTTTGAGGTGAATATTCTAAATTGTAGCATAGTTTTGATGAAGATATTATATTTATTCCAAATGGGAATAATTTGAAAAACTCTTCTCAAATAAATGGATGAGGGATATCAAGTTGGAGGAGATGTATAAAATTCAAGATGAATTCAAAGAAACAAAAGAGGATCTCAAGAATAAAGTTGAGGAGTTGTCCAAGATTGTTACACCAAAATGTCATCACCCTTGTGCAAGTGTTGCAAGTGTCGTCATCATGACCTAGTGTTGTCACCATGACCATTGCAAGTATCGTCATTATGACCAAGTGTCATCATCATGACAGTTGTGATAATGTCATCATCTTGACCATTGTGTAAACTCTTTGCTCTGACCCCTAAACTCATTCTGGGCTAAAACACATCCAATTAAGAGATTTTTCCTTCCCGGTTGACCACTTTGAGTAGGTTGTCGCACTTCTCCTTCATTTAGGATGCAATGTCGCAATTTCTGGTTAGCTAGGGTGAGACCCTATTGCACTTTGTCTTCCTACAGAGTGCGACGACCCCTCTTTGTTGCTCAGTGTCCTCTACTAGGGTGCAACGAGGTTGGTTAAAGGATATTTTTGGGAGTCTCGAGGTATTTCTAGAAGTTTGTTGAGGTGGAGGCCTATCCCTAGGCTTTAGGTGAGGTGGAATTTCAGTTCCTAACCTAATGGGAGGATCCCTTAACCATCTCCCCCTAATCCTCAACCTACCATATCTCTTTAGCCCTATATAAACACCCACTCTCTCCATGAGAGGGGGGAGGAAGTCTATGTTGTCTACATGCTAGTGAAATCACTCTTGAGAGATCTCTACTCATCCTTGAGAGACTCAAGCTTCCTTAGGAGGAAATGGAAAATGAATTTGTTGGAGAAGGGCTGCAGCATTAAGCCTTGGTTGTAGTTCTATATATCTACTATGTACTTCCCTATTTTTACAGTAATACAAATTCTTTCCACCAATATTATTCATGTGTGTAATGATATTGAGTAGTTTACCTGCTTAACTGTTCACTTAGATCTCTTATTGTATAGATTCCCTTTACTTGTTTCTCTTGTTTCTTGTCTTGACAGGTCTTGTAGCTTGGATCTGACGATTGTGAGACGCAGAGCAACATTCAGGAGAAAAGCTAGCGAAGTGAAAGGTAAGACATCTAGTACTCGATCCTTAATTAGATCTAGGAAATGCATTTGTAGCCTATTCTATTTTTTCTAGACTCACATTGAAGTAGGGAGATCCGACTTACGTCCGCTCGAGTGGATTGTCCGATAAAAAAATCTGGCGAGCATACTGGGGACACACACCAACCTCTAGATGCCATGTTGGGAAGAAATTCACCATTGGGAACATTTTCAAGCATACTTTCCATTTTAGGTTTCGAGCTCATTAAACCATGAAAATTATCCCAAGCATAGTTCATTTTCTGTTACAAGCTCATTAAAAAATGAAGTAGACATCATGAGCATTCTTTCAACCTATCTTCGAGCTCGTTAAAAACAGTAAGATGGCATTTGAGCTTACTTTTCACTTTTTTCATGCTATGGTTGAAACATGAAAAGTGGTTTGAGCTTACTTTTTACTTTTTTGTGCTCTGGTTCAAATATGAAAAAGATTCCGAGTGCTTTTGATACCATTGTCGTGCTCGTTAAAAAATTGAGTAAAAAGGTGTGTCTAACGAGTATATGTTTATCACTTTATCCGGCCTCGCTAGACTATTTACGGAAAAGGAACTGTGCCGAGTTTACTTTTTTCTTTATCATACTCGATCATCAACCATGACAAAGTTTTTCATGGAGTCTTTTTAAGCTCTTTTCAGACTCCCTAAATAGGAAAATATTTCCAAGCGAACTTGATGCTTTCACGCTTGTAAAAGCATTTGAATGATCGTCTTTCTGGTGATAGTTTACCCCTTTTTCGGACCAGGAAGCACTATTTACGAAAAAGGAATACTCCAACCAACCATGGCTAGAAGATTCCTCTCCCACGTTGTTTTACCCTTTTTTGGGCGATGAGGCTAACTTTACGAAAAAGGAATGTTGGAGTCTCCTTTAGTTCTTTTCAGACTCTCTAAACATGAAATGACGCCGAGTTTTCCTTCTTTGGACTCATTAAATTTTAAACATTGAAGGGCCCATTATGGGATTAATCCCTCCTTTTCCAGGTTCGTAAAACATTTGGGATTGGACTCATCTATGAGATGAGCTATACCAAGCATCTGGTTACCCTCATCAAGCTTGTCATAAACACATGAGGCACTCATCAATCATGATGGGGAAAAAAGGGAATATTTTATGTTACATCTTGATTACTGTAGTACATAGTCACTCTTGAACATGGCACTCATTTTCATTTGCATTCAATACTTGGGTAATCTATTTGTCCTTGAGTATTTTCAATTCCATGAGTCGCGTCGCTCCTTTGGGTCAGCCAAAGAATGCTTCCACCATCAGTCGCAAAGGGAGTTAGTATCATTCTCATCATGTCAATACTGCCAAGTCATGCCATGCCCATGTTCAAGAGATGTTTCATTACTCATCATCTACATTCAGTACACCTTCGATCATGTTGGTCTACCTTGAGTCAGTCTTGCACATTACTCTACTGTCCGATCTACACCAAACATCTGTTATCGAGTTTCATGTCGATGATGGGGGATTCATCATGGCCCTCCTTCGATGGGTTCATCCTCGTTGACTTCAAATCATCATCCGAGGATTGAATTTGGAAACCAACCAAGTACCTTGGCATTTCATGCCTCAATGGTAGGTTACCTCACTTTCAACATGAGTTTACATCATTGAGTCTTGATTGAAATATTTCATCTTGCATTCGACTTCAGCTCATTTATTCACGCTTGATGATATGTACTGTGATACCTTAGGAATCATTGACATCAATGGTGATCTCCCTCGCACTTGTTAACGGTATACATTAATGACCGATAATCAAGTGGTTTCTACCATGTTTGACTCCAAAACATTGTAATCACATGGATAGATTCGTATCATTGCGGGTTCATCTTGAAGACCCTCGGGAAGTTCTTTCCTACCTAGGTTGCAATGGAGATTGTCTGGGACACACAGATCCATTTTGTATTGGTCGTGGCTGTGTTATTAGTTCATAGTTACACAGATCCACTTTTGTATTGGTAGTGGCTGTGTTGTCATCTCATCATGGATCTACGATTGTGTCTAGTAGCCATGATTGTGTTCAGTCGGTCTTTACTATCATGGATCTACAATGTATTGGTCGACAGCCATGTTTTGTGTTGTATGAGACTTGTGGATCTCAGGTCATTTCTACAACAACTCCTTCCAACCAGCAAGTCCTTGCAATTTTTCTTATTACAAAGCATTTCATTTGTCTCATTCCGTCAGCTTCATGCTTTAGGGGGCATTCTGTTACACCAAAATGTTATCACCCTTGTGCAAGTGTCATCATCATGACCTAGTGTTGTCACCATGACCATTGCAAGTATCGTCATTATGACCAAGTGTTGTCATCATGACCATTGTGATAATGTCATCATCTTGACCATTGTGTAAACTCTTTGCTCTGACCCCTAAACTCATTCTGGGCTCAAACACATCCAATTAAGATATTTTTCCTTCCTGGTTGACCACTTTGACTAGGCTGTCGCACTTCTCCTTCATCTAGGGTGCGACATCATAGTTTCTGGTCAACTACGGTGAGACACTATCTCACTTTGTCTTCATGCAGAGTGCGACGACCCCTCTTTGTCACTCTGTGTCCTCTACCAAGGTGCGACGAGGTTGGTTAAAGGCTATTTTGGGGAGCTCGAGGTCTTTCTAGAAGTTTGATGGGGTGGAGGCCTATCCCTAGGTTGTAGGTGAGGTGGAATTTCGGTTCCTAACCTAATGGGAGGATCCCTTAACCATCTCCCCCTAATCCTCAACCTACCCTATCTCTTTATCCCTATATAAACACCCACTCTCTCCATGAGAGGGGGGAGTAAGTCTATGGTGTCTACATGCTGGTGAAATCACTCTTGAGAGATCTCTACTCATCCTTGAGATACTCAAGCTTCCTTAGGAGGAAATGGAAAATGTCTTTGTTGGAGAAGGGCTGCAGCATTAAGCCTTGGTTTTAGTTCTATATCTCTGCTATGTACTTCCCTATTTTTACAGTAATACAAATGATTTCCACCAATATTATTCATGTGTGTAATGATATTGAGTAGTTTACCTGCTTAACTGTTCACTTAGATCTCTTATTGTATAGATTCCCTTTACTTGTTTCTCTTGTTTCTTGTCTTGATAGATCTTGCAGCTTGGATCTGACAACCGTGAGACGTGGAGCAGCATTCAAGAGAAAGGAGAGCGAAGTGAAAGGTAAGACATCTAGTACTCAATCCTTAAGTATATCTAGGAAATGCATTCATAGGTTGTTCTATTTGTTCTAGACTCACATTGAGATAGGGAGATCCAGCTCGCATCCGCTTGAGTGGATTGTCCGATAAACACAGATATAATTAATTAAGGAAATACTTAGTAAGTAGGTTCATAAATTGAAGAAAGAAAATAATAGGAAAGGGAGGTGGGAAAATGATGAGTCGAGGGAATAATTGAAAAGGGAACATGGATAAATATAAAGATTAAGAAACAATAATAAAAGGTTACTAGATGTGGTCACAATATTGAAATAAGAAAAGAATAACGATCAAAATCAAGAAAAAAAAAGGATCTTGGATGAAGAGACTACCAAAAGACTTGAAGATCGGGAAATTTGCAAAAAGGTTGAAGAATCTCTAAATATTGATGACGTAAAAGAATAAATGAAATATAGAATTGAAGAAGGACATAAGAAATTGATGGATGGCATCATAGTGCACCTTCGATACAATATTCTATAAGGACACCAGAAAATACTTGAATAAGTTGAGCTCTAGCTTGAATATGTACACATATGTTAAATAAGAGGGTATTATATCAAAGGAAAGAGTAATCAAAGGCCAGACACAAAATGATAGAGGATGCCATTATCTCTAACAATAAAATTGGATATATGAGTATGAGTAACGTCCAAGAGAAACCATCATATGTGAAACCATATTGGAATCCCCATTACTAAGAAAGATTCCAAGAAATACAAGAAGATATATAGTGACACTATCAAGTAAGAAGATGGAATATTCGATAATATTCATAGAGCAAGGCATCAATAAACTATTATTCAATAAGATATTATCAGAGATCAAAAACTACAACAAATTGGAGATCTCACAATCACAACAAATGGAATCAAGTTATGAAACAACTAGCTATAAAGTATTGAGAGAAAAAAAGAATCAAATTTGGATGGATGGATCATCATCAATGGAAACAAGAAAGCAAGAATATAAAAAAATCATATTACTTAGTTCCATCACTTGTAAAACCATTAACTGCAAATATTGTTGAAGGAGATTACTATGGTATGACCCAATAGGGGGCATATATAGAGTTAAATGTATATAATATGACCCCAAGGGAGGAATATATGGGGCTAAATGTATATGTAATAGGGGCGTCCTAATGAAGGGGCCTCATGTGCAATCGGTGATATGCATTTATATAAAGGTAATGTAGTCATTGTTGAGGAACATGTGACACTATTATATGAATGTATTCTGGTAATTGGAGAATGATCTCCTATTCTTTAAGGATTTATTGTGTAAGTTATCTTTCTTATATATATTGGAGTTGTGCTCCACATTTACAATTTTGTACATGGTGTGTACTCTTGTGTCTTTTAATAATTTTAAGGATTTGATTCATAATACACTTCCCTAGAGAATATATGGTAACTCTATCTACAATTATTACTTGAAACAATAGTGCTAGATATATAAATCAATTGAGAAATTAGACTAATTTGTAGTTGATGAATTTATGGGTAATACTAGAATCTATCAACATTGTTACCTTTTATTTTTGGTATATCCTTCTATGTTGAGAGTTTGAGGAGTTCTAATGGAAACCAAAGCAAAACAAGATATGGTTGGATTGGTCTCTTATATTTCTTAGCAGGGTTCCAATTATCGTTCTTCTTCCTATTCACAATATATGTATAATAGTTTCTAATCTCTACACATATATCCTTTACTATACTTATTGTCACAATTGAAACATAGATCATTTTATCT
Source organism: Larix kaempferi (assembly GCA_027924585.1). Taxonomy (NCBI): domain Eukaryota; kingdom Viridiplantae; phylum Streptophyta; class Pinopsida; order Pinales; family Pinaceae; genus Larix; species Larix kaempferi. Next base: position 11,097,328 of record BSBM01000073.1, read on the forward strand.
TGTTTCATTCACTCGTTGAGGTGTCAAACTTATAGGTCGATCGAGGTTAGGAGTGGTAGAATGCGCCTCTCTATGGGTGTTAGCAAAAACCCTTCTAGTATCTATATTTTTACATTAAAATATAGAAAAACACATTCTATTGATTTAGACTCCAAGAGATGTACTTCATGTTGAATGCTCTCCTTTAAAGTGCTTATAAAGAGATTCAACCAAGTATCCTCTAGAATGTTCTTCACTTTAATACTCAAATTTTGAAAGTGTTGAATGTGATATGTAAGTGGAGGTATTTTCCAAATATTGATAAATTAGCTAAAGGTTTTGTTTTTAATATTCCCATTATGTTCTATAAATTCATCTATAAAAAAAAACAAGAGACAACAAAGTCCTTTTTACAATCACAAATCCTTTGGAAACACACAAATTGATCATCTTCTAGATACCAGAATGCAAAAGTAACTTTTTCTAAAGCAAGTATAGTAGTTGCATCTTTTATGAAATAATTTAGAGGTTACATGGAAACCCTAAGATTATTGTAAGTGATAGAGATCCAATTTTCTTGGGTAATTTTTGTATGGACTTGTTTTCTTATTTGGATACTCAATTGGATCATAGCTCATCTTACCATCCTCAATATGATGTATAAACTGATATTTTGAATAAGTGGCTAGAAGGTTATGTTAATTTCTTTACATATGATATACAAACATAATGGGAGTATTAATTGAAGAAGGTGAAAACCAACCAAAACATGACATCTACTACATCAACAAGAATTTTACTCAACCCATGTTATTTTATAACCACGAGGAGAAGCTTTCATTATCCATCATTTTTTTTGTTAAAATGTTGCATCATTATATCCTCACTCATAAGACCAAACTTATAGTAAAATTGAACCCTATGATGTACCTCTTGTGTAGGTACATCAACAATGGAAATTTCCATAATTGGATTGTCTTTCTTCAATAATACAATCTTTATTTTTCCACCCCCAAGAGAAAAAAAAAATTGGCCTTGGCAAAATTTATTCTGGACCTTCCTATTAATTCATTTGATCCCATATCAATGATAATATACCAAGCCAACAATTGTTCACTGTTTCTTTTGATGATACTTGGTATGGGATATTCTCATTCATTTATGCACTCATAAATTTGGTTCTCATCTCTATCATGATGATCAATGTGATGTTCATCACCAAGATCGTCAATACATTCTCATCAGTGACATCCTATATCAATGAGTGGTGTAAACCATTTTGCGATGATGTTTCATCCTTGAAGAGGACAAATAGGTGTTGAATTAGTTTTTCATCAGGGCTTGTAGAGGTTACCTTTTTGGTATGGTCACTACCCAAAAAAACCATTCGTGTTGGTTATTTTTGGCCCGCCTTGTTGTCAAATTTTTTACCTTAACGAAACTTGGAACATTTCGGCCCTATTGCACCTCATAATATTTGTCAATACTTTTTGTAAATGAGGCATTGATTTTAATAAATGAAAGCCATTTCCAATCAATGGCCATAAGTGCATCATTTTGGTCATTGGTTTTCACTAAATGGGTCAAGAACATGTCAAAATACAACAATATCGCCACTATGACAACATGTTTCCTCTTTAACTATGTCATCACTCGATTCAGTGTCCCAAAAATATTCTTTAGTCACGGAACACATTTTGAAGACATCTTCTAGGAAGAGCTCACCACCTATATATGATTCGAGCATCAATTTTCATCCTTGTATCATTTTCAAGGTAATGGCCAAGTTGAGGAAGTCAATAAAATTATCAAGGCCATGATCCAACGGGAGGTTGAGAAGCACAAATATAATTAACATCTAATGTTTTTTCCCAATTGTGGGCCTAAGACTACTACTAATTTTACCCCTTTCCATATATTCCATGGAGTTGAAGCATTTTTACCTATCAAGTGTTAAATCCCTTCTCTTCATTTGTCTATTTTACTTTTACTAGACACCTTTTCTATGGAACAAATACTTATTTACTTAGAATGATCTGATTAAGATCATAGTCTCACCATGTAGCACATTCGGGCTACTAAGAAATGCTCTAAATAGTTCATTACAATCATCATGTTCACCCTCGCTCTTTTCATGTAGGTGATTAAGTCCTTGTTTATTACCAAGCTCATGATAAACATGATCATGGGAAGTTTGAATCTCTATAGTATGGACCTTATGTAATCAATTAGTATTTGGGAAAAATGGTATCTTTTATTACTAGTCCAAATGGATAACTACTCAAGAACCCTCACAACATGATATATTTGAATAAATTTATCCTTAAGACTAATACCTTCTATCACTCAATATCAATAGTTAGTCTTGTATGTACCTTTGCATTATATTTTTTAGTTTTATAGTTACAATTTGTTATTATATGGTATTTTTAGATGGATTTCCAACCCCGACTTTGTTACATTAGTTACACCAGTGCCACAAGTCACTATAAACAAAATCTAACCATGACAACTTGGGTCGTTTATTCTCCCTTGCATTCAATACTCTTCCATGTCAATGGCATATGTGTCAACATTGCCAGAAATAAATAAGTGGAATATAATGCTATGATTAACCTTTTGGTTAGTGCCTTACATTTACACATTTGTCACCTTCTTGTCACAAATTTGAATAATTCTTATCAAGTATGCAATCCATGCATCTTTAGAAAATATATATGAGCTAAATAGTTTGAATTCATTACATCCATTCATATTCCTAGGGTTCTCAATAGCTTTGTAGATAACACTACAAATTAGAATCTAGAATGGTATCTCATTAATTTAACATAAAAGTGAAAGAAAACCATACATGTATATAAGCATAATCATAATCACATCACATATACATAACCCAATAAATTAATATACCATAAAACACACACACACACACACACACACACACATATATATATTAACCTAATATATATATATATATATATATAATCTAAGCTCCTTAAAGGTTGACCAAGGTCTAAACCCAAGCTAATACCACAAGTAGCGCTTACACTGAAGCACTTAAGTGCTAATACAAACCTCATATGCTATTGAAACTTATGGAATAGCACTCACAATGGAATTAGGATAAAATGAATCCATTTCGATATAATTTATGGCAATTGCAATGTAATATAATACATTAGTTATAACTTAATCAATGCATAAGAACATAATGTAATACGACTTAGTTTAAGCGCATGGCCAATTCAACTCCACGTTGAACCTTGGCATATGCGAACCCTGTCACAATTCAATACATGCTAACAACCGTCCCAAACCTTGGACCTCGTGGTGGGACTTACGCCACCATGCTATCATATGGAAAAGTGATGGTTTATTTACATGGTATCATTTACATCATGCTGTTTTGAGGCCCTAAATGTCCTTTTTTGGCGATTTGAGGGGCCAAATGGTTGCCAACTGCATACATTTGGGCCCAGTTGAAATTTTTAAATCTCGGATAGAACTTTCCAATTGGCTACAGAGCGCCTCAAATGGAGATCGTATGCAAAAGTTATGACCTTGGGAAGTTGACTGTTCAACTGACCACCTTGGGGTCGCAAATTTTGTGATGGTTCATCTTTTAGGGTTAGGTTTTTGGATGTTTGGGATTCTTTCCCTCATGCTTATGATAAATAGGCCCTTTTGGCTTGTTTTTGTATTCATCTTGGAACAAATGAGCATAGAAGCCACATCTCTTCTCAGAGATAGCTGCTACCATTCTAGTTGATGTATTTTACAGTCTGTTCTATTTACGTTATTTAATAGAATATGTGTTTACTGTATCATTGTGTTTCTAGCCATATATCTGTGTATGTGAATATATATATGCTCTTTCATTTCATTATCACATAAATTCAGATCATCACTACACTAGGACCTAAGGCTCATTTGCATGAATGCTATGTTTTATTTAGCAATAAATAACAAAGATTCCTGTAGCGTACTATTTTATAAATTTTATGATTTAATTACATTGTTGGTTATGAATTATAAAAAAAAGTTGTTGACCACACTTAGATGGTAGAATGTATGAAACAGTAAGTGGCAAAAATGAATTCTGCAGAACAGGAAGGACAATTGGTTGTAGAAACATCTAGTCAGCGAGGAGAAATGCCCAATAGGCAAGAGAGAAATCAAAACTCTCCACAAGGAGTGACCACATCTAGCGAGATGATGGAAACAGTCAAAAGTGTGAAGGATAAACTGATTAGCATTAAAGAAGAAAACATTAAACACTTTGAAGAACATCGAGAAATAAATGTCATTCTGCTGCAAAAGTTGACTAAAAAGGAAAACAGTCACCTCCCAACACCGCAGGAACATCAAGTAGAAAAATCAGTCACCAAAAGAAATTCAAAGTTTAAGACTACACCTCCAAGGAATCCTGCAAGCTACAACATGGACGTCAGTGACGAAAAGTCGCATGGCGAATATTATGAAGAGTATGTTCCCAAGAATAAGAAGAAAACTGGAAGAACAAATCAGCTGCACTCAGAATTGAGAAAAATCAAGCCTGCTACTTTTAATGGAGAAATTAAAACCGGAGAAGAAGTAGAATTGTGTCTGAGGGACATGGAAAAATATTTATGCATCTTTGATTATTCCAGCATCATAAAGGCTAGGATTTTTGTTTTCAATCTACAAGGAAAAGCTTTGGCTTGGTGGGATGATCTCAAGCTGACCCGATCTATCAATGAGAAAAATGTGAAGTGGAAAGTCTTTGCAACGTTCTTCAAACAAAAATACCTGTCTGAAAGGTATTATGACAGAAAAGTAAAGGAATTTTATGACCTAAAATTGGGATAGCAGACCATGGAGGAGTTGATCAGCAAATTTCTGGAATTACTTAAGTACGTTCCGTATATTCAAGATGAAAAATTCAAAATTCAACATTTCCTGAATTGTTTACCGTTTGGGTACAAGGACCGGATAGAGTTTGATGATCCAAAGACATTGGAAGATGCATTCAGAAAGACTAGGTTGTGTTTTGAATAAGGACAGAACATGGTTGAAGTGTCTAAAAGGTGGAACGACAAGAAGAAAGCAAAATCTGAAAATATGCAGAAAGGTCACAAGCCCAACCAATTCAGAAACCAAGTTTCAAGGGTACCTTTCAGCAACATATTTGATGGAAGTAAGCCACAATCCAATTTTTTTCTACTTATTAAGAAGTTTAACCCTGAAGAAACTAGAAAACCAGAAGCCACACCATCTAAGCCGCCACTTCAATGTAGGGGTTGTGGATGAAATCATAGATGGCATGACTGTCGTCACAAGAAATATCAAAACAGATCAGTGCAAAACCTTCAAGAGGCTTCTACAGTACAATATATAGCAAGGAATCTGAAAATCTATGCAGCATTGAACAATTTTCAAGCAGAACATCAAGCTTCTATAATCGAGGTTGAAGGTATGATTTCCGGGACACCTGTGTCTATCTTGATTGATTCTAGTGCATGTAAAATCTATGTACACCCAAAAATTTGTGAGTCATGCAAACTTAGTAAAAGAAAATACATGCAGCCTTGGTTGGTTCAAATGGCCACATGAACAAAAAGAAAAGTTTCTAAAGTAGTGAATCAGTGTCAGTTGAAGTTGAATGAATCTTACACTAGTGCAGATTTAAATTTTTTGCCATTGGGATTGTATGATTTGCTTATCGGTATTGATTGGATGGAAAAACATAGGGCTGTAATAGACTGCTATAAAAAAATTGTCACTTTTATGAATGATGTGGGACATCGTGAAACGATTCAAGGATTTTTAAGAGAAGTGAAATTAAGGAAAATTTCTTCTCTTCAGCTAAAAAGAAATGCACAAAAAGGGTGCAAACCGTATGTTGTCCACATGAGAGAAAATTAGAAAAGTGAAATTTCAGATTTCACCAAACATCCTGTTTTGGCTGAATTTGAGGATGTGTTTCCCAAGGAGATTTCTGAGTTACCACCTAAAAGAGAACTAGATTTTACCATAGACCTATCCCTGGGATCAATACCAAATTCGAAGGCACCTTATCGGATGAGTACTCCTGAATTGATAGAGCTGAAAGCACAATTGCAGGAGCTATTGGAAAAAGGGTATATCCATCTGAGTGTATCCCCATGGGGAGCATTGGTGATATTTGTACGTAAGAAAGATGGAAAATTCCGACTGTGCATAGATTATAGACAGCTAAACAAGGTAGCTATCAAAAATTGGTATCCCTTTCCACATATTGATGATCTGTTCGATCAGGTTGGGGGTGTTACTGTCTTTTCAAAAATTTATCTAAGGTCGGGTTATCATCAAATCAGGATTAAATAAGAAAATGTGCATGAGACAGCTTTCCGTACTCGTTATGGACATTATGAATTTGTGGCGATGCCATTCGGTTTGACAATTCACCAGCCACGTTTATGTTCCTAATGAATAATGTTTTCAGCAAGTGTTGCTTGGTTTTTCAACCAAGCATGTGCAAGGATGCACCTGCTAACTAGTAGCAACAGTCTCAATAAAAGTATGTAAAAACTAATTTAACTTAATCTAACAATAACATGTGTAAAAGAAATAAAAAAAAAAACTCAATTTAAGAACATAAGCAATAAGATCTATGGAAAAACAAGAAATTGAAAAATATTTGATTTTGTATTACCTCAAATGGTGAGGATGATGGGTGTTGAGAAGCTCCAAGGTTGAGATGCTCCAATGTCCAATGGCCTCTTCTTCTCCAATGCTTCAATGGGGATCTTCAAACTTGAAATGGGAGGTAATGGCTCTCAAAGGGAATTTGGCAGCATAAGGATAGGATGAAATGTGGATGAAAAGTGAGGAGCCCCTATCACCTTTTTATAGTTTTTGGTGATGGGGATACCATTGTGGTTTTAAGGAAACCAATGGTATTAACCAACATAATTTAGGTCTCTTTTTCCTTTTTTGAATATTTTTTATATTTTTATTCCCTTTTAATATTTTTTGGGAATTTTGGACCCTCTTTTAAGGTTTTTTGTGTTTTTTGAGGAAAAATACATATTTTGAGGGGGAAAAGGTGTATTATGGTCTTTTTGATGACCTATTGATGGTTTTAGAGGCTCAAATGGTGGAAAAAGTGGACAAATGGGTCATGTGAATAAGGGAATGAGCTAGTGAGCACTTTTTGGGTGTTAACAGATTGCCCCCTGATGTGTGAGAGTAGGAGCTCATCGTATGGCCGATATACATCATAGTTCTTTTGTCTTTTTCCTGGTGTTTGGAGAAGAGAAGAGACCGATTGGAGACTAGAACAACGGCCCAACTATGTCCATTATCGTGTCAAGACATATACATAACAATTAGGCCCAAGAAGGTGTTGATGTATATGTAACTTCGGAATGTATTTCATCTATGTATTTCATCTATATTTATTGTACCCTTATTAGAGATGTGTTATTCCTCTATAAGGAAGTGTCGTCATGTGGATTGACAAGTGTCGCAAGTGTGTGTACTTGCCGATGGGTTATTAGACCACCATGTTTGGGGTCAGCCTTGAAATATATATATTATAATGTGGATGTACCTAGCTAGACAAGTCAGCCCCATAAGGTCACTGGGCAAACATGTTAGTATAAATAGAGATTAGGTGATCTCTATTTAGATCATTCGGAAAGTCATATCTCTCTCACTCAGAAAGTGGCGCACTAGTAAGGAGGAGGATCATCTGCTACTAGGAGACTAGCTCAGTATATTTTGGTTGTACTTTGGTTTATCCATTGCTCTCTCTATCTCTGAGGAAGTTGTGGGGTTTTTCACCTTAGGGTTTTCCCCATGGAAACTATGTGTCTCTTGTCTCTCATGATTTTGATTCTTGTGATTCTTGTCATGCTTATTGTGATTGTTATGCATTGATATACTGTATATGTTATTCTCTCAGTGAAGATCCTAGAGTATTGTGAATTAATGCTCAAAATTTAACATGGTATCAGAGCTAACTTGAGAAGAAGACATTTTGCAGTGACGAAAACTTGAGTTTCTTGTTTATTGGGTTTCTCTCCACAGATTTTGGAAAAGAAGTATAGTAGATTGACTCTACTCATCAAGGAGAATCTATCTGTCCAATCAGAATTCAATTCTAAGCATTTTCAGATTTGGCCCTAAAAATTAGGGTTTCCACAAAAATACAAATTTCTAAAATCTGAAGACATGGCTGGAAGCTCCTTGCAAAAATCCAAGTTTCAGAGCTTTGTATCGACATTTTTGGCTGGGTAGATCTCTGGGAAACTCAAACCCTAATTCAGGGCTCTCCCTAGAGAACCCAGGAGGACAAAAAGGAAAATCTAAAGGGTAAAGCTTTGCTGATCTCAAATTATGAATTCACCAGGCTGATCAACTCATCAAGGCGCATCTTTCTATCCTTTCAGAAAATTGAAATTCACATTTTGAATTTTTAGGGTTTTTTCGACAAACCCTAATCCGGGACCAGATCCAGTTTTTAGCATTTCAAGTGGTAAGACCTAAATCTTTTATATTTCCATTTGAAGTACTCTTTAATATGTCTCACCACACCAAGCTTGAGGATAAGCTTGAAGGGGCTGATAAGTTCCGAGCTTGGAAGTATAGGATTGGGTTAATCCTGGAAGAGAATGAGTTGGACTCATATATAAAAGAAGACATCCCTATCCCAGAGGATGAAGAGGCCAAGGTATTGCATAAGAAGAACTTGGTCAAGGCAAAGAGACTCATTGTTGATTCTATCAAAGATCATCTCATACCCCATGTGTCTTCTCTAAAGACACCCAAGGAGATGTTTGACTCTTTGACCAAGCTATTTGAAGGGAAGAACATAAATCCGAAGATCACTCTGCGGAATCAATTGAAAGGGGTCAAGATGTTGAATGGAGAAACCATTCAATCTTACTTATCCAAGGTCTCTCAGATCAAGGAGCAACTTGAAGCTGTAGATGAAATAGTGGACAATGGTGAAGTTGTTATGACCACTTTGAATGGCCTACCTAGGTCATGGGACTCCTTTATTCAAGGAATCTGTGCAAGAAAGAAATTGATCTCTTTCAGTAAACTATGGGAGGAATGCTCTCAAGAAGAAGCTAGACTTGTAGCTCATGAGGAAAAGATGGGAGGTGAAGATCAAGTGCTTGCAACTCACACCAAAAGAAGCAAGCCCAAGAAGGAGCACTCTCGCTACAAAAGATCCTATCAAAAGAATAAGAAGGATCTAAGATGCTTCACATGCAATGAGAAGGGTCACTTTGCTTCAGACTGTCCCAAGAACAAAAGGGATAATAACGACAACTTTAGCAAGAAGAAGAAGGGCAGAAAAAGAAATTTCCATGCTCATGCTGCCGAGGATGATGAACCTCCAAAGGAGAAGGCTAGGGAAGGAAGTGATGATGACTCATCAAGTCAAGAAGAGTATGTTCTAATATCTACTCTCACAGGTACTATCTCCCATGGTTGTAATGATTGGTTGATTGATAGTGGGGCTTCCAAACACATGACTAGGTTTAAGGAATCTTTTGTGAATCTATCTGAACATGAATCACCCCATAAGGTGAAACTTGGGGATGATTATCAATACCCAATCAAAGGAAGTGGTGAAGAATCCTACAACCTAGATTCTGGAAAATCTTTGAAGATGAAAGAAGTCCTTTATGTACCTGGGCTCAAGAAGAACTTACTCTCCATCTCTACATTGGGTGCAAAAGGTATGAGGGTTGCATTTGTGGATGGCCAAGTCCTAATGTGGCCAAAGGGAAAGACCATAAATGATGCAGTAGCGATTGGAGAGCAAGAGGGAGGATTGTATAAATTGAAGGGACAACCTGAACATGCCATGGTGCATGAATCCATGGAGCCAAGTGAGCTTTGGCATAGAAGACTTGCTGATATGCACTATAGGGCACTTCCAATTGCAAGCAAGGTTATAGAAGGTCTTCCTGAAATCAAGACAAAAAATGAAGGCGTTTGCAAAGGATGTGCAAAAGGTTAGAACATTAAGAAGGATTTCCCAAGTAGTGAAAGCAAGGCCAAAGATATCCTGGAAATCATCCACTCAGATGTATGTGGTCCTATGTCATCCAGTTCTCTTAGTGGGTATGTTTACTATGTCTCATTTATTGATGACTTCTCCAGGAAGACTTGGGTATACTTCTTGAAGAACAAAGATGAGGTGTTTGATAAGTTCAAGGAATTCAAAACCTTGATGGAGAATCAAACTGACAAAAAGATCAAAACATTCAGATCCGACAATGGTGGAGAATTCACCTCAGGTGACTTCAAAAAGCTTTGTAGTGATTCAAGGATTAAGAGGGAGTTGACTGCTCCTTATAACCCTCAACAAAATGGAGTTGCAGAAAGGAAGAACAGAACTATCATGGAAGCAGCAAGGGCAATGCTGCATGACCAGGATCTACCTATGCATCTATGGGAAGAAGCAGCTAGAACAGCTGTATATGTGCAGAACAGAACACCCCACAAGATATTGGACAACAAGACACCAGAAGAGGTCTTTTCTGGTAAGAAAACTGAAGTCAACCATCTCAGAATATTTGGTTGTCCAGTATACACTCATGTCCCAAAGGAAAAGAGGACTAAACTAGATCCTTCAGGAAAGAAGGGTATCTTTGTGGGTTACAGTGAAAGCTCAAAGGCTTACAGAATATACTTTCCAGGGTTCAAGAAAATTGATGTTAGCAGGGATGTAACATTTGATGAAAACTCAGCATTCATCAAATCAAGGAAGGCACCTATCGAAGTTTATGAAGAACCTAAGGAAAATAGATTTCAAGACACTACCATGACTGAAGCAGTTCCAGAAGTTGTTCGTGAGTTTGAAGATCCACAAGAACCTATAGATCCAGCCCGTGAGGATAACTCTCACAAGAGGAAACCTGCATGGGCTAGAGAGCTCATTCAAGATGCAGAAAGATTTGGCATTCCAGAAGAAGAACACAGATCAAAGAAGATATCCAGATCACATACCAGCGATGTTGCTTTACTCTGTGACATTATGAACAAAGAGCCTTCCAATTATGAAGAAGCAACGAAAAAGAAAGAATGGAAGGATGCCATGGTTGAGGAATACCAATCAATAATGAAGAATAATGTTTGGGATGTTGTCCCAAGACCTAAAGAGAAGTCTGTTGTGACTTCCAAATGGATCTACAAAATCAAGCATGCTGCAGATGGAAGTGTAGAGAAATACAAGGCAAGATTCTTAGCTCGTGGATTCACTCAGAAAGAGGGAAGAGATTATGAAGAAACTTTTGCACCTGTAGCTAGGTATACTTCCATCAGAACAGTACTTTCCCTGGCTGCAACAATGAAATGGAAAATACACCAGATGGATTTCAAGACTGCTTTCTTGAATGGTGTAGTTGAAGAGGAAGTATATGTGGAGCAGCAACTTGGTTTTGAAATACATGACAAGGAGTCATATGTGTGTAGATTGAAGAAAACCTTGTATGGCTTGAAACAAGATCCCAGAACCTGGTATGGTAGGATGGATAGTTTCCTATCTAGTTTGGGCTTTACCAAGAGTAAAGCGGATTCCAACCTCTACTACAAGGTTGAGGAAGGGAATCCTATGATTCTACTCCTGTATGTGGATGACTTATTTGTAACAGGAGATGACAGACTAATTGCAGATACTAAGAGGAAGCTTGCTGCTGAGTTCGATATGAAAGATTTGGGAATGATGCACTCTTTCCTAGGTATGGAGGTGTGGCAAAGTGCAGGTGGGATCTTCCTTGGTCAAGGGAAGTACACAGTAGATATCCTGAAGTGATTCGGGATGATGGATTGCAAGGCCATGGCCACACCTATGGCATCGAATTTGAAGCTTCTACGTGATGCTTCATCTGAGCCGGTTGATGTCTTTATGTATCATCAGATGATTGGGTCCTTGATGTACCTGACGAACACAAGACCAGACATTTGCTTTGCTGTGAACACATTGAGTCAGTTCTTGACAGTTCCGAGGAGTGTTCACCTGGTTGCTGTAAAGCATGTTCTGAGGTAGCTGAAGGGTACAGTGGATTATGGGCTCAAGTATGAAGCGAATCAAAAGTTTAACCTACAAGGTTATGTTGATTTAGATTGGGCTGGTAGTGCTACAGATAGGAAGAGAACATCTAGGTGCTGCTTCAATATGGGATTAGGTGTGATCTCTTGGTTTATCAGGAAGGAGTCCTGCGTAGCACTGAGTACAGCTGAGGCAGAGTATGTTGCAGCCTGCTCAGCTAGTTGTGAGGAAGTATGGCTATGGAAGCTATTGTCTGAGTTATTTGATCTCCCGTTGGATGCTACTGGTATCTTCTGTGATAACTAGAGTTGTGTGAAGCTATCTGAGAACCCAGTGTTTCATGAAAGGTCGAAACACATAGAGATCAAATATCACTATATCAAGGATACGGTGCAAAGAGGAGCTGTGAAGCTCCTGTATGTTGCGACGGACGAGCAGATTGTAGATGTGCTAACGAAGCTACTATCCAGGGTGAAGTTCGAGTACTTCAGAGAGAGGCTTGGTGTTCTTCAGATCGAGGACAGTTCGAGGAAGAAGTGATGGACACATTTGCTGAAGCCATTCCAAGCATATTGGAAGGAGGATCCTTCACATGGCTGTGGATGTAAGCGCTGGATGATGAGCATCATGATGATGTTCTAGTTTCTACTTTGTATGATCAGTTGGATCATTTTTATGTATGTATGTATGCATCATGTTGGATGGGGGGTGAAGTTCGAGTACTTCAGAGAGAGGCTTGGTGTTCTTCAGATTGATGACAGTTCGAGGAAGAAGTGATGGACACATTTGTTGAAGCCATTCCAAGCATGTTGGAAGGAGGATCCTTCACATGGCTATGGATATAAGCGCTGGATGATGAGCATCAGGATGATGTTCTAGTTTCTGTTGTATATGATCAGTTGGATCATTTTTATATATGTATGTATGCATCATGTTGGATGCTGGATATGATCGGTTGGATCATGTTTATGTGTGTATGTACGCATCATGTTGGATGCTGGATATGATCAGTTGGATCATTTATATGTATGTACGCATCATGTTGGATGCTGGATATGATCAGTTGGATCATTTATATGTATGTACGCATCATGTTGGATGCTAGATATGATCGGTTGGATCATGTGTATGTATTTTTGTATATGCATCATGTTGGATGCTTAGACCATGTATCTGTATATGTATCAGGTGGATCATGTATGGTGATATGTATCATGTATTTGTATTTGTATCAGGTGGATCATGTATGATGATATGTATCAGGTAGATGCTTGGTATGCATAAGGTAGATGCATTGTATGATCAGGATGATCATGGATGATGAGCTTCAGGATGTTTCTCCAGATGACATGCAGCAGGATGTTGCAGTGATGATGATCATGTGTACATCAGGATGATGTATGGTGAGTATCAGGTTGATACTCTATGGTCGTGGATCAGGTTGTGCAGATGAGCATATAATTTGGCCCTGGGATATTTGCAGATAGTCTTTCGAGGTTTTTCCTATAGCATATAATTTGGCCCTGGGATATCTAGAAAATGGTCTTTCGAGGTTTTGTTTTGGGAGGACATATAATTTGGCCCTAGGATATCTGCAGATAGTCTTTCGAGGTTTTTCCTATGGCATATAATCTGGAATTGGGATATCTGGCAGATGCTCTTTCGAGGTTTTGTCCTATGGCATATAATATGTCCCTGGGAGATCCGATAGGTTGGGCTGTGTGCCCGTAATAAGTCATGGGATGCTCTTGCGAGGTTTTTCCATGACCACATATAATCTGTCCCTGGGAGATCCTATAGGTAGATATGTGTGCTTGTAACAGCCTGGGATTCTCTTGCGAGGTTTTATGGTGAGGTCACATATAATATGGCCCTTGGAGATCCTGTAGGTATAGCTGTGTGCTCGTAACATCTTGGGATGCTCTTTCGAGGTTTTGTGACGCACGTAATAAGTCCTGAGGATTCCACAGTATGGCCAGTGATGACGAAGACCTCCAGGTGGTGGGCCTACATCCAGTATGAAAAAGGACTGGCTCTATAGAACTTCCTATGACGAGTAGAGTCAGAGATTGGTTGAGATAGCAGCAGTAGTGATGATGACGATGATGATGCATCGATGATGATGATCCCGAGAATAAGACTTGTCTAGCAGATCTATGTAGAGAAATACCTTCCTAGTTAAGAGGGATTGTTGATGTATATGTAACTTCGGAATGTATTTCATCTATGTATTTCATATATATTTATTGTACCCTTATTAGAGATGTGTTATTCCTCTATAAGAAAGTGTCGTCATGTGGATTGACAAGTGTCGCAAGTGTGTGTACTTGCCGATGGGTTATTAGACCACCATGTGTGGGGTCGGCCCTGAAATATATATATTATAATGTGGATGTACCTAGCTAGACAATTCGGCCCCATAAGGTCACTGGGAAAACAGGTTAGTATAAATAGAGATAAAGTGATCTCTATTTAGATCATTCAGAAAAGTCATTTCTCTCTCACTCAGAAAGAGGCGCACTAGTAAGGAGGAGGATCATTTGCTACTAGGAGACTATCTCAGTGTATTTTGGTTGTACTTTGGTTGAGCCATTGCTCTCTCTATCTCTGAGGAAGTTGTGGGGTTTTTCACCTTAGGGTTTTCCCCACAGAAACTCTATGTCTCTTGTCTCTCATGCTTTTGATTCTTGTGATGCTTGTGATGCTTATTGTGATTGTTATGCATTGATATACTGTATATGTTATTCTCTTAGTGAAGATCCTATAGTATTGTGAATTAATGCTCAAAATTTAACAGAAGGGGAACCTGAATAATACATAAAAATCTGTTGGTCCATCATAATGGTCGAGAGGGGACATGTAACAATAAAATAATAATAAAATAATAATAATTTATTATTATAGTCATGCCCTTTCATGAAAAGGTGCAAGACAAGCTTATTTAAGCCAACCAATTGTATTCATTTTACCATCTTCTACATTTATCAAATATACATTTTACATTGTACATTACATTTTATTTCTGCTTTCACCCACTCTTCTCTCTTCATTGGTATCAGAGCCTCTCAACTCTCGGCACCAGTCCACCACCTTGCATCCTCCACCACTCCCACCTCCGTTGCACCCACCTCCTCCTCACATTTATCCCGCGCTCATGCTGCCCTCCACCTTTGCTCACCTCCCTCATCTTCCCATGCTCCATCGTTTCCCCCACCACTCATCATTCCAACTCGTCCCTCCTACATGCTTCTGCCTGCCTTCTCCCTCCCTCCTAAATGCATTCCTTCTGCGCGCGTCCTCCACGTTCCTCTCCCTCCCTCCTCCGTCCCCTTCTTCATCTCAGCTCCACCTTCTTCCCTTATCACTCCAACCCCACAACACTACTCCATTTGTCAGCCACTCCCATCCTGCAGCCCCACCTACAACCTCCCCTCTCCCTCGTGCACCTCCCCACTGCTCTTTTCCCTCACATCTCCATCCCCACTTCCTTCCATGCCTCACACGCTCCCGGCTCCCTTCCTGCTCACACTGCTTTTCTCTCCTGCACTCGTGCAGCTCCACCTTTCTGCTACTCCCATCTCCCGCCCACCATTTTGGTCCACCTTCCTCCCATGCTCGCCATTATTCCACTTGGTTGGTTAACAAATTTATAATAATAATACTATTTAATATTAATAATATTTATTAATATTATTAATTATTAGTATTATAAATTAAAATATATATATATATATATTATAATAATAATTATTATTATTATGATTAGTTAAAAAATAAAATAAAAAATTCGTGGCGGGCTGGCTTCGTACAATAAATAAAAATAAATCCACGTTCAGCGCTAAGAAAATTCCACCAATCAAGATCAATGAGTGAATTAAACGCTCGATTCGATTCAATCAATGAGAATATTAAGAAGAACTATGAGGAACTCCAGGCAAAGATTGATCAAACCAGTGACAATTTGGCAGCGACTTGGACACAAATCACATCACGAATAGAGAATTATGTTCTCACTCTACAAGACAACCAAAAGAAACATGAGGCAGTTTTAAAAGCCATATTGGAAAGACTACTAGTACCAAAATATCTGCAACCCAACTCTCCCAAAACACCGGAGCAATCGGATCCTTTCAACATATTGTCATCATTCTCATACACACAAGGATGCCAAATTCGGGTGAAAGTCGAGCTACCCAAATACGATGGGGACGAACGATAGTGCATAGCGTGGGTTAACAAAGCCGAGGAATACTTAGACATCCACAATATCCATTATGAAGAGGAGAAAGTTAAATATGCCTCCATGCATCTAGAAGGAAACGCTTACAACTGGTACTTATGGTGGAAGAAAACTGCAAGAATCTATTCTCACTACTGGGTTAGTTTCAAGAACGACCTCATCAAAATATTCCAAGGCGTTGAAGAAAAAGAATTCTTTGCCAAAATCACAAGGTTACATCAGAAAAGCAGTGTTGATGAGTACACATGTGAGTGGGAAGCACTCTCAACTCGAGTTCCAGAGTTAACCGATGACCAACGACTACAGACCTACATACACGGCCTAAAACAACACATCCATGATGAACTAGAGTTACATAACATCTCTGCCATGGAGGAAGCACGATGTAAAGCCAAGATTATTGAAAGCAAATCCGTTCATACAAATTTCAACCGAGATGACTCCAAAAAAAACCCCCTCCAATCAACATTCACAGGAAATATAAGATATACACCGCCTCAACTTAGGGAAGGAACAAAGCCCAGTTTAGAGGCCCAGAGAATAGGGGAAGGGAAATGTAAGTTCTGTGGAGACAAATGGGATCCTAAGCACAGATGCTTACAAAAGAAATTGTATGCCTGTGAAGCAGAGTTGGAAGTCAATAATGATGCTAAGAGTCAGCAAGACTACCCCACAGAAATCGAGGATGACACCCCACAAATCTCATTAGCCACTATTACCGGAATCTCCCAACTGCAAACATTGAAGCTTAGTGGACATATAAAAAAGAATGATGTCACAATTCTCATCGACTCTGGTAGCACCCATAAATTCATTAATGTCAACCTTGCTAATATATTTAACCTATTTTTTTTTCCAGTACCTAACATGAAAGTTATGATAGCAGATAGTAAGAAGATTGACAACGTAGGAAAATGTCACCAAGTCAAGTTACAAATACAAGAGTAGAACTTAGAATCGGATTTCTTTGCGGTACCGCTAGGAGGAGTCGACATTGTATTAGGAATAAAATGGTTACAAACCTTGGGTACATACTCCGCAAATCACCAAGAACATTTTATTGAATTCCATGCATTTGGGAAAATACATAAATTATACGGGTTCCAACCACCTCCGACTCAGCTTGTTACATCACATCAGATGTAAAAGTTACTTCGGAAGGATGCACCAACGTACATACATCAATGTCAAGAAATGAAGCTTCTAACAAGTAAAGGAGATAGGGACAAACAACCAAAGACACAAAAGCCGATTCAAAAACATTGCAAGGTGTTTCAAGGGCTACCTATGGAGTTCCCACCAAACAGAAAAATCAAACACATAATCAAAATGGAACCAAGGACAAAACCCACCAGTAGCAAACCATATAGGTGTCCACATCAAAGACGATGTGGCTATTCACATAACCATTATAATCAAATAAGCTTTGAGGACAAAGCTTCCCTTAAGGGGAAGGCAATGTAACAATAAAATAATAATAAATTAATATTAAATATAATTAATATTAATTTATTATTATAGTCATGCCCTTTCGTGAAAAGGTGCAAGACAAGCTTATTTAAGACAACCGATTGTATTCATTTTACCATCTTATACATTTATCAAATATACATTTTGCATTATACATTACGTTTTCTTTCTGCTTTCACCCACTCTTCTCTCTTCAGGACATAATGCTGGGATGTACTCATGATCATACCATGACTGATCTCAATAATTGTTACACTGGAAAAGAGCAACAACCATTCTGAATAAGGTTTCAAAAGGGTTGATGAACTACTGGAGCTGAAGGTGTCCAATGTCTGTAGGGAATCAATTAGACTTGTAATTGTGTTAGAGTCGGTAGATGAGTCAATTTATGAGGAGTATATGTAACTGTATACTCGAGGGCGTGTAAAAATGGGGTACAACTGAATATTGTCGCAAAGCGCAACTCGGATATCCATAGGAAACTGTAACTGGTTCTTTCCTCAATTAGACTCTCAAATGTGGTAGAGTCAGGTGATATTCGAGGTCTTCAATAAATAACTAAAAGGACCGATACCCTGTACAAGTCTCAACGATGCGATCAAGGTGTTGAAGTCGAGCATGTGAGAAACAATCATTTGGAGAGGCACTGAGGACTCCTTTCGAAATAATCTGTAGGCACTCATCACAAATGGTGATGAGTCCAAGGAACAGGCACCTCTGGGTCTATCCTCTGGAATAGATTTGGTTAGTGTCAAAAGAGGGAGACTGGCAACTACCAAGGCAATGATGTTTCCTTGATCGGAGTGAGAGGTGTACAATTGAAGTGTGATAGTACTGATGGTAGGACTGACATATTGTGGGGATGGGGAATAACTAGGGTCATAGTGTGGGTGGACTCAAACTTCCTTTTTCCAGAGCATGATGACATGGTGGTTGACCTGGAAGCATGGGAAACTAACTTTTAGGTGTGGGGATTAGCTTTAAGGGATCAAGGTTATGTATTGCAGACTAGAGTGACTCTGGCGGACAAGTTGATGGATGCTATTGGGAGATTCTTAGGGTGACATACTGCAGAATACTCTGAACAAAGGCGACCATAATAAGGAAGCTGCCATGTGAGTAGACATGATCTGTTGTGGCGCCGGAAAGCACCGTTGGGTCCTTCTTCATGGTTTTAATGAGCTCCAAGAAGGGATAAAAGTGTGCTCTGAAATGGTACTATCCTGTGGATTTATGTGAGCCCAGGACTATTCATGCTCGTGAGTGCTTTCATTTTTAAGGAGTTTGAAAACGATAAGAAGACTCTACATTGGTGGTGGAGTATCATCCTGTGGATTTGTGCGAGCCCAAGACAGTGATTGCTCATGGTTTCTTTCAATTTTTAGAGAGTCTGAAAGCGATAAGTAGACTCCGTTCGTGTTTTTTTTCATATGTGTCTCTAAGGCCCGAAAAAGAATAAAATGATGCAAATGGAGAACTCTTCTAGCCGATGTGACTAGCGTATTAATTTTTTGTAATTAGTCTATGAGGTCCGGAAAAGGGTTAAACTTATACCAGGTAGACTCCCTTTCAAATACTTTTAGCGAGCATGAAAGGAAGCAAGATTGCTCGGCGATCTTTTCCTTGTTTTAGGAGTCAGAAAAGAGCTTAACAGAAACTACCTAAGTGCCTTTTTCGTAAAAGAATTGCTCGGCCCCGAAAAATGGATAAAATTATACCGAACAAAAAGGTATTGGTGAGAACGAGGAATGATCTCGATCATCATCACGAGGGCAGAAAACTGAATCCGGCGACATAGAGATCGTAAAAAACGGACAATGGTCGATGTGGCATGCAAACCGAGGCGATGAATGGCATTTTGAAAAAATGCTTGAAAATTGTTGGGGTGAGAGTGAGAAATGATCTCAAATATCATCACGAGCGTGGAAAACTAAATCCAATGATATAAAATTCATTCAAAATGGATGACGGACGATGTGGCACACAAACCAAGGCTATGAGGGGCATGGGAAAAATGAGCGAAAATTTTGGTGGTGAGAACGAGAAATGGTCTCAAGCATCGTCACGAGCGCGGAAAACTGAATTCGGTGATATAAGACTCGTAAAAAATGGACCACAGCCGATGTGGCATGTAAATCGAGGCGACGAGTGGAATTTTGAAAAAATGCCCAAAAATTATGGGGGTGAGAGCAAGAAATGATCTCAAGCATCATCACGAGTGCGAAAAACTCAATCCAGCGATATCAAATTCGTTCGAAACAGATGATGGTCGATGTGGCATGCAAACTGAGGCTACGAGGGGCATGGGAAAAATGCCCGAAAAATCTAGTGGTGAGAGCGAGAAATGGTCTCAAGCATCATCATGAGCATGGAAAAATGAATCCGACGATATAAGACTCGTAAAAAATGGACCACGGTCGATTTAGCACATAAATTGAGGCAACGAGGGGCATGTAAAAAATGCCCGTAAACGGGACCTGGTGGAATCGGGAAAAGGAGTGGACTATCGTGAAGTTCTCGCTGTGCTGATTCCAACGGTTTGAAAAATGGACGTCGTATGATGGTGAAATGGTTGATTGAAAATGGTAAAATTTCTATAAATAGCAAGTGGGCCCAATGTGACAAGTGTCATTTTCACCGTTGAGTTTCACAGAGTAATTGAGTTGGGTCAGAGCATTTTTTTGATTTGTGGGAGATTCGACCGTTGGTTTTTCATTCTGTGAGTTTCAGGTAAGCCTATGTGCCTTAGCCTTTCAAATTATTTACTTTTGTTGAGCACCGGGGTCTCGGAAGCTACGAATATGCCATGTTGGCTTGCCAATGCGGAATATCGCAGGTTTTGGGTCATTTTCCGCAATGCACATCATGGGTATGGGCTTGATAGCCGCGATGTGCATCATGGCTGTGGGTTCAACAATCATGATGTTCATCGCGTCTTTGGGTGCTTACAGCCGCGATGTTCATCGCGGTTGTGGGTGCTTACAGTCGCGATGTGCCTCGCGGCTGTGGGTCCGATAGTTGCGATGCTCATCGCAACTGTGAGGGCTTATAGCCACGATGCACATCGCGGCTGTGAGGGATGATACCCGCGATGTTCATCGCGGCTGTGAGGCTGAAAGTCACGATGTTCATCGCAGCCAAGGGCCCGAAAGTGGGGATGGGGATCGCTTGGGTCAGGAAAAAATTTTGTTTTATTTTTCTAAAAAAATTTTGTGGTGTTTTGGTAGGATGATGAGGAGGCCGCTGGTGTCATGGAGGGAGAGGGAGATTGATGTGGGACTGATGGGAAGTATTCAAGATGACCCGTATGTGCAGGCGGCCTTGGCTTCGGGTGTTCTACTAAATTTTTCTTAGATTCCTATCATGCGTTCAGTTAGAGATCTGCTGAACAAGTTGGTTGACTTCTGGGATCCGGAGGAGGTGGCTTTCATGGTGCAAGGTGAGCGGCTGGAGATAACCTTGACCGATGTGTACTTTCTTACTAGCTTGCCCCATTTGGGTGAGATAGGGGACATCCAGTCGAGGATTCCGGTTGGTATGGATATTGAGGATCTCCTAGAGAGATTCTGCATTCCAGGAGCCCGTGTGCAGAACAACGCACTGAGTATCTCGGATCTGTAGGAGCCAGAGATGTAGGCGGTGGCGGCTTGTGTTTTGCGGGTGCTTGGTGCACAGGTGGCCCATTGTTTGTCTGGGGGGGAAATGATGATGGTTCACAATGTTGTGAGAGGGACCTATTTTTCTTGGGGGCAGATGTTTTTGGCCTGTGTTCGATGAGAGATGAACAAGATTAGTTGGGAGGAAGGAGAGTTCAGTTATGCTTCTTTCCTCTATTGTTTCTTTTTTGAGCGGGTACCTACCTTGTGGCCATGTGTGCCGGTTTGGGAGGGACTAAGGAGTGAGCCGCATATGGTGTGGTGGGGGGAGATGATGCGCCGGGGTGGTGGTGGCATCCGACGGTTCTTCTTGTTGGAGTTGTATGACCAGTGGGAGCAGATGCCCGTTGTTATTGATGACTATCCATATGTGGGTATCGAATTCCAGGGAGACCCTAAGATGCTTCAAGCTCAGGGACAGGCTTGGGGGTTGGACAGTACGACTTTGTTTTTTGTTTCTCTATTATATCATGTTTAGATGTTTTGTTATGAGTATAGCTATAGATGTTTTATATGATACTAACTTGATTCAGTGTGGGTCATTGCAGATGTTGGTTTGAGGCCTCCAGTGGATCATATAGGACGTTGGGGACGGATGATGATGGTGGTACCTCCACCGATAGCAGCACTGCTACCTCATGTACGAGGAGTTGTGTGCAAGCGAGATGATGTCCTAGAGGACGTACGTTATACCTTGGAGGCGCTACTATTGGATGCACCAGATGATGGTTAGAGGGATCTGGATCGGCATGTTCTTGACCGTTGTTTCGATGCTCCCTGTGAGTGGCGGTCGATCTTGCTGAGAGTAGCTATGGTGATGGCTGAGGGGAGGGATCGGGATCAGTATGATCTGGAGGAGCCAGAGGAGCCCGGTGATTGTGATGGTTAGGTCATGTTGTACCTGCCCCAAAATGTTGATGAGCATATGGGGATGTATTTTGCTGATACACATTTTGTACGACTGGTGTACCTTTTGTATATTTGGGTGCTGAGAGAACTACTGACATTATGACTCTTATGATGATATATATATATATATATATATATATATATATATATATATATATATATATATATATATATGCGTTTTGGTATATAGTCGTGGATGCACATCTTGTCTTTTCATTTATGTTTTTTTGCATGTGGATTCATTTGTAGTTTGTTTGTTTGCCCGTGGAGGCATGTTCGATGCATGTGGATGCAAAGTTATGATTTTTTGTACGCCCGTGGAGGCACATGTTATGCACGTGGATGCAATGTTATGATGATTTATTTATTTTGATTTTTTGATGCCTATGTGATGCATGTCGTGATTTCCTACATGCTTTGGTTGATGTGCCAATCTAGAATGTTGTTAGCCATTTGGTTTGCTACAGTGTTTAGATTTCTTAGGACACGAGTGAAAGAGATGGATTCAAAGTGTCGAATCATTTGTTTAGTGCGCAGGAATTTTCTAAATAGACAAGGATCGTGTATCGGGTAACAGTTGTTGAGTTGGGAAAAAAGGAGCTGGGAGTCTCAGAAAACACTAAGGTGACTTATGCCCATTTGGAGAGCAGCGGCCAGGAGACCGGTCATGGCATTGTACTCAGCTTGGTTGTTTGTGGCAGCACCTATGCACACTCTGTCGATGTGGATCAACTCATGTGAAGGGAAATAAATTACCCAAGCTGCCGAAGCAAGATTTGGAGACCAACGACTTGTGCCATCGGCAAAGTTGATGTGGTAGAGTGGAACAGGATCCATCTGTGTTCATGCAGGAAAAAATGAAAGTGTACGGTTTTGAAAATTTACAGCAAAAAAATTATTAAAAAAAAATTGTACAATATGGACCATGGTGTCTAGGATAATTTTATGGGTAGAATCTTTTGAGGTACAACCCATTACGGGCCTTGCGCATGGGATTGCCTTCCGAGTCTGTCAAAATGTATGCTCCATGTCCAAGGCAAGTCTATATGATATATGGGCCTTGCCACATAGATTGGAACTTTCTTTTTCCCATTTTGTCATGGGCTTGGTCGTAAACAAGTACCAGGTCTCCTTCACTAAATGCTCGTGGGTGAACATGTTTATCGTAATGGAGTTTAGATCTGTTCTTTGTGGATTTGATTGTTTGGAGAGTTGCGTGGCGATCTTGATTGGCCTGCTCTAAAAGAAGTAAGCGTTCTTCAATTAGTGAAGTATCGGGGAGAAGCTCTATGGAAATTTGTAATGTTGGTATTTGGCATTCAATGGGGAGGATAGATTCTATGCCATGAACTAAATGGAATGGGGTAAAGCTAGTGGGGGTTTTGGTCGACGTGTGGTAAGCCCATAATGCAAGAAAAAGCATATGATGCCAATTGGATTTATGTTTGTCGACAATGCACTGGAGGATAGTCTTCAAACTTTTGTTAACAACTTCGACTTGGCCATTCCCTTGGGGGTAGTAGGCGGAGGAGAAATGATGTTCATACTTAAGGAGTATTGACAATTCTCTCCAATCGGAGTCCTCGAAGTGAGATCCATGGTCTGAGACGAGTTGCTTTAGTACTTTGAAACGAGCGATAACATGGTTGAGGAAAAAATGGGTTGCAGTGTCGGCTTTGCAATTGTAAGTAGGCATGGATTCTGCCCATTTAGTAAAGTAATTGACAGCCACAATAATGTGTTTATGGCTGCCTGCGGATGCAAGATTGCAATCCATGAAGTCGATGGCCCATTTGCAAAATGGTCCAACGCTGACGACTGAATGAAGGGGGGCGGGGGGGGGTTCTTGCCTTGGGGGAAAAAAGCTAGCAATTTTGGCAATGTTTGATTGTTGTGATACAATCAGTGAATAATGATGGCTAAAAATAACCTGCACGAATTACCTTTTGGGTGGTGGCCATTCCAAAGAAATGGCCGTCGCAGGCACCGCTATGACAGTTGTTAAGGACTTGTTCTGCTTCATCTTGGGAAAGGCATCGCCATAGGATTGTGTCGACGCCATGTCGATAGAGGACATCACCCAAGAGGAGATAACATGGGGCATGGTGACAAATGCGACGGCGTCCGTCATAGTTGATGTTGGGTCAAAACTTCTGTGTGCGGAGGTATACCAAAATGTCACCGTACCAAGGGTCATCAGACGAGATAATGAACAAATGTCCATTGATTATATCAGTATGGATAGCTGGTGATGACGACGAAGATGGTAAGTCCGTAATGAGTTGAGCGAGTGCTAATGCTTTGGTGCTCTTCGGGGTTTTAAAAGTTAGGTCATATTCTTGTAAGATAATCACCCATTTAGCAACACATCCTTGTAGAAGGCGGTGATTCAAGAGATAGACCATTGGGTTGGAATTGGTCACAACCGTGGTATGGCTGAGGAGAATGTAATGTCACATCTTTTGTACTGAAAAGACAAGGACAAGGGCCAGTTTTTATTCATGTTGGTAGTGTAGTGGTGGGCCTGACAAGGTCTGGCTCACATAGTAAATGACATGTTCTTGACGAGCGGAGTCTTCTTGGACAATTACTCTGAAACAACGTAATATGATGTTGAAATGTAAAGGGTAAAGTCTCTTGTGAAATTTGGAGGAGAAAGCAAGGGGGCACTTGTAAGTGCTTTTTTCAGGTCTATGAAAGCCCCTTCTACTTGGTCGTCCCAATTAAAATGGGTATGAAGGTGTAGTAAACGAAGGAAACCATGTACCATGGTGGCATAATCTGGGACAAAGCGATGAAGGAAGTTGGATTTCCCCTGGAGGCTTTGTAGATGTCTTAATGTATTGAGGTGACGATAGGTCTACTATGGCTTGGACCTTTAGAGGGTCGACGGTGATCCCTTTTTCTGAAATGATAAAACCCAGCAGATGGCCTGCTGAAATGCAAAAGACACACTTTAGTGGGTTCAAGCGGATTTTGTATTTTCGACGATGCAAGAAGACTTGTCGAAGATTATCTAAATGGTTAGATCGTTTCTTAGATTGAGCCGTGAGCTCGTCTAGATAAACTAATATGATGTTATTCAGGTTGTGAAAACAATAATTCATAGCTCGTTGGAAAGTGGATCCAGCGTTCTTGAGATCGAAAGGCATGATGCGATAGGCGAAGGTGCCCCATGGGGTATTAAAAGCGGTCTTGTATTGACTTCTTTCCGGATTTTGATTTGGTTGTATCCGGAGAAATCATCCATAAAAGAAAGTACCTCATGCCCTGAACATGCATCGATTAGTTGGTCAATAAATGATGTTGGGAAGTTGTCTTTTGGATAGGCTAGGTTGAGGTCATGGAAGTCAGTACAGACGCGAATGGTGCCGACTTTCTTATTCACTAGTACTGGGTTTGAAACCCAGGTGGTTTATGCAATCGGGTATATGAAACCTGCTGCTCGAAGCTTCTCAATTTCTGCTTTGACGGCTGGAAGCTTGGATGGGTGAATGGGACGTTGTTTCTGGCGGATTGATGATATGTTGGGCCAAGTGTCTATGTGATGTTCTATGATGGTAGGATAAAGACCAGGCATCTCGGTATAAGACCAGGTGAAGACATCTCGAAATTCTTGGAAGAGTTTCTTATAAGCTTGGGTTTCTTTTTCAGTGCATGATGCGCCTAGAGAGATAAGCTCAGGTTTTCCGGGGGTGGTGGAGATGTTGATTTTTATAATGGGAGAAATGTTAGCCATGTTACCTTCTTCAAAGGCTTCTGGAGCTGGGATTGGATCTTTGAACCAATCGACCTTGGTTGGTAAGAAGTCCTTGGATTCAACGGATAGTTGGTTCGCCATGGTGGACGCAGATGCCGTGGGGATGAAATATGATCGATGGTGCATATCATCCCAAGGGTAGTCTGGTGCAGTGAGTGTTTTTAGGATTTCCTCATCAATGCAGAAGTAGTGTGTCATTAAATCAATTGGTTCAGATTTGTAGGTAGTTGAAATCATATAAATGTTATTGATTTCTTCTGAATGAGAACATTCGGGGGGGATTATTTCCTCAATGAGTGGCGGGGATATCTCTAGGTCGGTATTATTCAATTTGTATAGTGTTGCTCTGTAATCTGGGAGATCGGGGAAATGATGTGAATAATGGCCGTAGATGCTACATATCGCACAAGGGTGGTTTGTGGGCAATGATTTATCACAAGGCTGAGGGGGTAGTTCTAGTTTGACAACTAGAACGTTGGTGTCGTCATCCAACATATTCATGTGTTCTTGAAGTGTCGGTAGTTGTGGACATAGATAGGTAGCATGGCCTGTATCGTCGTACAAGGAGCATTTAGGGAGCACACGGGTTGGGGGATTCTTAGCTAATTTGGGAGTCACTGGGGCGGTGCAAGTTGTGGGTCCAGTGGTGTAGGTTTGTGGACCTCTAACCCCAGTATGACGGGATTGAGGGGGGACGTAACTAGATGTCGATGTAGTGCCCCCTGTTGGAGTTGGTCGGTTTTGGGGGTTCGAAACACTAGGTGGTGGGTGATTTGGGGGGTTCGAAACACCAGGTGGTGGGTCATTTGGGGGGTTCGGTATGCCAGGTGGTGGATGGTTTAAAATATTCATGGGTTGTACCGGTTGTAAAACAATGGTTCGAGTTGGTGGGGGGGTTGGGGAAGGTAAGTACCATACAGTTAATCCTAATGTTAAACCTGGAAGATTAAGTATAGCCATTACTGGCGTTCTTACAACTCCTGGAAATGGAAACAAGAATGGGATAGTGTGAATTGGTGTTGTTCCGATATGACTAGGAACTGCGGGTGGTTGTGGCAGTGGTTGAGGTTGTTGAGTATGCTGTTGTTCGTTGTATGAGAGGTGTTAACACCCAAAAACTATTCACTGCCTCATCTACCCCATTACATGGCTCATTTGTCCATTTTCCTACCCTATTTACCTTAAAAAACCCTAAAAATCCCAATAAAAAGCCTCCAAAAGGCCCAAAATGCCTCCAAAAGGCCACAAAACCATAAAAAAAGCCTCAAAAAGGCTAAAAAACCCCTTTTTCCTCCAAAAATATCCAAAATTCCTCTAGAAAAGCAAAAATCCCCTAAAAAGGGAATAAAAAATATAAAATAATGAGGAAAAGGAGGAAAAAACCCTATACAGCTGCCCTAAACCATATGGTTCCCAAAACCATGGGTCAGCACTCCACCACCAAAAAACTATAAATAGGTGATGGAGACCCCTTATTCCACATCCACAATCATAAGTACCCTTACTCTGCCAAAATCTCTCTTGAAACCCTAGCTCACCCTTGAGCTACTTTCACCTTGAGAGGCCCTTTTGGCCCATTTCCACCATTGGAGAAAGAGAAGGAGCAAGTTGGAGTTTGGAGCAACCCTCTTGGAGCATTGCAAGAGCTTCACCAACCTTCACATTGGAGGTAAAATTAATACAAAAGCCATTCTTTACATCTTATTTTTTCTGTTTCATGCACATGTTTAGAGTAATTTATATTTCTGTTTTAGCATTTTAATTTACATTTATTGAACTGCTACTAAGGAGTCCCTTCTCCTTAGTAGGTGCTCATTTGCACAAGCTAGGGGTAAAACCCTAGCTACAGTTTTGGCGACTCCCCTAGGTTTGAATTTCTGGTTTTAGTTTAAATTTTTTTTAGTTTTCTGCAATAATTTCCCATTTTTTCTTTTCGGCTGTCGTAAACCGCATCTTTTCCCTCTGCAGTCGCGTCCCGACCGTGTCTTTCAGGACTTTACCTGTGACCCGACCGCGGCTCTCAGACTGTTTCCTGCGCCCTGTCGTCGAATTCAAGTCCATTACCTACGATCCGACTGCGTCTAATTAGCCTGTTTGTTGCGATCTGATTGCACCTGTCGGCCATTTTCCCGCGTCCCGACTGCGGCTTTCAGCCCCTTTCCGCCATCCCAACTACGTCTGTTATCCTTTTTCCCGCGACCCGACTGCGTCTTTTTACCTGTTTCCTGCGGTTCGACTGCCTCTGTCGGCCAAAAAGACGTGACCTGTCCTCGCCTGTTCCCATAAAACCCGTGATCCGCCTACTCAGTTTCGCCACAGACCCGTGATCTGATTTCTGTATTTTTTCCCTGTTTTGAACCCATCCCCTTTGCTACAATATTTTCTGCATCTACACAACCATCTGTCTTACCTACAGCCCCACTTCCCTACAGCCTTTTCTGCAACATAATTTCTGTTCCCTTTACAGAATCTTTTTAAAATTTCAGCATTTTTAATTCAGAAAATTTTGTAATTTAAAGTTTCAAATTCAGTATTATTGTTAGTTAGGAAGTTGCCCCCCTTGTGGCACTTCTATTTTGGGTTCATCATGTCACGAGCACACACTCTATCACATAATTCAAGTGAGCCTTAAAAACTACTCAACTCAACCAATATTCTAACCCCACTTGGGGAACACAAAATAATCTTTGTAGTTAGGTAGGATCAGGGGGATAGGCTTCCAATAACACCTCTTGGTTACTTACACTTGAGACATAGTTGTTGTCCAATTAGGGAACCAAAATCCCCTAGTAATTTTTGGCACGGTCACGACCAGTTTACCAGAGGGCCTCTCCCCTAGGAGGGTTGAAGTCGCGAGACTGGTTCCGGAGGCCTGAGTGGAATACCGCACTCCATTCAGTAACCGAAGGGCTACCTTTCGCAGTTCTCGGGATATCCCTGTATTGGGGTATTGCAGTAAAAGGACCAAATGACAGATTCACCTTTCTGGACGTGTCATGAACGGGGTATCTTAGTTGCCATTCTTCTAGGATTGACTACCCGGTGTCCCTCCCGGTAGGGGGATATCTTAGCCACTTGGCTTTCCTATCCATATTGTATGACTTGGATTTCATCACCTTGCAGAGGATATGTTTAGTTGAGTCAGAATACTTTTTAGTTAGGTGTTTGCATGCTCCCTTACCTCCTTTTGGTCTAGTGCGTCCACCATTTTTTATTTCTAGGAAACCTGCTGCTTGTTGGTATTCTAACCATTTCTGTTGATACTCCACCTATTGTAGCACAGCTGTTACAGTAGGTGTTTTGAGTTGGTTGTTGGCCTAAGTGCCTTGTTTTTTGAGCTCTCCTTCTGCACACTCAGTTGCATTAGGATTTTTGAGCTATTTTTTACTCACCCCAACCCACAAAGATTTGACACCATCTGTCACCATTGAGTCCACGAGACATTCTCGGCGCCTCAGCGGCGAGCCCCCATAGCACGGCTCACTTGACACCACCCGTCATCGACACAGATCATCATTACTTGATACCACTTATCATAGATCTCGAGCCTTGTCCCTTGAATCCACTCGTCAGTGGCATAGGACTCTGTCACCCGATATTGATGCTCCTTACTTTACCTCTGATTCTGAGGTAGAGTCTGAGAACCCCATTTATACTACCCCTACTAGCCCCATGGCTGGCACGACTTCCACTCCTTTCATTGTAGGGACCATTGGTGGCATATCCACCACTACACCAGTTACCACACCTGCTTTGGGTATGCCCTCCATGGGGGCCCCATCTACCGTTCCCCTCACTGCACCTATTCCCACAGCTGGAATACCTATCCCCACTTCATCAGTGGCTCACACTACCCATGGTGGTGCAGGACCATCCTATACCACCTTAGTTCCCCCACTTGGGGGAAACATCCCAAATCCTTCCCCTCCACTTGGGGGAATTGCCCCCAACTTGGTCCAAACCACTACTGTGTCACATCCTTCTTCTAGTTTCCCATTCATGGCTAGCCTCAACCTACCCGACCTAGCCAGATTGACCAACGACCCTATCCGACACGACCCTACATGGCCTCACATGCCCACCAAGCTCCCCTCTGACATCCCTAAGTTCGAGGGCAAGGCAGGTGAGGACCCACAAAACCATATCATGTCCTTCCATCTATGGTGTTCCTCCAACTCCATAGTGGATGACTCTATTCGCCTCCGTTTGTTACAGCGCACCTTCACTGGCTCTGCAGCCAAGTGGTATATCGAGCAACCCAACGGGACCCATGCCACCTTTGCTTCCCTTGCCTCGACCTTCCTGCAGTTCTTCCAGTTACCTGTCCGCTATGACGCAGGCGTTGAGATCCTTCTGTCCTGCAGACAAAACATGGCCACCCACATCACGGACAACATTCATGAGTGGCGTCGACGCCATAGCTTATGCAAGATCAAATTAGACTGTATCTTCCTAGATTGGTTCCTCAAGTCCCTTCTCCCTGTCATTACTAAGGATGTGGCATCAGAAAGACCTCAGTTTGAAGAAGAGGCCATCCTTAAGGCCCAACAATTCGACCACATTTACACCCAATCAGGTTATCTCTATACCATTATACCTGATGCCCCTTGTGGAGATTCCTCCTACTACGATGCACCGGGGGCATCCCACACTGTAGATGGCATCATTGGTCGTGTTTCTTTGCATCCCCAACCATTTTCCATAGCACGTCCTACCCATAGCCCCGACCTTTCGCGGGCTACCTCACAGTCTGGAGCAACCAACTCGTATGCTCCAATGACACATCACCACCATTCCCATGGACCCTCATGTCCACCTCAGTGCTTTGGTCATGTGACTCCTGCTTACGCTCCCCCGGTCGCACCTCAGCCCTACTACCACCAGTAGGCTGCCCCAGCTCCTGCGCCTTCACAAGCACAACCCGCTTATTACCCGTCACAGGAAACCCCTGTGGAAAACCCACAACCCGCTCCACAGCCATATCAGCAACCCCCTCAAGTTGTTGCACCTGCATAGCCCCCTACCTACATATCATCCACCGCAGCTTGCTCCAGCACCTGCGGAACCTCAGAATCCACCTGCTGCCCAAGGGCAATTTTACGCTCAACAAAACCCGTAGCAAAACCAAAACAACCAACGCAACCAGGGCCAACAAAACCACGGCAAGGGCCGTAATCGCAGGAACAACCAACCTACTGACCAAGCTGGTCAACCCCCTAATCCCCCCGATATAAATAATGCGGCCCCTACTAACAAAAACCCTGATCGCACGCCCAAGCAGGAGAAAAACCCCAATTTGTGAACAAACCATCCTTGTTCTATTTGTGGGGTCTATGGCCACTACACGCATTCTTTCCCACACTTGGAGCGAGCTCGACAACTTTGGGTTGATGATGCCCACCGCCGAGGGCATGCGGCTCCTCAAGCACCACCCAACCTCAGCAGCCACCTTTGGTGCTACAAAACCCCTTACCAAACCAAGGCATAGTGAACACTCAGTTGTTGGCTCCCCCTCAAGCCAACGTGCCACCCCAACAACAAATCACTTACGCCGCTCCTAATCAACCCATGTTCGACTCAGGGATCCACCACTTGTTGATGATGTCATCCGGTGATGTCAACCTCTAGACCCGTTAGAACCAGTATGGCTCCACTTTTGAAGTACCTCCCACTGATAAACCCACTAACGCTCATCCCACTGATCGAGCGTTATGCATACCTCCACCTCCACTAGACGGCGCTCCCAAAGCACCTCGTTTCCCACTTCGCCATATCAACAATAACCCCAATGCGCGTGCTGCGTCAAACTACAACATTGTAGATGATTTAGTCCAATCTCCCGCAGCCATGTCTGCATTAGAAGTCTTGAAAAATTGCCCTTCCCAATGCAAGACTTTACTCTCATCCATTGGGGCGATTGACCCAAATGATTCGAATTTGATGGCATTTGATTTGGACCAGTCCGAACCACGCCTGCCTTCCTCCTTAGCATTCCAAGTTTCTGTTTTCGTTCGGAATCTTGTCATCCATCGATGCATCATCAATGAAGGTGCCTCCACATGCGTTATGTCTACATTCGTATGGCAGAAGTTGGGATCCCCTACTCTCCAGCAGTCCACCACTGCATCACGCACCTACGATAGTCGGTCGGCCCAGCCCCAAGGCCTCTTACCCAATGCCCCCGTCCAGTTAGGTGGTAAAACTGTACTCATTGACATCGAGGTAATCAATGCCGAGCTGGATTATAACATTTTACTTGGCCACAACTACATGTATTCCATGCGGGCAGTTGCCTCTTCCATTTTTCACACCATGATGTTCCCCCATGAGGGACGCATGGTCAAGGTTTTCCAACTCACCTACTATGATCCCAATGCTCCCGCGGCACCCGAAAATGTTCTCCCAATGGTTGAACAACCTATTTCTGGTGCAACCACCTCACTCGTCTCCTCTATGGGGCCCGGAGTTTACTCAAACGTGTCAATGACCTCCACCTTTCAATCTATTCCTCCTCCGCCACCCGCCACTGACGTGTCTGACCTATGTACCCTGTCCCATGACACACAAACTCCTAATAATCAACCGCCCTTCTTGCCTAAACCCCCTTTGGTACCTAGTCACATTGGTGTTACACCCATCCATACCATTCCTTTCCTCATGCCTCCCTCGGGAGTAGTTAGCGCCTCGGTCATGGCTACCCTCAGCCTCCCTAGGTTAACCTTAGGATTACCCATTTCGCCTCCCATTCCCCCGCCGACACCTGATGTCGTCCTGCAACCGGTGCAACCCATTATCACTACTAGTCAACCACCTTCCGATGTCGCTACCCCGTCGTCCTCCACGAACCCCCCTCCTCCTCTTACCAAGCCCACTGGGGGCAGAGGTCCACAACCTTACTCTGCTGTACCACCTCCCAAGACAGTAAAAAACCCCCCTGTGTTTCTTGCTCCTCCCAAATGCTCGTTATGTGATGAGTTAGGTCACCCGACTCATCAATGTCCTCAGTTACCGGCATTACAGGAACACATGCAAATGCTCGACGATGACCCCAACATCCTAGTCGTCAAACTCGACCCCACCCCCAAGCCTCGTGATAAATCACTATGCACTAACCATCCCTGTGCAATATGTGGTGTTTACGGGCATTATTCACATCACTGTCCCGTTCTCCCGGATTACAGAGCGGCCCTCTATGAGATGAAAAATATGGACCTGGAGATGGCACCACCCACCATTGAGGAAATCCACCCCCCGGTCTCCTCCCCTTCAGGAGAGGTTAATACCATTTATATGATCTCTTCAACCACTACTCCCTTGTCAACCGATTTGACGACACAAACTTTCCGTACTGATGAGGAGATCCTCGAGGCTCTCACTGCCCTGGATTATCCCTAGGATGACATGCACCATCGTTCCTATTTCATCCCAGAAGGATCCTCCTCTAGCACAGCTACCCAATTCATGATTGAGTCCAAAGACTTCCTTCCCACCAAGGTCGACTGGTTCAAGGACCCTATTCCTGCTCCTGACGCCTTCGAGGAGGGTAACATGGCCAACATCTCACCTGTCATCCAAATTGATATCGCTGCCCCTGGAAGTACCCCTAAACTCATCACTTTAGGAGCCTTTTGCAGTAAGCAAGAGATTAAGGAATACAAAAACCTCTTCAGAGAGTTTCGTGATGTATTTGCCTGGTCCTATACCGAAATGCCCAGTCTTGACCCCGCCATTATAGAGCACCACATTGACACATGGCCCGATGTACCCCCCGTTCATCAGAAACAACGCCCCATTCACCCCTCAAAGCTCCCAGCTGTCAAAGCTGAGATTGAGAAACTTCGCAAGGTAGGATTCATTTATCCTATTGCCTATACCACATGGGTTTCAAACCCTGTTCCCGTTAACAAAAATCAAGGCACTATTAGAGTATGTACTTACTTCCGCGATTTAAACCACGCTTGTCCCAAGGACAACTTCCCCACGCCATTTATTGACCAACTCATCTATGCATGTGCGGTGCATGAAGTCCTCTTTTTCATGGACGGTTTTTCCAGATATAACCAGATTCAGATCCATAAGGAAGACCAGTACAAAACTGCCTTTACTACCCCATGGGGCACCTTTGCCTATCGCGTCATGCCTTTCGGCCTCAAAAATGCTGGTGCCACCTTCTAGCGGGCCATGACCTATTGCTTTCACGACTTGGTCCATATCCTATTAGTCTACCTTGATGACCTTACAGCTTGTTCCCGGAAACGATCAGACCACCTTAACGACCTTCGGCAAGTTTTTCTGCGTTGTCACAAATATCAAATCTGCTTGAACCCACACAAGTGTGTCTTTTGCGTTCCAGCAGGCCGATTGTTAGGTTTCATTGTTTCCCAGAAAGGAATTACTGTTGATCCCTTGAAATTCCAAGCCATCTTAGACGTTCCCTCTCCTCACACGCTTCGGCAGCTCTAAAGTCTGCAAGGGCGATCCAATTTCCTTCGACGCTTATTTCCTGATTACGCCACTACCATTCACGGTTTATTGTGCCTGCTCCATACCCACATACCCTTCGTTTGGGATGAGCAAGCTTAAGCTGCATTCGAAGCCCGCAAGAAATCCCTCGCGCTTGCCCAGCTCATTACTGATCTCCCTTCCCTTCTCTCGACAAAACAAATCTCCGATGAGTTACCCGACAACCATTTGTTCACTATCGCGTCTGATGACCCATGGTACAGTGATATTTTGTTATACCTGTGCATGCAGAAGTTCAGACCCAAAGTCACCCGTAATGGACATCGTCGCATCCGTCACTAAGCCTCTCGATATCTCCTCTTAGGCGATGTCCTTTACCGGTGGGGGATTGACACAATTCTTCGTCGTTGCCTTACACACGAGGAAGCTAAACATGTCCTTAATGACTATCATAGCGGTTCTTGCGGAGGCCATTTCTCAGGGATGGCCACTGCCCAAAAGGTCATCCGCGTCAGATACTTCTGGCCCACACTTTTTACCGATTGCATCACTGCGGTCAAGCATTGCCATAATTGCCAACTTTTTGCCCCCAAGGTTCGGACACCACCTACTCCGTTACACCCAGTCGTCACCGTTGGTCCCTTTTGTAAGTGGGCCATCGACTTCATGGAGTGTAGACCCCCATCTGCGAACGGCCATAAGTACATCATTGTCGCCGTCGATTACTTCACCAAATGGGCAGAAGCCATGCCCACCTTCAATTGTACCGCCGACACTGCTGCTCATTTCTTTTTCAACCATGTTATCACTCGATTCGGGGTCCCTAAACAGTTGGTCTCAGACCATGGTTCACACTTCGAAGATGTCATCTGGCGTGAGTTATCCACCCTCCTCAAATTTGAACACCAATTTTCCTCTGCTTACTACCCCCAAGGGAATGGCCAAGTAGAGGCCATCAACACAATCCTAAAAACCATCCTCCAACGAACTGTTGACCAGCATAAGTCCAATTGGCACCACATGCTCTTCCCCGCCTTATGGGCTTACCGTACCTCCACCAAGACCGCCACCGGTTTTACCCCATTTCATTTAGTTCATGGCATAGAGTCTATCCTCCCCATCGAGTGTGAGATTCCTGCCTTACATATCGCCGTTAAGCTCCTCCCTGACACCTCCCCACTCGAGCAGTGTTTGCTGACACTCGAACAAGCTGATGAAGACTGTCATGCCACTCTCCAGAACATCA
Source organism: Larix kaempferi (assembly GCA_027924585.1). Classification (NCBI taxonomy): domain Eukaryota; kingdom Viridiplantae; phylum Streptophyta; class Pinopsida; order Pinales; family Pinaceae; genus Larix; species Larix kaempferi. The sequence goes on from BSBM01000073.1 coordinate 11,133,085, forward strand.
AAGATGCCAAGAACCGCTCCAAAGCTGGTTATGACAAACACGTACACCCTCGAACTTTCCATGAAGGGGACCTCATCCTCGCCTACGACCAAGCCCACGACAAAACCGGTAAAGGGAAGTTTGAATCCATGTGGCAAGGCCCTTACATCATGCAGACCTGCCTCGACAAGGGGGCATACATTTTAGCTGACTCCGAAGGTCTCCCTTTGCGCAACCCCCGTAATGGGTTGTATCTTAAACGTTTTTACCCATAAATGAAACCGCGGCCTCATTGGTCCGCATTGTACAGTTTGCTCTCTTTTTTTTTTTCACCTTTTTTACCATCATCTTACATTCATCATTTCTGCATGATCACAGATGGACCATCTTCCACCTTGTTACAATGGCTTCGCTGATGGCGTAAGCCACTGGTCTCCAAACCTGGCTTCTGCAGCATGGGTCTTATATTCCCCCTCACATGAGATGATCCACCTTGACGGCACCCCGAAACTCACGGTCCCCAACCGCGGTTCCACTCCCCTAACCCGCGATCCACCCCAAGTGGACCGTACAAATAACCCTGGGACCCACTGCCCAACCCCCGACCCTAAAAAACATGCAGGTATGAGTTTGACAGAATACCTGTAACTCCTGGATCTGCAATCGACCGGTCGGATCATCCAGAAATGCCACCTCGGCTCTGGTCCACTCTGATCACTTGTCAAAGTCAAATAATAGAAATGACACTTGTCATGTTGGGCCCACTCACTATTTATAGTCAGTTGACTTTTTCTTGTTCAGGCCATTCTGGGATCATACGGAGTCCATTTTTTCGAACCGTTTCCACCACTGGAATCAGCACGACGAGACCGTCATAATGGTCCACTTGTTCCCTTAATTTTTCCACTTTATTTTTTGAGCATTTTTTCTGACACCCCTTGTCGCCTCGGTTCGCGTGCCACATCGGTCATTCTCCATTTTTCGCATATTTTATATCATCGGATTCATTTTTCCAAGCCGGTGATGATGTTTGAGATCATTTCTCGCTCTCACCCCCAGATTTTTTAGGTATTTTTTTCCAAAATGCCCCCCGTCGCCTCGGTTCGTGTGCCACATTGGCTGTTATCCATTTTTGACACTCTTTATATTGCCGGATTCCTTTTTCCGAGCTCGTGATGATGCTTGAGACCATTTCTCGCTCTCACTTGGTACAATTTCAACATTGTGTCCCAACACCTTGCTGCCTCGGTTTGCGCACCACATTGGCCGCCATCGGATTTCCACATTTTTACATGAGCCCTCCACTCCTGTCATACTGCAAATATTTCATTATTTTTCCACCATTCATTCACCCCGCAAGGAGGCCCACCAGTGTTCCCCCCTACCCTCGTTCTTGGTCATCCTTAATGTTCCTTGATTGAACACTTCCTCCTTGCCTGGTCATTCCTTTTGTTCGGTATAATTTTATCCCTTTTTCGGGCTGGACAAGTCCTTTACAAAAAAGGCACTTAGGGAGTTTCTGTTAAGCTCTTTTCTGACTCCTAAAACAATGAAAAGATCGCCGAGCAATCTTGCTTCCTTTCATGCTCGTTAAAGTACCTGAAAGGGCGTCTATCTGGTATAAGTTTAACCATTTTCCGAACCTGGTAGACTAATTACGAAAAAGGAATACTCTAGTCACACTGGCTGGAAGAGTTCTTCATTGCATCCTTTTATGCTTCTTCGGGCCTTGGAGACTAACACATGAAAAAGCAACCCCCTGGAGTCTTCTTATTTGCTTTCAGAATCTCTAAAATTGAAAGCAACCATGAGCATGAACTGTCTTGGGCTCGTATAAATCCACACGACAGTACCATTCCATTACTTCAGAGTCTTCTTATCGCTTTCAGACTCCTTAAAATTGAAAGCAATCACGAGCATGAACTGTCCTGGGCTCGTATAAATCGACACGACAATACCATTTTATACACACTTCTTCTAGTTCCCTAACCCATGAAGAAGTCCCCTCTCGTGCCTCCTGGCACTATGATCGATCATCTCGGAAGCACCCCCAATCAGGTCGCCTTTGTTCAGAGTATTCTGCAGTCTCCTGCCTTCTTATATCATCCTGAGTCCCCCTCAGCCCAGTCCCCATCCTTGATCCATTACAGCTATGATCCCTTTCCCACCAGTTAGTTTCATATGTTGCCCGATCATCCCCGCCATCATACTCTGAACAAAGGAAGTTTGAGTCCACCCACTCTACTTGCCCAGTTGTCCCCCCACAGTTTGACAGTCCTGCCATCAGTACTCTCATACTTCGGTTCTCCACCTCGCGCTCTTGTCAAGGAAACATCATTGCCTTGATAGTTGCAGGGCTCCCTCTGTCGATGTCAGCCTCTCTATTCCAGAGGATAGGCCCAGAGGTCCCTATGCCTTGGACTCATCACCATCTATGGTAAGTACCTACGAACCATTCTGAGAGGAGTCATCATTGCCTCTCCGCGTGGTTGTTTCTCACATGCTTGACTTCAACACCTTGATCGCATCATCGAGAATCGCGTAGGGTTAAATCCCTTCAGTTTTTAGTCGAAGACCCCGGATTTCCCCCGACTCTAGCACATTGGTGAGTCACTTCGAAACACCTCGTTATATGTTCCCGTGGATGTCCGGGTTGCATTGGCGATTGTATTCGGAAGCCATCCAGTTATATGCTTCCTAGAGTACCCAGTTCAGTTCCAGTTCAACGTACCATTGAGGTCAGGGCTCCCTGTCACTATGATCCAAGAGCTCATCAGTTCCTCTGGTACCCCCGTCAGCAGCACTGTTGATTTTCCAGTGCACCAGTTCTTCAGCTTACACATAGTCATCCCCGCAGTATGTCCCAGATTTGTGTCCTCTCTGGACCCTTATGATGTATGCAGTGGTTCTCTATGTATCTTTCAGGTCCCCCTTTTCAAGCCTCACAGTTCTGTTTATGTATCTTGATACGAGCATGGGTATGCCCGCCTTGTCCATATATTGAGATTCTTCCTCATTCAGTTTTTGAGGTCATGTATATGTTAGGTCCCCATTTTATGGACCCCATTGTTATTATGATGTCATATCCTGATACGAGCATGGGTATGCCCGCCTCGTCCAAATGATCAGATGATTCCTCATCCATTATTGAGGTTATGTACTTTTAGTTCTTGCAGTTTGTTCGGGATCGTTGTTTCGGCCTTCAGTTTGTTTCTTCTCTTATCCACACCCCAGGAAAACTTTACATGACTTATGATGTCCATCGGCCATACGATGAGCTCCTGCCCTCACACATCAGGGGGCAATCTGTTAACACCCAAAAAGTGTTCACTACCTCATCTACCCCATTACATGGCTCATTTGTCCATTTTCCTACCCTATTTACCATAAAAACCCTAAAAATCCCAATAAAAAACCTCCAAAAGGCCCAAAATGCCTCAAAAAGGCCACAAAACCATCAAAAAAGCCTCAAAAAGGCTAAAAAACCCCCTTTTCCTCCAAAAATATCCAAAATTCCTCTAAAAAAGCAAAAATCCCCTAAAAAGGGAATAAAAAATATAAAATAATGAGAAAAAGGAGGAAAAAACCCTATACAACTACCCTAAACCATATGGTTCCCAAAACCATGGGTCAGCACTCCACCACCAAAAAACTATAAATAGGTGATGGAGACTCCTTATTCCACATCCACAATCATAAGTACCCTTACTCTGCCAAAATCTCTCTTGAAACCCTAGCTCACCCTTGAGCTATTTTCACCTTGAGAGCCCCTTTTGGCCCATTTCCACCATTGGAGAAAGAGAAGGAGCAAGTTGGAGTTTGGAGCAACCCTCTTGGAGCATTGCAAGAGCTTCACCAACCTTCACATTGGAGGTAAAATTAATACAAAAGCCATTCTTTACATCTTATTTTTTCTGTTTCATGCACATGTTTAGAGTAATTTATATTTCTGTTTTAGCATTTTAATTTACATTTACTGAACTGCTACTAAGGAGTCCCTTCTCCTTAGTAGGTGCTCATTTGCACAAGCTAGGCGTAAAACCCTGGCTACAAGAGGGTGCATAAATCAGATACTTCAGTTACCCGGAGAGGGGGTGGGATAGAAGGGAAAGTGGTGGTCATGGGAGTATCCGAATATATCCTGGGTCCGACTGAGGAGACGAACGATGTTGGTGCACTCTTAACGGGTTGTTCGATCATGGGAAGAACATTTTCAGGCGCTATGGGGGCATTGGGATCATAGTATGTAATCTAGTCGATTTTGACTACACGTCCTTCATGGGGGGACATCATGAGGTGGAAAAATGAAGAAGCAACAACTTTCATTTTATACATGTAGCTTCATCCCAGAAGTATATTGTAATCAAGTTGGGCGTTAATGACCTCTATATCTATGAGAACCAATTTTCCCCCAAGCTGTATGCGTATGTTCACTAACAAACCTTGAGGTTGAGCTGCATGGCCATCATAAGCTTGCAATGCGGTAGTTGACGGTTGTAGTGTTGGGGATCCAATTTTCTACCATATGAAAGTCGACATAACGCAGGTGGAGGCACCTTCATCAATTATGCATCGATGAAGGACAAGGTTGTGAATGGACACAGAAACTTGAAAAGATAGAGATGAAGGAAGATGAGGTTTGGCTTGGTCTAAGTCGAAAGCCATCATGTTGGAGTCGTTAGGGTCTATGGCACCAATGGCAGATAACAACAATTTTCTCTGTGCAGGACAATTTTTTAGGATTTCTAGAGTGGACATAGCAGCGAGAGACTGGGCTAAGTCTTCTACAATGTTATAGTTGGAAGTTACATGAGCGTTAGGGGTATTGTTGATTCATGTTAAAGGGATGTGAGGTGCTTTTGGACCCCCTTCCATGGGCATATTAGGTATGCAAAGTGGTTGATCGGTTGGGAGAGTACTCGAAGATGGGTCGGTAGGTGTGGCCTTAGGGGCTAAGCCGTATTGATTTCGACGGGTTTGAAGATTGACATCCTTTGATGACATCATTAGCAAATGGTGACTGTTGGACTCTGTATGATGGTAATCGGCTTCTGCATAGGTAATTTTCTGTTGTGTTGTAGCGGATCCTTGAGGGGGATCATTTGGAGGAGTGCTTACCATACCTTGGTTTGGTAGGGGGTTTTGCAATATCATGGGTTGTGGCTGAGGAGGGGGTGTTGGCTGTGAAACATGTCCTTGTCGTTGGGTGTCGTCAGTCCAGACTTGACGTGCTTGATCTAAATGGGGGCAATTATGCGTGTAATGGTCGTAGACCTCGCATATGGAACATGGGTGGTTTGTTCTCAAATTAAGATTTTTACCCTGTTTTGGTGGACGATCGGGGTTTTGATTTGTAGGAGCGACATTATTGTTGTTGGGAGGATTGGGTGGTTGTCCTCCTTGGTTTTGTTGTTGGTTATTTCCGCGATTTCTTCCTTTTCCGCAATTCTGTTGACCTCCTTGATTTAACTGATTGTTTTGGTTTTGAGGTTGGTTTTGCTATGCGTACACATGCCCTTGGGTAGTAGGTGGATTTTGAGGTCGTGCAGGATCTGGAGTAGGTTGCGGTGGGTAGTAAGCAGGAGGGTTATGAGGTGGACTTGGTGCTTGTTGCGGTTGTGGGTAACCTTGAGCTACTAGAAGTGTTGGAGCAAGAGGTGCTGCCTATTGAGGATAATAAGACGATTGGGCTTGTGGCTGAACCGGAGTCTGATGGGCCTGCTAGTTATAATATGGAGGTGGTGCATAAGTTTATGGTGCTTTCCCATAACACTATGGTGGACATGAGGGTCCATGAGTGTGGTGGGTGTGTATTACTAGAGCATACGAAGTTGTAGCTCCAGAATGAGATGTAGCCCTAGAAAAGTCTGGGGCGTTGTTTGTACTCATCATGGTAAAAGGTTTGTTTTACACCATAACCTAGCTGATCATACTGTTGGAGGCATGGGATTCCCCCGATGCGTCATGTCAGGATGGATCGCCGCACGGGGCGTCAGGTAAAATGGTGTATAGATATCCAGACTAGGCATATATGAGGTTGAACTGCTGAGCTTTTAAGATGGCTTCTTCTTTCGACTAGGGTTGTTCAGAAGCTACATCTTTGGCTATGAGAGGGAGGAGTGATTTGAGGAACCAATCCAAAAAGATACGGTCGTCAAAATTTATCTTGCAGAGACTACAGTGCTTATGCCACTCATGGATATGACCGGTGATCTGTGTAGCGATGTTCTGTCTACAATACAAAAGTATTTCCACTCTTGCATCATAGCGTATAGGTAGTTGAAAGAACTGAAGGAAAGTTGAGGCAAGGGACGTAGACGTGGGGTTTGTCCCATGTGGCTGCTCAATGTACCATTTGGCTACACAGCTAGTGAAAGTTCTTTGTAAAAGTTAGAGTCGAATAGAATCATCTACTATGGATTTTGAGGAACACCATAGGTGAAACAACATGATATGGTTTTGAGAGTCTTCCCCAGCTTTCCCTTCAAACTTTGGGATGTTTGAGGGGAGATTTGTGGGCATGGGGGGCCAAGTAGGGTCATGTCGGATGGGATCATTTGTTAGCCTAGCCAATTCTGGTAGGTTAATGCTAGCCATAAATGGAAAACTGGCAGAGGGGTGTGATGTTGTCATGGGGGCATAAGTGTTGGTGGTGGCGTTATGTATTATGCCACTGCCCCCTAGGGGGATATTGTCATGGGAGGTATGTGACCTCCACCCATAAGAGTGTGGGAGGGGCCCATGCCACCAAGTGCAATGGGAGTCACAGATGGGTTGGGGAGATGTCCAAGAGGTGTTGGAATCTAAGTGGTAGTGGGGATAGTAGGTATAGTTTCCATACTGGGCATGCCTAAGTTAGGTGGGGGTCCTGTATTGGGAAGGGGTCCCATGGTAGGCATACCTAATGTAGGTGTAGGTCCCATATTAGGAATCCCTAAGGGAGGTGTAGCTGCTGTGGTGGTATTTGTGGTGGCGGGGGTGGATGATGTTCCACCGACAGCCCTTGTGAACAAGTTATCGTAATACGAACCAACCATGGGACTAGTAGGTGTGGTGTATGTAGGATTTTCAGATTCTGCCTCCAAATCATATGTGAAATGAGGCACGTCAGAATCGGATGACGGGGATCTATTCTGATGACGTGTGGAGTCAAGGGAACCGTACTATGGGGGGTCTCCCCGAAACCGCCAAGAACATCTCGGGGAATCAATTGTGACAGTTTGTGAAAAAACTACTAGGTGGTGGTGAGTGGAAATGTCTAAATCCCTAATGCAACCGTGTGTGCAAGAGGGGAGCGTAAAAAATAAATGGTACTCAGGACAAAAAGAAAACTCAAAACACTTATTATAATAGCTGTGCTATAGTAAGTGGAGCAATAAAAAAAATATGGTCAAAAAACCAACATGCAAATGGCTCCTAAAAATAGAAAAAGGTGTACTCACTAACCAAGGGTGGGTAATGGATCATGCAAACACCTAACTAGAAGTGGTATTATGACTCAACAAAACATATTCTCTGCAAGGTGATGAAATCCAAGTCAGACAATATGAGTAGTGGAATCAAAGGCTAGATATCCCCCTATCGGGAGGGACACTGGGTAGACAATCCTATAAGTTTGGCCACTAAGATACCCCATTCATGACACGTTTGGTTGGGTGAATCTGCAGTTTGGTTCTATCGCCGCTATACTCCCATAAGGGTGGTACAACGATAAATATGAAAGGTATCCTTTGGTTACTGAATGGATAGTGGCATTCCACTAAGGCTTCTGGAACCAGTCTGGCTACTTCAACCCTCCTATGGGAGAGGCCTTCCCGATAAATTGGTGTTAAACCATGTCAACAAATAATAAGGGATTTTGGTACCCTAAGTGTCAACCACTATGTCTCAACATGAAAAATGAGTGAGGGGTTTTGTTTGGATATTCATCCCCTCAGTCCTACCTAGCTACAAAATTCTTTTTTTGTTCCCCAAGTGGGGTTAGAATGTTGGTTGAGTTAAGGTAACTTTTAAGGCTCACTTGAAATTATTGTGACATATTGTGTGTTGGTGTAGGTGTATACCAAAACAATGTGCCTCGCATGGGCGATTTAATCACAAACTAAAATAAGGATTCTAATTTGCGAAAAAATGAAAGACGTTTCAAATGTAAATGCTTTAATAACCTTTTCAAAAAATATGGAATCTTTAAAAAGTAAAGCAAATAACATATGTGAAAATAAATGGATTTTAGAGTCTTTTTTGGGCAAAATATTGAGCAATTTTAGAAATATGCTTCTAACCTTTCAATGTATGAAACTAATAGTTTTTGAGATACTTAAAAAATCTTTCTTTCAATTAACTGAAAATTTTCTAAAAGATAAATGAAATATCTAACCAAATATCAATTTAATAATGCTACAATAATGACACACTGGGCTGTAAAAATTTGCAGAAATTGATGCTGGAAAAATGGGCTGATTGGGAAAAAAAAAATTGAAAAAATTAGCTGAAACGAAACAGGAAATATTGCGGCTGTCGGGTCAAAACCTGTGATGAGCCGCGCGTCGATGTGGGAAAAAGCCATGATGTGAATCGCAGCACGGTGGTCAAAATTCACGATGGACCGCGCGGGAAAATGCGAAACAGTCGTGATGGACCGCGCGGAAAAATATGAAACAGTCACGATGGACTGCGCAGGAAAAGGTTTCCCAACTGCGATGTGTCGTGTGGGAAACAGTCAAAAAGTCGTGATGGACCACGCGGAAAAAGGACTCATAGTCGCGATGGACTGCGTGACTGTGGGTGCTAAAAGTCGCGATGTATGGACGAAAAAACGGCCGGTGAAAAATGAACCCGAAAATTGAAATTTTGGGTTGTTTCGGGCTGTAGAAAGGGCCAATGGCTAGGGAAGCTATGAAGAAGCTAACTAGTATGGAAGATCTACAGTTTTAAATGGGGAAAACAACTAAAATAAAGATCTAAAGCAAGAATTTAAAATTCAAAAAATAACGGAGTCGCCAAAAACTGTTGCTTGGTTTTTCAACCAAGCATGTGCAAGGATGCACCTGCTAACTAGTAGCAACATTCTCAATAAAAGTATGTAAAAACTAATTTAACTTAATCTAACATTAACATGTGTAAAAGAAATTAAAAAAAAACTGAATTTAAGAACATAAGCAATAAGATATATGGAAAAACAAGAAATTGAAAAATATTTGATTTTGTATTACCTCAAATGGTGAGGATGATGGGTGTTGAGAAACTCCAAGCTTGAGATGCTCCAATGTCCAATGGTCTCTTCTTCTCCAATGCTTCAATGGGGATCTTCAAACTCGAAATGGGAGGCAATGGCTCACAAAGGGAATTTGGCAGCATAAGGATAGGATGAAATGTGGATGAAAAGTGAGGAGCACCTATCACCTTTTAATAGTTTTTGGTGATGGGGAATACCATTGTGGTTTTAAGGAAACCAATGGTATTAGCCAACATGGTTTAGGTCTCTTTTTCCTTTTTTGAATATTTTTTATATTTTTATTCCCTTTTAGTATTTTTTGGGAATTTTGGACCCTTTGTAAGGGTTTTTTGTGTTTTTTGAGGAAAAATACGTATTTTGAGGGGGAAAAGGTGTATTATGGTCTTTTTGGTGACCTTTTGATGGTTTTAGAGGCTCAAATGGTGGAAAAAGTGGACAAATGGGTCATGTGAATAAGGGAATAAGCTAGTGAGCACTTTTTGGGTGTTAACAACAAGTACCTGGATAATTTGTTGTAGTGTTTATTGATGACATACTCATCTATTTGAAGAACGAAAGTGAGCATGAGGAACACCTAAGGTTGGTGCTGCAAGTTCTAAGAGAAAATCTGCTTTACAGAAAGTTATCTATATGTGATTTTTACAAGGACCAAATACCATACTTGGGTCACATTATATCATCCCAAGGTATTGCGGTGGACCCCAACAGAATCAAGGCCATAATAAGCTGGCCTACTCCCCATAATGTAAGTGATGTCCGCTCTTTTATGGGATTAGCTAGGTACTATCAGAAATTCATTAAGGGATTTTCCAAAGTGGCTCAGCTTATCACATCCCTTTAGAGGAAGGAAGTCAAGTTTCTTTGGATAGCCAAATGTGAAGCAAGTTTTGCGAAGCTGAAACAGTTGTTAACTTCAACCCCTATTCTAAAAGTGGCTGATCCTTATGGTGACTTTGTGGTAAGCACTGATGCATGCAAGGAAGGTTTCAGAGGCATGTTAACGCAAGATGGTTCAGTAATCAGTTACAAATCTATAAATTTAAGGACACATGAAGTAAATTATGCGACGCGTGATTTAGAACTGGCTGTCATAAGTCATGCTTTAAGAATGTGGCGACATTGCCTTCTGGGAAAAAGGTTTGTACTTGAAACTGGCCACATTGGGCTGAAATATGTTTTTGAACAACCTAATTTGAATGGAAGGAAAGCAAGGTGGTTGGCTTTCTTAAGCGAGTTTGACTTTGAAATTTAACATATCAAAGGAAAAGAAAATAAAATAGTTGAAGTTCTTAGTAGATGAAAAATACCTGAATTTAAGACAAAAGTGTCTTGCAGAAAATTCAGATTAGCAAGCAACAAATTACAGCATATCGGAGAATGGGCTGCTGCTATTTAAAAATAGACTTTACATACCAGATCAGGCATATTTGAAACAATTAATTCTGGATGATTTTCACAAAAGACCATTTTCTAGTCATCCAGGTTATCAGAAGATGATAACAGCTGTTAAAAAACAACATTACTGGCCTAGACTAAAATCTGAAATCACTGAATACATCACGAAATGTATGGACTGTTAGCAAATGAAAGTGGAACATAATCATCCGTCTGGTTTGTTACAACCTATACCAGTACCAGAATGGAAATGGGAGACCATTTCTATTGATTTTATCTCCGGATTGCCTAAAAATAATAAGCAACATGATGCCATCATGGTTGTAGTGGACAAGTTGACTAAGGCAGCTCACTTCATATCAATCAAATCCACATTCAAAGCAATAAACATTGCATAAGTTTCATGAAAGAAGTCTTCTGACTCCATGGAATTCCCAAGGTGATTATATCCGATAGGGATACAAAGTTCACTTCACAATTCTGGAAGGATTTGTTTACAAGTTTGGGAACTAAACTAAGCTTTAGCACCGCCTACCATCCTCAAACAGATGGAAAGACCGAGAGGGTGAACCAAGTCCTAGAGGACATGCTTCGCTTGTATGTCATGGACAATCCGAAGCAGTGGGAAAACTACCTACACTTAGCTGAATTTTCCTACAACAATTTGTACCAAACTTCTGCAGGAATGAGTCCGTTCAAAGTTTTGTATGGCTGAAAATTCAAGACCCCTATGACATGGGATGATCTAGTAAATTGGATCGTGATGGGTCCTGAAATGTTAGCTGAACTAAAAAACATTGTGCAAAAAGTAAAAACAAACTTAAAAACTGCCCAGGACAGGTAGAACAGCTATGTTGATCTGCATAGAGAACATAAAGAATTTGAAGTTGGGGATCATATATTCCTAAGGGTGAAAGCAAATAAAATTTCTTTGCGCTTGTTCAAGGTTACTAAACATACACCAAGATTTTGTGTTCCTTTCCAAATACTTCCTAGAGTAGGACCTATTGCTTATCAGTTAGCTTTACCAGGAAATTTTAAAGTACATGATGTGTTTCATGTTTCATTGCTGAAAAAATATGTATATGAGCCTAAGCATATTGTAAATTGGCATGTGATTCAGGTGGAATCAGAAGGAGACTTCTAGACAGATCTATCATGATGTGTTTCATGTTTCATTGTTGAAAAAATATGTATATGATCCTAAGCATATTGTAAATTGGCATGTGATTCAGGTGGAATTAGAAGGAGACTTCCGGATAGATCCTATTTGCATACTGGATCAAAAAGAGGTGGTACTTCAGAATCAAACCATCGTTCAGGTAAAAGTGCAATGGGAGCACTATAAGCCTAAAGAGGCTACCTGGGAAATGGAAAGGGAAATGCGAGTAGCATACCCTTTCCTGTTCAAAGAAGTATTTGACGCAAACTGAATTTGCTTATAATGTTATTGATGTTCTGCAAAATTGTTTGACACCGAGGACTGTGAAAACTTAAGGGGAGGGGGAATGTAATACCACAATTTTGGACTTTGAACCCCTATTATATTTTGTTAAGTATTATTTCAATTTACTTAGTTGACTTTAGAAATCTGATAAATTGATTTCTAATGACCGTGTGGACCAACACATTAATGAGATGGGAGTCAGTGTCCCCTATGGGTTGGAGGGTAAATACCAATTATAATAATAATGATAAATTATTATTGGAGAAAATGGAAAACCCTAAAGAAAAGATTTGAGAGACTAGTGAATTAAAAGAAATAATAAAATGAGAGAATTTCACACCAAGAGAATAAAAAGTGAAACTCATTCAAAACATTGGATCATTCTTATTATCACCCTTAACAATTCAAAACACTCTCATGAGCCTGAACACACAAGAGAAATTGAAACCGAGAACCCATTAACCAGAGACACATGAATGAGGACATATTTGGGAGTACCAAACTGGTCCAGATTAAGAGGAATCATATAGCTGGGTACTGGCTTGGCCACTTAATTGTGTGCAGGTAGGAGAACTACCCCAAGCTTGCAGGTGCACTTCATTTACTCTGAATAGGCCGTGTTTAAATTGATTCTCTTAATGGGTGAGGCTTAAAAGGCCTTGGAGCATCCTGGAGCTCAGGAGTACTGATTTGGATTTTGGGTTTCCTGCTGCCACTGAAATATCCTAAATAACTTGGAGAACAATTTAAGGGTAATTTAAAACCTATACTCTAAACCTGGGGGACTATGAACTGAGCTCAGTGATGACTTGAAAGAAAGGAGTACTTGTTGGTCAAAGGTTGGGAGGTTTGTGCTTGGTTCCACTGGTTTGCAGAAATACATATAAGTGTCTCTCCTTTATTTGTATAAGTTTTATGGACATTTGCTAGAGTTTATTATGCATAACTCTAATTTACTATTTGTTGATGTATTTGTAACTTCGGAATGTATTTCATATATGTATATTGCATTCCTATAGAGATGTTATTATTCCTCTATATGGAAGTGTCGTCATTTATATTGTAAGTGTCGTAAATTATACTTGATGGCTTATTAGACCACCTTGTTGGGGTCGGACCTGTATAAGTCATGTGGGTTAAAGGGTTATTAGACCACCCTTTTGGGGGTTGGCCCTGTCAGAATTATGTTATGTGGTTAAGTTAAGGCCGACCTAGTAAAGGTTATTAGGCAAGTCAAGTCAAGCATAAATAGAGTGTGGGAGGCACTCTATTTGATCATTCTATTATTCACTCGCACACTCATTGGAGAGCGACGCACATGTGAGGAAGGAGGAGTAGATTCTAGGAGAAGACTATCTCTTATGCTTGGGTTGTATCATTGCTCTATCTATCTCTGAGGAAGTTACGGGGTTTTTCACCTTCTTGGTTTTCCCCGGTGAAACTCTGTGTCTCTTGTGTGCTTGCATTATTGTGTCCATGATTGATATCCTGTACATGTTGTTCTCTCAGTTAAGATCCTAGATCAGATTGAAGTAAATTCTGAAAAATTAACACTGTTTAATTACCATATCTGAGCATGAATGTTTTATTAGATTAAATGTTCTATGTGGGTTATGAACAGACTGTTATGCCCTTGTCATTTTGGACAGATTCATGATTTAATGCTATCTTTCAGTTTACATAATGCTGCTAGAAATGAAATGACATGTTCTTTATGCAGTAATCAGACTGGGTTACATTATCATTATTGATGTACAAGCTTGTGAGAGATAGATCTAAATAGTTATAGTTTATACTAATCCTAAGCAAATTTTGTAGGTATTTAAATATATTATAGATCATATTCTTAGCAGATCCTATTTAATGGTAGAATGCGTGTTTCTAATGTTATGACTGAAACAAGGAAGACATGTAAACCCTAGGGTTTACATGTCAAGCCATTTTATTTTTATAAGTGTTTCTTCTATATTATAGACCAACATGGAGATTATTGTAACCAGATCTATCTCTATTTATTAGGAAAACGAATGAAACATGTTTATGAATTAAATCTACAGTAAATGGATTTAAGCCCATTTGATAGAGTTACATTATGGTCAAATGTCATTTATATAGATAACGTTTTATATCCATATTTGATTTATGTGATTTCTTAACACATTGTAGACATATCCTTGAACTAATTTCGAGATGCCTTCCGGTTAGTTCTGGGTTGTCTCTTTTATACTTGCCATGAATCTCGATTGAGAGAGAGCTCCAAGAGAAAGCTACGACCTAGCTCATGAAACCCTTCATGATAACCCTGGTTTCCACAAGGATCGTGGATAGTTGTGTTATTATTAATGCGACTGCATCTAAGATAGAGCCCATACTTAATGCATTATATATCTATATATATATATATCTATATCTATATATATATATATATATATATATATATATCTTGCTTTAGGCTCGAGGAATTTTATTTGACAGTTTAATATATATTTAATAAGTTTTGTAATTGAGACTAAGTGCCCTACTTAACATTTTAATAAACAAGTCGAATGTACAAACATGAGACCCATTCATATGGCATCTCAAGTTCATCACGCTACCACCAGGTAGATCATGTGTAAGACTTAAGTGGGTTTGTCTCATTCGCGGGTATGAATAACCTAGCACGAGGGTCACAGGTTCGACCTCGGCTGTGAGGGTGAAACCCCATGTAAAATAAAGTATGCATTTACCAATATAAGCATTGTATTATATTACTGTTTGCAAGCTAAATATTATTTATTCACAGTCGCAAGTAAAAATGTATATCGCAATCAATTTATATTCACGCGGGATTGCATCCCTCTATTAATAAGATTACCCATTGTAAATGAATGCAACCACATTAAATATAACAACGATTCTATTCATATATCAAAAGAGGGACAAAGGATGAGAGCGGCCTTAACCATTTCTTTACTGCATATAAACAAGCTATTGCGCAAACACTTCATATTTAAAATGCACTCATTATTTACAAATGAAATATTACAGTCCAGAGATCCATTTCTCTTCTTTACACATAGAGATCCCTTCACAATTCAACCAAAGCGATAGATATTAACTGGTGATGCCTAGCATGGCCAACACGCCCACAACATTGTTCACAATACAAGCTCCAAGTTAACACTACATTCACCTACAGGCTTGGAAAGCCATCAAAGTTGACCAAAGTCTCATGCAACAGCAAGTTGGCCAAAGGCCATGTTCCAGAGTGAACCAACAAAAGAACCATAGTCTTAAGTAACCCATCCGACACCGACGGGGTAGTTTCACCCGAAGCATCGAATATGATGAGTTACCTAGCCGTTCGCAGTTGGTTATTCACCCCAAGTCATGGAAGTAGCGCCGAATGACCCAACGCACCCACGTTCATAGTGCTCCTACATTGTAAGGATCAACGAAGCAGTTAGTTGTGATAGTGGTAAAATATCATGAGTAAAAGAGTAATATCAATAGAGAAGGTAGTGGGGTGTAACCACTTACCATTGCGTCATCCAATGCGAAGCCCGAGCTGGGAGTTGCACCATACCTACACAAGGAACACAATAAGTTAAATTGTGCCAACATGTTATTCCATACAACGACATAGCGAAGTAGCAATTGGTAAAATTTGTAAAAGATGAACAATTATTACCTTAATTCGTGCAACCCAGCAATACTTCCTATATCTACCTCACGCAAAGTGATGGAGTGCTTTGGGAGCACCTCCTCCCAGGTGCAGAAGTGAAATCCATGATCGACGCAGACGAGCTCGTAGGAGCTTGATAGAATTCCAAGTGAACAACAAGAGAAAGGTAGGGTTTTTGGTGCAACGAGGATACCGGTGGGAGGAGTGGAGACCACTGAATCCGGTCACACCTCCATTAAATTGTCAAGTACCTCATAGCTTTGGAGCCAACAGCCACAACCCAGATCGACTACGACCATGCTATCACATTTCCCAATATGGACGGCATGGATCTCGATCAATGGTTGTGGGAAACTCAACATTTAATTCAACCAGAGTGGAACGTTAAATGCAACAGTTCCTCGGAGTTGGCAGGTTCATGTGAGAGCTAGCATGGCTAGCTGGAGCATGAGTGATGGTTCAATTTCTTGTTGAAGTGTTGCGCCACGATGTTTTCCAAATGGGAGCCACCTTCCAAGAGGGCACTGCAGGGTTTAAAACATTGGTTCAAGCTTTGCGTAGTTAGTGTGGTAGGAGAACAAGTTACACACAGTCATCACATTTTATTTGTATGCATTATTTAAACCTTAACGCTTGTGGTGCAAACCATCACTTTTCCATACGATTGCATGGTGGCGTAAGTCCCACCACGAGGGCCAAGGGTTGGGCCGGTTGTTAGCACGTATTGACTTGTGACAGGGTTCGCATATGCCAAGGTCCAACATGGAGTTGACCTGGCCATGCGCTTAACCTAAGTCGTATTACATTATGTTCTTATGCATTGCTTAAGTTATAACTAATGTATTATATTACATTGCAATTGCCATAATTTATATCAAAATGGATTCGTTTTATCCTAATTCCATTGTGAGTGTTATTCCAGAAGTTTCGATAGCATGTGAGGTTTGTATTAGCGCTTAAGTGCTTTAGTGTAAGCGCAAGTTGTGGTATTAGCTCGGGGTTAGACCCTGGTCAACCTTTAAAGAGCATAGATTATATATATATATATATTAGGTTAATATATATATATGTTTTATGTTATATTAAGTTAAAACATTGTATTTAAGTTGTAACTTGTGTATATAGTTTACTTTAGCTCATGTTATATATATATATATATATTAGGTTGTAATATATATATATTTACATTGTATTAATTTGATATTACATTTCAATTGTTTTTATTGTTATCACTTATGATGTGATGTATGATTCCTACCGTGGAGATAAAGGACAAGGCCCCGCTAGTGAATGCTCGGCCTTGAAGAGGCAAGTATTTGGTATTAGGGTATCCATGTGCTAAGTAATCCATGGAAAATGAAAATGATACCATGTAAATAAAAATACCAAGGGATGGCTATGGCTGCAACGAAATGAGGGGGAACTATGTATCCACTAGGGAGTGGTGAGGGGGTGTGGGATGGAACCCTAGTCTTCCATATGTCACCTAGAGAACCCCTTTGACTATCCTAGCTACCATTGAATGCTGCTGTAAGGAGGTGGGTGAAGAGCGTTATTCATGAGGACGACAGAGTATGGGACTGCCCTGAAATTCGTAAGGCGGGGTATGGGGCTCTACCTTGCTTGTCCCATTAGACACCCTACCTTGTGGAGGACATATTCCTCATTCCCGGAACTTGGTTGAGGATACAAGCATCAGTTGAAACCATACACAGACCCAACATACCGAGAAGAGAGGAAGAAAACTAGAAAACACGATCCTGAGTAAGGCCATGAATTACAAAGCTAAAAACACACAAAGAATTGTGTGGGAAAGTAAAATCATGGATAGGATCCACAGACCCAAACCTTGGTGTGTTTTGGAGAGATTTAGATGCCCTAAATCCTTGGGGAAACCCATGAGAAACCCATCTCTATTAGCTCGAAATCATGGACGCGGGACAGAGCTTCGGTAGCAACACGGAAGAGATCTGAGTGTGGATTGCAGTGGGAAGAAGTCAAGAGTGTTTGGACGACATGGTAGATCTAGAGAAGCCTCATTTACCTTGATCTAACAGTCAGGACCAGCCATACCTTCCCAGTTCAATGCTAAGGGAAGGGACGCCCTAGGGACTGTGCAGCGGAGAAGGGAACCTTACTTAGGCTGAGAGTGGAGGGGATGGGGGTTTCTGAACTACCTGAGGTCATTGGGATATTCCTATAGCTCTTTGGATGAGTTTATTGACCTAGAAAACCCTTACCTTCCTCCCCATTTTCTTGACAAACCAATTGTTTTCTAGATTCCCTGAAGGACCATGCCTAAGGATGTGAGTGATCTTGTTTAGTCCCTCCTTATTGGATACATAGCCCCAGCTCGGGGGTGGTCTCCGAGTGTTGAAATAGTACAGGGTGGGAAGAGATCTACAATTGGGTTGGAACGTTGCATTCCATAGCCATTTTGCTTGGAAGTTTCAATAAAGAGATAAGTGTTCCTTGTGCCTTGAATGATGTCTATTCTACATCTGTGCATGTGTTATATTTATGTCAGAATGAATTATTTTATCTAAATGAGTGATAGGGATGAATTCCCATGCATTATGTTCTCATTCTGTTGTGCAAGTCATTGCCATACTTCTGCACCTTTGCATTTTTTATATCATGTTAACACTCATATGTATTTAGGCTTGAGGAGTAGGGATAAGTCTCATCATGTTAGATCACCAATCTTCTTGGTGAAAATAGGTTGATGTATTCCATTCTATGTGTGTCAATAATGCTTCATCCTCCTGTGTTCATTGCTGCATGAATCTGCATACAAGAGTGACTTATTATGCTTCTGCACATTGCATTTCCATGGGTGTAATGTCTTTAAATTATCCATTGAGGAATTAGGGATAAGTCTGGCAAGTGTGCATGATACTCCAGCCATGAATTGGGAGAGGAATAAACACCCCTATGGTGTTCATGAACCCTTTGGACCAAATGAAGTGGATAGGACAGGGAATAATGGAGCAGAGCTTCTTCAAAAGGTGGTAAAGAGGCATAGATGGGGCTTAAGGTAATATTTTGGAGTGGAATAAGGGCAGGAACAAAGTCCTCAGGTGTGGATGAAGACCCTAGAGCTGCATAGTTCTCTCCAAGAGCTTTCCAATGGTACCATACTTGTCCAATTTTGTCTAAGGATGAGGAATTTATCGGGATGGGAAGTTGGCTGTGACAAGGCATGGCCATCTCTTGACTTTCCGCATCCACATTGAGGAATGAGGAAGTCGGGGGCACATTTTTGGAGCACCAGGAATTTTAGCGCTCCATATTTCTGAATTCCACACTATGGAACGTGGAAGTCAGGGGTGCATTTCTGTCGTGCTGGGCATTTTGGCACTCCACATTTCTGACTTTTGCACTGCGGAATTCAGAAGTCGGGGGCACACTTCTATAGCGCCAGGCATTGTGGCTCTCGACATATCCGACTTTCACACTGTGGAATGCGGAAGTCAAGGATTCACTTCTGCAACGCTGGGAATTTGGGTGCTCTGATTTCTAATGTCCGCACTATGGATTGTGGGTTGCGGATCTCGGTGGATCATTTTCGTCGGGGTTGTAATTTGCAGTCTAACTTCTGATTGTGTCTTACAGATTGAAGATTAGTGCGGGTGCAAAGTTGAGGAATTTTTGGAATGCTTGGAAAAAGAGAGAAAAAAATTAGTAGGTGGATTCAAGGGTTGTCTCCCATCGCCACTAAAGAACACCGAGGTGACCAGGGATGTGACACCTGGTATTAGAGATCAAGCTACATCACTGGGGATGCTTTGGGCCAAAGCATGAGTTACATGCATAGAGATGCCATGAATTTGGACCACGCTATGATGGAGAATTGGAGAGGGAGAATTCATCAACTCTTCTCTTGTTGTTATATTTATATTTCCGAGTTATATATATATGGAATTGTGGATAGGAATGTTGAAAATGCAAGTGATTAGATAGTTGAAATACTTATGCACTAATGGGCATATTTCTAGATATTGCATGGTGCATGTATATGATGTTGCATGTTGGTAAAGCTAGTGAGGTTTACTTATGCAATGAGCCACTTAAGTTAATCAGTGTGGTTGATAATCACTATTGAAGTCAGTATTGGTTGTAGGACCAAAGATAACATAAACATGGCTAAAAATGTACATGGTGTTGTTTCACGTGTCCAACAAAATTATGAAGAAATGATGGTGCAACAAATCTGTGATCATGAGGTTGGTGGAAGGATGGTGTAGACCTTTGCAAGAGGCCAATTGATCAGGTAACATCAAAGATGTTAATGGGAGCCATGCAGGTAATGGATATTCATGTTAATTGTATAAGGGTTAAATAGGGATTGGGTTGTAAGAGTCCCTTGAATCATATTTCAATCACCATAAAATGGTATGCATGTAAGGTTGAGTACATCCATGTTAATGTCATATCACCATGGTATGGTGAGGTATGGGGTAGCAAGGGAAAGGAACCTTCTACCATGTGATTGTTTAAATGTTAGAATGCATTCATATGAAATTATATCATGCCATATGTATAGTGATGCATGAGGGATCAAAAAAACCAATCCCAACCTACCCTCCTAGGATTTAGAGTGGTTCCAAATTTAGTAGAACCTCCAAACTTAGTAGAACCTCCAAACTTAGTAGAACCTCCAAACTTAGTAGAATCAACTAAGTCTTTCTCCAAACAATCATTGAAGGACGGATTTCAAGCTGACGATGAGTTGGATTTCATAAAAATTACGGGTCTCACCTAGAGGCTAAGCATCGAGCAAGTGTGCCTTCCAAAATTACTTTGGACCGTCAGATCGGAAGCATGCCAAATGAATGGTGGACTTGAATCAGCTTAGGGTGAATTGAATGGATATTTCACGTCCGTTCTAGCCATTAACCCCCGAACTCTTTCTCCGGCGAAATGTTGTACAAGTCGTTGATCATTTGGAGGCTTTCCTCATCCGTTGATCTATGGTCAATGAGGGACATTCACTTTGGAATTTCACATATCTAATTCCTGCACACTTCACTCAGTGAAATCCTTTGTCCGTTGTCGATATCCTTACTTCGATCTGGATCATCCAAACTATGTGGAATGACCAAACCAAATCATTGTGATTGTTCCTTGATTGATCAGAGAATCGATCAATCAATCTCCTTGACACCAGACTTGATATCCTTTGTTAAACCTGCACATCTCCTCTTAGAAAGAATAGAAATTCAATTTGACTTCACAAGCTCATCCTAGTCCAACCATTTGCTTCACCTGCAACTTCATAGGCGAAGGAGCTTCGATCCTTTCAGTGCTCGATGACCTAAAAGTTCTCAAAGAAAGAGAATGATTGCATGAAGGTAGTCCAGTTTGATGCGCCACCACAATGCTCTGTTCGTAGGACATAGTTGCATAAAATAATATGGGTGTGAAGTAATGAATATTGGAAGTTTTAGTTAAATTGCATGGATGATGTGATTATATCTTGCAGTTCTATTGTGATGATGATGCATATAAAGTAAGTATAGATATATACATATATTTCCTTGCATTTGAGATGTTAATAGTTGAAAGTGTTTGAATTATGGAGTGTTATAATTGTGAAAAACAATTCAATGACTGTTGCAATAATGAAATATTGCATGCATGAAAACTTACAAGTGTTTGGCTGAGTGGGATTTTCAGATTTCAGGTAGAAATGTCTTGGGCATGGAAATGTGGGTAAGCCCTTGATTAAGACTGGAATCTACCATGTGCAAAGGCTAAGAATTGTGAGAAGGATCTCATGGATTCACAAACATGACATCTACAGGAAACAAATCTGAAAATTTTCTGATTTAGTTTATGAGAATGGTTTCATGGTTGCAAATAAATTGTTCCAAGAAAGTAGATTTTCAAATCTTAGATTTGGAATTTTTCTAATCACTTACTAATGGTTGTTTGGCTAATCCAGAATTGTGTCAAAGGGACATGTTGTAGGTGGATGGTTGTGTTATGGTATCAAGCATAAAAACCTAATGGATAGGGTGGTGCCACTTACAAGAGCCAAACAATATGAAGATGTCTCATCTGAACTGCATGTTGGTAAACAATGTGGGTGAGGTGGTAAAATTATGCCAAGAGAGAATATGTGGCTTATGGAACTTGAAAGAGATTGGGATGGAAAATCGAGGGACTGTTGATTTAGAGATGGGATCCCCCATTCCTCACGAGGAAAGAGGAAGTACATCTGTAAAACATATGAGTATTATGTAACCCTGGATAAGAATATACATGTCTGATTATCAAAATTAATGTCCAGGGCACGTTTTATTTCAGACTGCTAGGGTGTGACTGTATGTCTTTATTTCAGACTGCTGGAATGTGATTATGTGTTCTTATTTTAGACTACTTGAATATGTTTAGGGCCTACATGATTCACATCGGAAAGGGGTGCACACCTTTCGGGTGTTGTGTTATGTTAGGGTTGTCAATATTGACTACACCCTAAAGGAATGGACACATTCCTGGTATTTCAATATTAGAGAGTGAATTTGTACGAAGAATGTTACAATTATATATCATCAATATTGATGAGCTTTCTCATCCATCTTGTGTTGTCAGCTTAAACATATGCAATTTGGTGCTGCACACTAAAGAAGCAAAGTGAAGAAGAAGTACCATCCTTATTTGTGTGAAGGGTTTTTGTATGACTAATAAACCCAGTTAGTGTATTGGCTTGGCATTGGTTATTTGGGTGTTGGGGTGGTATTGGTGAAGGGTTGTTGTATGCCTGATAAACCCAGTCAGTGTACTAGCTTGGCATTGGTTATTTGGATGATGTGGTGGTATTTGTGAAGGGTTGGTGTATGCCTGATAAACCCAGTCGATGTACTGGATTGGAATTGGTTATTTGGATGTTGCGGTGGTATTGGTGAAGGGTTGTTGTATGCCCGATAAACACAGTCGGTGTACTGGCTTGGCATTGGATACTTGAATGTTGTGGAGCAGCATGTGTGTTGGAAAAACATTAGTTATTGTATGAACAAGTGATCTGAGGCTTACAAAAACTTGGTTACCTTTCTATGCACACCCAAAGAGTGTTGGAAGGGGTGGGACAGGTCTTGTGGGTGCCATAGTTGCTTGAAGTCAATGCAGGATACCTGTGGAGCTAAAGGAAGATGCTCATAGAGATAAGTATTTGGTTTGTCTTGCATCTTCTTGCTTATTTAATATGAATATACATGTTTAAATGATTTTTAGACTCTTTTTTAGAGATAAACGTTATGAAAATAAACTTAACATGTGAATTGCCTCAATGTGTGACTATAGGTAATGTTGGAAGCAAGAACTATGAAGGCATCCTGAGGATGAAATTGGACAGGTGACTGTCCTAGAAAGCTCAACATGAGAAGAAATGGAAGATGGTGCTAGTGGACTGTGTGGGTCCTAGAAACCAAGAGTTTTGTAGACAAACTATGGGAGGGGGTTCCCTGGTTGAGAAGCTTTGTACAGGCCTTAGACACTAAATATCATAACCAAAACAAGAAAGGGAAATTCAAGCATTCACATTGAAGTGAAAGAGGCTAAGGAGCATGGAGCCACAATGGTGGTGTTTCTCCAGATTGGAACAAGACTAAAAATCTTACTCTTCTCTTTCCTTTTGATTGATGCATTTAGAAAACATAAAATTGTTCAATGCATGATATGGATGAGAGTTGATTGTGTTTATTTGCTTGAAATAAATTGTGAATGCTAAAATAGTAAATTCCCTGTGTAAGGATGAACATGAATGAGTTCATGTGTATGTTGGGAAAGCATGAAAATATATGGAAGTCTCATGATAAAGCATGAACTTCCCATTTCAATTGAGAAAATAATTGATTGATTTTAATGTTTATGTTATGCTTGGCCTAACAAGACTTGCAATGATGAATTTCACAGGTGAGAAATTGAAATCAATTAGTTTCATCTCATTGCTGTTGCAACCTATTCCCAAAATTTTTCTTAAAATTGTAGGGCCCCTCCTTTTTTAGAGTTTACCTAGAGTCTAGCTCATCCCAGAGAAGCTCAGCTTCATCACTTTGAAGTTTTCATGGTTTTTTTATTGAAGAAAGCAAGTTTTTGGTTAAGCGTAACTTATTTTTTTCCACCGAAATGGTCGGAGAAACTCGGTAAGTTACTTTGAAACGGTCGGAGAAAAAGAGCCAGTATTGTCTCTACTTCAAAGCAACTTGGCCATTCGCAATCAAATGGACGGAGTATTTTTTCTAAATTCACGGCAAAACACTTAACTTTTTGAAAACAAAATCGTCGGAGCAATTTGGTGATTTTCCGCCGAACAATGTCAGAGCAGTTTGGTGAGTTTCTGTCAACATGGTCGCTACAACTGGACAAGTTTCGCCGACCGATTCACAGCAACTGGTCAACTCGCACCGATCAGTTGGAGGAAAAAGTGAATTCGGAACAAATTTTGTAAATTTAAAAAAGTGAATAATGCCAACCTTTATCGCGGTAACAGACCCAACATCGTCGATCGTTTCGCTGCGACTAAGCGAACAACGCCGATCGGCTAGCGGAAACGAGGGATCGATTATTATTTAAAGTCTAAAGCAATGGTGGAAGAGACACTATATCATCACTAATACATGATTCGTGCCTATATTGGTCGGCAAAATCATGAAACAACGCCAATGCCTTCGACAAAGAGAACGAAAAAAGATTGGCATACAATGGCAACCAAACTGACAGGTCGCTGCAACTGCATAAATAGCGCCGACCATATTGTTGTGACTGGGTGATTTATGCCGAAATGGTCGGTGGTATTTTTTATTTTCATGGTAGTGACGCGGGGGGGGGGGGGGGGAATAGTTTTGTGCCAAAGGGTCTGTCAGTTATGACCCCACCAAAACTACCCCATTCACATTAATGACTAGGTTTTCATTTTTTTTATATAGGGTAAGGTCTAATTTGTTTAACATTTGCAAAAAAAATCATTTCGCGAGTTCATCCTCAACCAACCACCGAAATCCAAGCACCGAAATCGTTTCGACTCAATCTCGCGGCCATTCCGAGACTGCCAGGTAGGCCATTTTCCTGACTTTGTGGTTGTTTTTTATTGCTGGTACTATCATTCGATTTTTTTCCATGGGTGTAGGCATTTAAGTTATTTATATTTCATGGATAAACCCTAGTCCTTTCCCATTAGGTGATTTCATTAGTCGCACCCCATTTGTTAGATAGTGGTATCAACCTAGGGCTACCGAGTTTACCTTGTCCAGATCGTCCTAAGCCATTTTTTCCAGTTTAAATGCAAAACCTGGCGGATTGTATTACGTAGTTTACTGATTTTTCTTGTAGTATATGTGGTCATTTTCCGCGGTTCAAACCTCTCAGGTTAGCTCCTTCCATTTTTCTTCTTTCTCGTCACTATTTTCAAGCACACAACAAGAGTACAGTTTCTCATCCTACTACAAGCTAGACTCAAACAAAGGGATTTCATTTTGAACTCTCCGTACTGTTGCAATTAGACCGTATTATGCTTGGGATGTCTATGTTTCCTACTGCGGTAGACCTTGCATTTGTGGAGTTAAACGCATCTTGTTTTTCCAAAGTGACAGGAAACATAATATAACTCTACTTCACTTCATGTGGAAGAAATTATTAAATACGAGTTAAAGAGTCAAGATTTGAGTTGTTTTCTTCCTTCAAGCAATCGTTTTCCCCGACTATTGGTCTTAACCTCTCCCTTTACCCGCTTGTATTCCTACCACCAGAAAATGCTAAATTTGATGCATATAGAGATGGGGTTTACATGCACACTATCTGAGTAGGATTGAAACTTACAGCATTTGTCAAATAAACCCGAAAAACATATATTCCAAAAAACAAGCTCGTCATTCATACAAGGAATAAGGGATTTAGAGTCAACCGAAATTTATAAAAACCTTTAAGATACACATCCTTGGTTTGTTCTCATAGTTGCAATTGAGAGTTTCACATGCCATTGTGGTTTAAATCTAAGCAAACATTGATAACATTTACCCAACAACATGGAAGTACTTGTTCTCTCAACTCAACCTATTGTCAGTAGTATTAAAGAAAAATGCCTTACAAACTTCTAGTTAAGTTTTACTTACACATTGTTTTCACTATTTCATCAGGGTTTAGAAATGCCAAAAAAGAGTTCCAAGAGGAAGTCTAAGGAAACATAATCAAAATCGGACATGTAAATTGTAGTTGACACCACGATAGAAACCATGTTCGAAGATACTAAAGCAGTAATGGGAATTGTCCCAAAATGAAAGTGGGGAGAATTGTATCAGATGATCCAAGACCAGAATATCCATGATGCAGCTCTCGAAGAAATGATCTTGTATCAAAATATTAAGAAATCAGGTATCGCCAAAGCAGACACACGCCCAGAACGTTTTCCCTGCTCAGAATTCATTGGATAGACCCTTCCACACGTGGATTTCACATCAAGAATTATCTCTAACACAAAAGGGGAAGGATTTGCTTCTTTCCATCCAGGTTATATAGAAGCAGCATTCAAACTACCACCACCCAAGGTCATGTTAACCAAAGACTGGATCAAGAGTATAAACATGGACCAATTTGAATATGCTAAGAAAATGGTAGTCTCAGGAAAGCAACTGAGGTGGAAAGTGAGTGTGGAGTATGAAATTCAAAGCTTGAGGATCCCATTCTGAGTTATAGCTCTGATGCTAAGCAGGATTTTCGGAAAAGAAAATGGGAACATCTACAAGCTAAATTGGGTACCCCTAATTTATCACATAACCTTCTAGGGAACTATTTTTAACTGGGAATACATCATCTCGGACAAACTGCCATCGACAATAGCAGCAGCATAGAGAGGTTTAACCTATAAGAAGGAAGAGTTCTAGATGTTCTCATATCTCATGGACTGCATACTAATTAGACACCCATTTCCTAATTTTGGATGTATCTGGAATCAGGACGAATCTCCTATCTATGTGGCCTACCAGATTACATGGGCCCACAGATATGTAAGCCAATACAAACTCCTCTATGAAAAGTTGATCATCTCTCTTTATTGGATTATTTTTAATAAGGAACCAAATTTCCTATCTGAAAATGCAATTGCAGTCATAAACGAGTACGGGGACTACTACTTTTCGCAAGAAGGCACCTATATCAGAATGTTTGGAGTTTCCAAAGCTCTGTCCCTAATGCCCAAATATGCGACCGATTTTGTCATCCACAAAGAAGCCGTGAGGCAAGTTTTCATTAATGGGATTGGCAGTTTCCTACATGATCACAAGAAGGCCTCCTTCCCATCATTGCCCTTCTATATCAGGGCATACAAATTCTCTAAAGTTAAAGGTGTCGAAGATTTCGTTAAAGATTTGGAAGCATTTCATTTTGGAGAGAAGAGTTTCGCAAGAAATGAAAACCATGGAAAGATTATCGAACATTGTGCATCAATCAGAATACATTATGAATATGTCGATTACTTCGACAGGGACGAAGAGGTATACAGAAGAGAAAGCAACATGATTGAGCCGAAAAAGCATTTTTTCAGAAGAGCAGCACCAACCCCAATCATGCTTCCACTACTATAGCAGAAACAAAAAGGTAATGAAAGAAAATAGAAGAAGCCGTAAGGCTGCAAGTGGCCGAAGCAGAACAAAAGCTAAAAGAGGAAGAAGAAAGGATCCATCGAGAGGAAGTTAAGAAGTTGCTATAGGAATCCGAGAGGTTACAAAAAGAGGAAGAAGATAAAATACAAGAGGAATAAGAAAGAAGAGAAAGAGCATAAACAGAAGCAGTTGAACAACAAAGGAGAAAAGAAGAAGAAGATAAGTCCAAGGAAGCTATGGAAATTGGAGGCCCAAGTGTACAATATATGGACATAGATTCACCAGGGGTATCAGGAGTTACCCTTACTGGAGGGAATATACCATTCATAGATCTCAGTCTCACTCCTTTCACCCCATCAAAACAACATACAGTGGCCAAATTGGAAATGATAGTTTTTTACTAAAGTCGGAAAACCATCATGAGGAGGTTCGAAAAAAGGTTGAAGATGTGTTCTAAGCTTGATATAGTCACTATTCAGGAGAACAAAATCATGGAGGGTACTCACAAGGACCCTAAGTTCATAGCTTCTATAAGCATAGTAGCTGCACAGGAAAGTGCAAATAATGTCTACAAGTTGTTGAATGACATTGAGCGAAATAAAGAAAAGATGCTCAAATTAAAAGATAATTTGGTTAAGGCACGAGGAGAAGGAATAGAGATGAAAAGGAAACATGATGCCATAATATCTTAGAAGGGCATATTACTTAATGAATATCATAATTTGGAGTCGGAAAAGGAGGAATTAACTGTACAGTTAATGATTATGGAAGGAGAGACGGGCGACTTCGAAGCTAGAATCAGTGAATTAGAAACAAAGGAGTCAATCGCAAATCAACAGGTCGAAGAATTTAAATCTTAGATGGAAGAGTTGGTTAAGGAAAAGGAGTCTGTGACAGAATAGATGGAGCTGGAGAACAACAGGAAACAAGATATGACTCCTTTCCATGAGAAGGTATGAAAAATTCAGGAGACAATATGTCACTCACAGGAATTGATCACTGAAGAGATATACAAGATGAAAATAATGATAGAAAGAATGCACGTGATTTCTACATAATCGATACGGATCAAACAAAAAATGGTCAATACTGGAAATAAGATCAAGAAGCAGATGGCCTAGAGAGAAGGAAAAGCGGAGTTCCCTGACCACTTGCCCCAAAAGATGATTGCAGACTCTAATTTAGAAATAGATGTTCTTGTGTGCTGCAGAAAATATGGAAGGGGGATAAATAATGAAATCCCTAAGTCTATTGAGAAATGTGTAGGGTTCTACAAAAGGATTCGTCAGATCCACGAGAAGTGTTAGCTCGCTATACCCCCAAATATGGATGAGCTGCCTGCCAAAGATCAACGTTTGATGGAGCTACAAAATGCATTGAGGGAGGACCTGGACTAAATTAGAAGGCTATATTTGTTGACTAAAGAATATATTAATCAATACATTGGGAAATCCTCTATCAATGCTGATTTTTTGGAGGACAACTACTTGGCAGCAGCTGAAGGAGTGAAGAGCATGGAAATAGAGTTGTCTTATCATGAGATAACTTTGAAAGTTTTAGAACCTACCCAATGTAATATTGTTTTTCAAGAGGCTGACATGTGGGACAATTACATCTCTAGTCTAACAAGGCTAGTTGGAAATTACTATTTTGTAATTTTATTTGTGCAAACACTAAAGGACGAACTTGGGAGTCCAAATTTTAGTGTAGGTGAAACGAATAGACATATGGAGACAAAAATTTTGTAATATAAATAGATGGTGAGAATACTTAGAAAGGGACTTTTTACTGGTGAATGAGATGCTGGAAGAATTTTGTAAAAGAAATATTTCTTTGCTAATGAGAAAATACTTGTTCGATGGGGAAAAACTTGCACTGGTGTTTTCCTGGAACGTGTGATTGCTGGAACATAATTATTTACTTTTCTGCTTATATCATGCTGTGAGATATTTCTGATTTTGTCGAACTATTTCAATGCTGATAAATGCCTCTTTTCTTCATGCAAATGTTTATGTGTAACAGAGTAATAATTTGATTCAATTAATACCAGAGCTATCTTTGATAATTTCTGCTGTAAATGTGAATGCTTATTTTAATGGCTATCTGTTAAATTTACCCAAACATTTCATCTTATTACTCTTAATTCAATTTCGCTCCCTGGAGGGATAGGTTAGATTAAAGTAAAATAGGTTTAGTGAATTGATTAGGTAGAAGTGATAAGACGGAGGGAAGAACCTTCACATCACTGGTTGAGGCTTCTTCCTGTCAGTTCTATGTTAAATGAATTTGGTTAGAAAGCACTTGCATCTCATATTTTAAAACTAAAATACATAAACAATGGGCCAGGCCACAACCAGTAAAACAAAACACAAAATTAATCACTTACAGTAGCCGGACCGTTAACTGAACGGATTCCCCACTCCAAACGGTGAGTAGTCCAATTGGGATTATTTCCCGGGGAGAATCCCTATTGTTTATGCTAATATTTTCTGGGCATCAATAGTTTTGGCGTTAGAAGGAGGGCCACCAATGTAGCCTGGCAGAGGAAGTCTGTTTTCGACATGAAATTTTTCTAGGTCCCCATTAAAAAAAAACACATCAAAATAAGTGATTCCTGAAATTGAACATCAAGAAAGATTAGACTCTAGAACTGAGAATACTAAACATTTATACACTGTCCCATACACAAAAATATACTATTTTCGGAGACATACGAGATCTTACGTAAGAAATCTCATTGGTTTAACTGTAATTCCTTCCTTACCTAGAAGGAGAGCTCCCAAGAAACAAGTTGCATACACTAGGGATTTTGTGCTTGTGGAATCTTTTGAAGAGTTGGTTGATCTATCACTACAAGAAATCCCAGATCACCTTAATCAATTACCTGAGTCCCCACTGGCTCACACACCACCACATACCCCACACCACTCATCACCGCATTACCCACCACGTATCATGGGTGGAAATGTTAATAAACCTACATGGAGAGCCAGAGGACCACTCAACTTGTCTGCACCTTTACATGATTTATGTAAACACCCAAAAAGAGTATTACCAAAATTTGATCCTAGAAAAAAGTATTTCTGTAGAGGACCACTTAAAATTTTTTTATTTGGCTCTGAATATTTTGAATGTTGAACATGAAGATGTAGTCTACAGAATTTTCCCTTACACTTTTGAGCCTAGGGAATCCTCATGGTATTTCAGTTTGCAAGCAAATTCTATAGCAGACTATGATGAGTTTGAAAAGGTTTTTATAAGAAATTTTGGCAACCAAAAGACTGTCTCTACACTTGTGAAAGAACTGTTGTCTACGAGGATGGAAAAGAAAGAAAAGGTACATGAGTTCAACCAAAGATTCACTACCATATTAAATAATTTCAGTGCTATAACAAAACCTGTTGAAGAAGCCTTAGTAGAATATTACACTACAACACTTTATCCACCTATATCCATGTTTGTTAAGAGATCAGTTAAGGCCACTTTGGTAGAAAACTATGAAGAATCCAAGAAAGTAGAATCTAAACTAGACAGTATCTCAAGGCATGCAATGGATCTGGAAGTAAAACCAATGGCTAGTAAAAATCCTCTGATACTGTCTAGACCCAAAGAGGAGTCATCTAACGAATTATAAAATGTGGTTAAAATGGTACAAATGTTATCCAACAAGATAGTAGATTTGGAAGAGGAAAAGGGAGCTAGTGCATCAAGAAAAACTTTCAAGCCTTTCTATAAGAAGAGGGAAGAAAATCCACAACCCTAACCACCCTTGAACAGTTCTAATGTTTTGAATTTAAATGAAGTTGGCATGGATAATTTCTACATTTTCCATGAAGAACATCACTCTGAAAAATGTTGCCCATAATGGATTAACTCAATGACTTCGGTGATGAACCAATTATTAGATGCGCAGTTGATAGATCAAGAAGACCAAGAAGAAGATCATCCCAATGAACAAGAAGATCAAAATGAGGAAACCAAAATGGTATTATGGGATTGGGAACCTACTTTGGGAATAAATGAGGAAGAAAAGGTGGAGGAAATTCAAGTATCATATGTAAATTATGCTACCAGAAGCAAATGATCGTTTGAAGACCAAAGCATTATATTGCCCAAGGCAAAGACAACAAGGGAAAATATAAAAAGAACAGTGGAATAAATCAGTCACAACCTAAGGTTAATTATGGAGTTCCAAAATAAACAAATCTAGGGACAAATAAACAAATAAAGGTTGTAGGTAACAAAAATAATAGTGGTGAAAAGGGTGTTGTAGATCATAGTATGGGATATGAAAATGTGGAAGACATTAAGAAAACCAAAGCAAACATATCCTTGTTTGAGTTGTGGAATTTCCCTCAATGGACAAAGAAATTATTAGATGCTTTTGACCCACAAACCAACAACTCAACAGAGGTATTTGAGTCTGATACTGAGATTAACGAAGCTAGTATTGGTGGAAAATCAAAATCTCAGACTTTGCCTTTTCTCTTAACCTTTGAGATCTTTAATCATAATGTACACAATTGCTTGGTAGATTCTGGAGCTTCGTCTAATGTTATGCAACTATCAATTTGTAAGAATATTAATGGGAAACCAACATCACCCCCTTCTAAGATTATACAATTAGATAACTCTGTTGTTAAAGTTATAGGGGAAATGAAGAATGTTTTGATCAGATTATTAGCAGATCCAAGGGTGACTGTCAATTCATTGATATCATGGTAGTAGACATACCTGAAGCTTATGGTTTGATATTGAGTAGGGAATGGTATAGGAAATTAAATGGTTATTTTGCAACAAATTGGTCTCATTTGTGTCTTCCATATCAGAATAGGAAAAATCAGATTAAGGTGTTGAGAGAGCCTCACACGAAACATAATGCTATTCAGTTGGAAGAAAAGAATGATCATGTGAATTTCTCATCTTCATTTTTGGGGAATTATTTCTTAGAAATTGAGCCAGGAAATTATCAAACGGAAGAGGTTAGTCATGATTCAGAAAAACAGTCTGATCTCCTTCAATTCTCATGGACTGATGACATTGATTGTAACATAGCAGAATTAGTTACAAACTTAGGAGATAGTACTGACGTAGTTAAATCAGAAAATAAAATTTGGATTTTATATTTTGATGGTTCTAAAACACAAGAGGGATCAGGAGTCGGTCGTGTTCTTGTTGATCCTGAAGGAAATAAACAATTTCTCTCTTGTAGGCTAGAGTTTGAATGCATGAATCACATTGCTAAATATGAAGCTCTAGTCCAAGGTCTTAAAAGAGCCATTGATTTAAATGTAAAAAATTTAAAAGTTTTTGGTGATTCAGAAATAGTCGTTATACAGGTAAGGAATACTATTCATTTTCTATCTCCACATCTGAAAGGTTATCAATTTGAGGTTTGGAATTTGATATCTAAGTTTGATGCTTTTAACATAAAATCCATTCCTAGACGACTAAATGTTGCAGTTGATTTATTAGCTACTTCTTCTTCTCGATTAGTACCAACTAATAACAAGTGTTTTATTGAATTAATTTTTAGGCCATCAGTACTTGACAACATTACAAAACTAAGGGTCTTCGATGACGATGAACATATCATCAGTTTCTTGAAAAACGAAGATGCTTTCAAGGAATCTATAATTGATGAAGAAGAACACATGTTGGATTTACAAAATAAGGACGCAAGTAAAGGAAACTTTATGCCAAAAGGAGTAAGGACTCTTGAAGGATTGTTTGATTTATAGAATAAATGTAGAAGACCAGCCAATGTCAAGACCAATAGATCCTTGATGCAGCATGAGTTGATAAACTTGGGCACAAAAGCTGAACCTAAATATGTTAATTTAGGAAAATGCTGCTCACCTAGTGAAAGATGTAAGTTCATCAAATTTTTCCAGTAGTACAAAGATGTTTTTGCATGGACTTATGAATATTTGAAGACGTACGACACACGTATCATACAACATGTGATACCCATCAGACAAGGAGTAAATCCTTTTCAGCAACAACTTAGAAAGATGCATCTGACACTTGAACCGTTAATACAAAAGGAATTGAAGAAGTTGTTGGACGCTAAGATTATTTTTAAAGTTAGGCACTCTAAGTGGGTAGCCAATTTGGTCCCTGTAAGGAATAAATTAGGAGAAATAAGATTATGTGTTGACTTCAGAAATTTGAACAAAGCATCGGACAAAGACAACTACCCTGTACCACCAATGGAGCAAATTTTATAAATGGTATTAGGATCTAAAATGTTCTCCTTGTTAGATGGATTTTCAGGCTATAATCAAGTATTAATGGCCAAACAAGATCGACTCAAGACTACATTTCACACGAAGTGGGGAACATTTGCATATAGGAGAATGCCTTTTGGCCTAATTAATGTTGGAGCCACATTCCAGAGGGCCATGGATATTGCATTCTAGAGTTTAGTCGGCCATTATGCTGTCATATATTTAGATGATGTGATATTTTTTTCCAAAAACCGAGAAGACCATGTTTTCCATTTGAGGCAGATCTTTGACCGTTGCAGAAAATATGTTATATCTTTGAATCCAAAGAAAAGTATTTTGGCAGTGCTCAAAGGAAAATTATTGGGACACATCATCTCCAAGAATAGAATCTTGATATATCCATATAGAATTCAGGCCATAACTTAGATTCCCATGCCCCACAGCAAAAAGACTATGCAATCGTTTATGGGCACGATCAATTTTTTTCGAAGGTTTGTACCAGATTTTGCACATATTGTAAATCCTTTGCAACAAATGGTTAATCAAAGTGTACAGTTCAAGTGGAATGATGTGGAGAAGGATGCATTCAGGGAATAAATAATTTTATAGCCCATGCACCTTCATTAAGAATTCCAAACTTTGAAAAGGATTTTATCATATATACCTTTGCTTTAGATAATTCTCTTGCAATAGTGCTAACACAGAAAGGAGAACTAGGAGATGAGTATCCAATATCTTTCATTAGCACTGGGTTACAAGGAGCTGAATTGAACTACCCAGCTGTGGATAAACAAGAATACATTGTATTAAAGGAAATAAAGTAGTTCAGACCTTATATTTTGAAGAACAAAACGAAATTTATAATACCTCATCCCGCTATCAGATCCTTATTTGTGCAAAAGGAGTTGGGGGAAAGAAGAGGAAATTGGGTAACTGCACTACAAGAGTATGATTTAGAGTTCAAACGAGTCACTATCATTAAAGTTCAAGGGTCATGCAAGTTACTCACTGAAAATCCCACTTACAAAGATCATGGATAGAAAAACGAAGATGAATTGAATTTAACTAAAGTATGTTCCGTTTTCACTACTCCACGATCTTGGTACAGGGATTTGGTGAACTATATCCAACAAGTATATCTTCCATAACACTAGAATTCCAATCATATAAGAGCACTCTGATTGAAATCAACATCTTATCAAATAATTAATGGAGTACTCTTCAGAAAAAAATTATGATGGAATGTTTCTTAGATTCCTTGAGAAAAAAGATGTTGATAATGTAGTCAAGGAATTACATGATGGCCCTATAGAGGGACATTATTCTGGGGATACTATTGCTCACGAAATACTAAGATTCAGATACTATTGGACCACTCTCTTCAAAGACTCTCATGCTTATGCTAGAAAATGCGATGTGTGTTAGAGGAGTGATGGTAGATTACTGAAAGTAGCAGGACCATTGCAGCCAGTTATTATCTCAAAACCATTTGAGAAATGGGGCATAGACATCATTGGAGAGATCAATCCAAATTCTTCATTGCAACATAGGTATATCCTCATAGCTACTGATTATTTTACACGGTGGATATAAGACTCTCCTTTGCGTAAAGTGAATGAAGACGCAGTCATCAGATTCCTACAAGAAAACATCATAACTAGGTCTTGGGTTCCAATTTCCCTGGTTAATATAATGCAACTTAATTCTCATATTTTAAGTTAACTGCATTTGATTATGAAAGATGAGTCAAACTGCATCATTCAACTAATTATTATTCGCGGGGAAATGGACTGGCAGAATCTACAAATAAAAACTGTTCATTTTTTTGAGCATTAATTCAACATACTCTAGGATCTTTACTGACAGAATAACATGTACAGCATATCAATCATATCAAGCACAACAAGCAATCACATAAGACAATAGACACACAGAGTTTCACTGGGGAAAACCATAAAGGTGAAAAACCCCACAACTTCCTCAGAGATAGAAAGAGCAATGATACAACCCAAGTACAAGAGATAGTCCTCCTAGTAGCTACTCCTCCTTCCTCACTTGCGCGCCACTTTCTGGTGAGTGTAGAAGTGAATAATGAAGTGATCAAATAGAGTGCCTCCCGCACTCTATTTATACATGTCCTGACTTGCCTAATAAACTAGTAGGACTGACTTGTCTAACTCAGTCTACTAACGCATTGTAATACTAATCAGCGCCGACCCCACACTTGGTGGTCTAATAAACCATCACATGCAAGTTGCGACACTTGTCAATACAAATGACGACACTTTTGTACAGAGGAATAATACCATCTCTATAGTAGTACAATATACATAGGTGAAATACATTCTGAAGTTACATATACATCAACAAAAAACTCATCTTAATTTTAAAGAAAATAGTTATTGAGAGTCTGAGAAACTGGCATGTAGCTCTGCCAGATTCTTTATGGGCAGATAGAGTCACTCTGAATATTTCGTTAGGATTTTCTCCTTATGCATTGGTCTATGGGAAAGAATCTATATTCCCACCTAACATACTACTCCCATCCCTGCAACTAGCTCAGGCCTCTCGAGGATCCAGTAGTGAAATCCTACAGTCACGAATCAATACTCCATTGAAACTCGAAGAATCACGGAAAAAGGCCAAGGATAGATTCAATTAGCACCAAGATATTGTCAAAATGTGGTTTGATAAACGAAAGTCCGGTTATAGAAGTTTTGAGTTAGGAGACTTAGTTTTGAAATGGGATCACCCACATGAAAAAAAGGGAAAGGATATGAAATTTCACCAATTATGGCTCGACCCCTATCAGACTGCCGAAAATCTTTCATCATCGACATATAAACTACAATATTTACAAGGGGAGGAAGAGAATCTCCCTGTCAATAGCCTTTCTCTTAAACAGTACTTCACATAGGTTTAGGAACACCTGTTGTACATAAATAAACTTCTTCCTTTTCTTTAGCTTTTCAAATTTGTTATTAGCTTTGTTTTTTTTTACCAACTTCATTTTGTTTGGATTATTGATTGATTTCCTTTATTTTTTGTTTTTAAATAAACCCCATCTCAACATCTTGATGCATGGAAATATAGGAATCTGAACAATCTCAAGTCCATCACCTGAAATATTAGAATCTATTTATAGAGAAAGAATTCTGTGTATGACATTTTCATGTGGGATTTTTAACTGCTGCTCAGTTTTAGAAAGGGAAAACCCGCTTCAAGTTCATAATTGAGTCATGATAAACCTTGTAAAATAACTAAGACTCATGAATTCTAAATTACTATCTTGGAACTCCATTCACTCTCACATTAATAACCATCTTAGGCAGCCTACTATAATGGACCCACAGAAAGGAAGCAGGTCTTACAGATGTATGGAAATTAAAATGATCCCATGCTCCGAATTCCAAATCCAAAAGGCTTATATAGAAGAGTCAATGTTCTAAAAAAATAATCTCCATCAAAGAAATGGTCCTGAATACAAAGAGATACAATCAAGAAGGTTGCTTGAATGACAAGCCCATAAAGGTTCTTCTCCGTCCATGAGCGTGACAAAAAATAAAATTATCACTCACATAAAAGGACATTATGGATCGAAGAACCCATGTCAAATTCTGAAGATTGAAGAAATCTATCAAAGAAGACTCTGACGACAAAATTCGTTAAGAAAGAAAGCATATAAAGAAATGCCTACATCATGGGAATGAGGAACAAACGAATACATTTGTTTAAATTTGTTACAATCCTATGGAGTCTTATTGAGTGGAAACTAAAAGATCGAACTAGAATCAAATCCATATTTTGGCCTCAGGAGAGTGGTCAAGAAATCTGGTTCAAGTTACCCTTTTCCCAAAACAAAAATCAATGACCAATATGATACAAAAGAGGTTATCTCCCCTATAAAATTTGTCCTTTTAAAACCCTGGAAAATTGATTACAACATTGTTTTACATTTGGGATCAATAACGTGTAAGTATTTCTGATCTTCAAAAGGGATTATTCAGAGATCTGTGTTCACCAGCAAATCCCCAGTTGTTGTTGTTGCAACCTAATCCCAAAATTTTTCTTAAAATTGTAGGCCCCCTCCTTCTTTTTTAGAGTTTACCTAGAGTCTAGCTCATCCCAGAGAAGCTCAGCTTCATCACTTAGAAGTTTTCATGGTTTTTTGATTGAAGAAAGCAAGTTTTTGGTTAATTTTAACTCATTTTTGTTGCCAAAACGGTCGGAGCAACTTGATGAGTTACTCCAAAATGGTCGGAGCAAAAGAGCCAGTCGTGTCTCTGTTTTGGAGAAACTTGGCCATTCGTGCCGAAACAGTCGGATTATTTTTTCTAAATTTGTAGCAAAACACTTAAGTTTTTGAAGGAAAAATCGTTGGAGCAATTTGGCAAGTTTTCGCTGAACAATGTCGGAGCAGTTTGGTGAGTTTCCGCCTACATGGTCACTAAAACTGGACAAGTTCTGCCGACCAATTCACGACGATTAGCCAACTCGCACTGATCAGTTCGAGGAAAAAGCGAATTCAGCGCAAATTTTGTAAATTTAACAAAGTTAATAACCCCGACCTTTTTCGCGGCAACTGAGCCAACGTTGCCAATCGTTTCGTTGTGACTAAGAGAACAACGTTGACCGGTCAATGACAAAGAGGGATCAACGATTATTTAAAGTATAAAGCAATGGTGGAAGAGACACTATATCTCTGCTAATAAGCGAGTCGCGGCAAGATTGGTCGACAAACTCATGAAACAACACCGACGCCTTCGGCAAAGAGAACGACAAAAGATTGGCATACGACGCAAACCAAAATGATCGGTCACTACAACTACATAAATAGCACCAACCATATCATTGTGACTGGGTGATTTATTCCGAAACATTCGGAATTATTTGCTCTTTTCACGGTAGCGACACGGGGGGAAAAAGAGTTTTGCGCCAAAAGGTCCGTCATTTATGACCCCGCCAAACCTTCCTCGTTTGCATTAATGACTAGGTTTTCATATTGTTATATATAGGGTAAGGTCCAATTTGTTTAACATTTGTAGAAAATGTTGTTTCACGAGTTCATCCTCGACCAACCACTAGAAGTTGAGCACCGATGGCATTTCGACTCTCTCATGGCCATTCTAAGACTGTTAGGTAGGCCATTTTCCTACCTTTGTAGTCATTTTTTATTGTTGGTAATATCATTCATTTTTTTGCTATGGGTTTAGGCATTTGTGCTATTTATATTTCTTGGATAAACCCTAGTCCTTGCCGGTTGGGATCTTTCATTAGTCGCACCCCATTTGTTAGATAATGGTCTCAACCTAGGGATGCCGAGTTTACCCCGTCCAGTTTGACCTAAGCCATTTTTTCCAGTTTAAATGCAAAAACTGGCGGATTGTATTACGTAGTTTACTGCTTTTTCTTGTAGTATATGTGGTCATTTGCTGCGGTTCTGTTGTAATCCCACAGTTCACATAGTTATCATAGATACATTACACAATATAAGCAAGCATACACAATGATACAGATACAAGAGACGATACAGATAGAGAGAATAATCTTTGTATTAACCAGCAATAGCAGAACACAATGATAGAATCAATCTCTACTAGTCTATCGGCTCACCATCCTAGATATATATATATGCAGATACAATTACATAACTGTCTGTCAGTTTATCCAACAGACCCGACCCATACTAGTCGACGCGACTTATCGACATATGCTGCAGAATGGTCAGGCGGAGGGCCTAGTCGACAAGCGCCCCTCCAACATCTCCCCCACCTCAAAATCTTTCTTCATCACGAAGAAATGGAGAGATCAAAATTACAAAAATTAAGTTACAGAAACAGTTATGTCAAAGAAATGCTAGACTCAATAACATCAGGAATCTGGAGACAAGTTTCAATGATAACTTCAACAGAGACAGAGAGATGGTGTTGAAACTCTTCCCAAGTGCGTAGCAGATTCTGGATGTTGACAGTCAGAGTTGCGAGTTTCGACAGATTTCCCATTTTGTCGTGAGTGGATGTAGCTTGCAAATGGATCATGTCAGGACCAAATGTGTTAATTGTATTGTCGGCAGCAGTAAGTAACTGATTGATTCGAGGCTGAATTTATTCAAGTTTGTTGAGGCCTCCTCGGGCCTATGACATCCACTGAATTTCTTGTTTTTATAACTTTTCCAATTGCTTGTTCTCCATGATGATCTGGTTATCAAGTAATTCGATAAAGGCTTCATCTACAGTCAAGCATTGGTGCTAAAGCTTGCTTAGTAATGCTCTCGTTTTCTGGATATTTTTGTAGACATCACCATAGTAGACATACCAATTGTTGAGAACTATGGCAAGTTTTTCTGCTTGATGAGCGTACTGCTTGAGTGCTTTGGAAGCTTCTGAAAAGGCTGTAAACTGATTTTTCATGAGGGAAGCTACCTCAATAGCCTGATCTTCTTGTTTCTTGAGAATCTCAGATTGTAACATCGACACGACAGATTCCAGTAACTGGTATGCTTTGTCTAGAGGTGGTGTCGTGTCGGAACTAGCTGGAAGCAGGATCACTTGCCGAACTAATTTTTCACACTTAGCAAGAAATGTAGCCCGTTTGTTCTATAGCTGCAGTAATTAATCTTCTGATTCTTGTCAGCGATGTCTTTGCACTTTGAAAACTACATCTTCAAGTAAATCGAGTTCTTCTTGGGAGGCCAACTGTGGCTGATAACTTGTAGCAGCTCCAAATTGATCTAAGTATACATAAGGAATATTTTCTGATTGTCCTTGCTGTGTTTGCTACATTTGCAGTTGCTGCTGCAATTCTATTTCTTTACGTTTCTTCTCTTTGTGTTTCTTTCGGCTACTTTTCTCTTTTTCTTTACTTATGGTTTGTTGTTCTGGCCCCTTATCTTTTTCGGCTGTTGCTGGGTGCTTGTCAATGATTACTTGTGTACTGATAGTAGCCTGTTCTGCCTGACTGTGTGTACTGGGTACTTCTGTTGTAATGAATGGATTGTCATGTTCTGTTGCTTCGGCCCTTAATGGATTTGGTGATGATGTGGTAGAGATTTCCATAGTGCTTGTATTAGTAGCTGGAGCATTTGTGTGTTCTGATGATCCTGTCGTGTCAGTTGTAGCTGCTCGAGTCTTGACTGGTTCCGTGACTCTTTCTGCTTCTATTGTGTTTGCTTCTTTGTTGACCTGCTTTGAAATTGGACTAGAATTGGATCCTTTGACAGGGGAACTTGACTAGTTTACTGGGAATGATGGCAGGTCGGTGGATGTTGGAATTGGACTTGGTGAAATGGTACTATCGAACGGATCTGGACTGACTAGACTAGACTCAACCTGGGAACTGACAACTTGGGATTTTTCCTTGCTACCGGTTTTTGCTTGAATTGGGTTTGTTTGTTGTGGTAGTGATTGGACTAGAAGAGGAGTGAAGACACCTATTTTTTGTGCATATATTGGATTTGATGGATCAATATTTTTGATATGGTGAGTGGTCATGTGACTGACAATTTCTAGGTCAGGTAATGGCAAAGGTGAACTTCATATTTGAATGTTGTCAGACAAAGCTAAGTTAACCGAGACAATAGACGGAGAGGCAAAAATGGGTTGTTGAATGACCATCTCGCGCCAGTTAGGACAAAATATTGGAATGTTTGCAATGAATGTATTGAAGGCGGTGTCTTCTATGACAGGGGGAACGGGTAATGCTAAAAGACTTCTTTCTTCTTTTACTATAGTTGGGGAATGGGGGGTGGACTGGATGGCTAGATAAACATCAGGAACGACTGAAATTTTGGGTTTCTTAACAATGATTTGGGAAGATGGATACTTATCTTTTTCTAAGAAATTTCTGAATTGCTCTTCGACGGGCAGTTTATTCTTGGCTGCATCTTCAAGTATTTGGGTAGCGCTATCGTATAGCTCGATCTCATCTGTTATCGACAGTTCCTGAATTGTTACTTGTCTTTTCCATTTCCCTTTTGTCGATATTACTTGATTCTGTTGGGCTGTGACGATTTCGATTGCTACCTTCGAGATATTATCGTCTGTCAGATTCTGTATCGCTATTTGACTGCTCTCCATCTTCTATGTTCGGAGTCTGGGTGATTGCTAACATCTTGGTGCTAGGTGTCGACTTGGGATGATAGCTGAAAGTATTCATGTACAACTGACCTTCATATGCTTATTCTTGTTCCATGTCGGATAGAGGTTCAACATATTTGAAGTTGGTTTTCATGGCTTGTGCTGGGATGGGTAGTACTTTAGTAGACTGATGGCTTAATTCTGAGAAGATTTCGCTTACTGAGGGATAATAGTCGAGCCATTTTGCTGGACCTACTGCTCCTTCCATGTACCATACTGCTGTGTTGTCCAAAGATAGTTGAATGTGCGCTGTCAGGGGCAGGTTTCGACAGATGTTCTGTGGTACCCTCCATCTTGTTGCTATTTCTTTAAGGTCAGTAAACCATGCTTCAAGCCAAAGATTGATTGTTGTAGGTCCATGTCGACTTGCTCCAAGTGCAAAACATCGGAAATTTTTCATAAAGATGAGTCGGACTTCAGCAAAATATTTGTTTCCTTTTGGTTGAAGATGGGTCATAGAAATCCAAATGAGTACAGATGGGTAGCGGATGCTAGCTCCCTCGTCCTGGCACTTCTGGCATGTATATTTGAGAATGTCGGCCAGATAATATTCCCAGTTGTATACCTTGACATTCATAGCCATATTTTTAACAGCTTCTAGCATTTCAGGCTTCAGGTCTAAACCTCTACCTGTCTGTGAAAGCGCATGTGATACAATCTTAGCGGTAGTTTTGTAATTTCCAAATACAATCTGACTCACGACTATACCTCATGAATTCTTTTCAGCAGGAGAATCAACAAACTCATCAATCAAGTCTGCACCTGAACTTGTTGGTACAGCATCTCCTTTGTGTGAAAGGCCTGTAATTTTGTGGATGATTTCACCATTGATTTCAACTGGAATATCAAGGTAAAGCTTTCCGTTGTGGTATCTACTAAC
The DNA here is from genome assembly GCA_027924585.1 of Larix kaempferi. Lineage (NCBI taxonomy): Eukaryota > Viridiplantae > Streptophyta > Pinopsida > Pinales > Pinaceae > Larix > Larix kaempferi. The sequence goes on from BSBM01000073.1 coordinate 11,175,650, forward strand.
GATGAACTATGCAATGACTTCCTTTAAACCTCCAAAATTATCCAGTAAAGGTGCCTTCAGGAAGTGCAATATTGTAGCTGTCTGCAACCGTCGTGCTTCCTCTCTCCAGTGGCCATTTGATTCTTTTCCCCAATCTTCAACACTTCTCCATGCTTTCTTCCAGGTGGGTTCTAATGCCTTTGCATTCCGAATCAACTCGAGCCTAGTATCTAGTGGTGTCTGTTCTTTCTCTAATTCTCTAACTGATGTTGCGGCGGCTTTGCTAGCGGTTAAAGTTTTTCGGGAAGCCATGGAGGATTCAGGATGCGAGGTTGTGAGAATGGCTTCAGCAGAGTCAGGGAATTCTGTTTCTTGGAGTTCAAATTCTCGGTAGAAGAGTAACCAAGAATCCTCAAGCTCCGTATTTATGGTGGAATTACTCGGCACGGGCGAACAAGATGTAGAGGCCTGTATTAATGGCTTATGTGATGGGGCTATTAAATTAGGCTGGCTGGATATCAGCGCTTCGTCAGGTGCATTAATTTTGGCGGTGCGATTATCTTTAGCCTTTATTGCTTTATCATCATGGTGCTGCGACATCTCGTTCGTTGTGTTAGGTTGACGGGCTTCTCTATTTATGTTTGGACGGTCCGAGTTCCAATACTTCTGCCGTGTCGGATTTTCTTCTGTAAACCATCGATGTTCTTTTCGGTGTCTGTAATATCGATGGTTGTGCATCAGACTTCTTTCTCTGTTGTTTCCTTGCTTCCTCTGGCATTCTCTCGTCATTTCTGCTTTTTGCCATGATCTGCTATATTTGGTTGATTGCTTTATAGTACTCTCGTTCGGTTATTTATAACCGTTTTTTTTTTTTTTCAAATTCATGTTCATGATTTATACCTTTTTAGTTTAGCGCCATTTACAACTTTCTTGAAAATATCTCCTTGTAATGATTTTAGTTGGACTGAGCCATTAGGATTTAACTTTTCGATGATGTAGGGTCCCATCCATTCTGTATGCAACTTTTTTGGTTTCCCTTTTACTCTTCGATTATATAGGAGTGATAAATCTCCAATTGACAGATTCTTTTGTTTGATATTTCTATCATGCCATGCTTTCTATTGTTGTTTTTGCACTCTTTGATGTTCTAATGCCAACTGTCGACTTTCATCCAGCTTCAACAACTGTAATAGTTGTTCGTGTCGAGTATCTTCGACGTCGATATGTAGACCTGTTGCAATGGTTAGTACTTGTCGTCGAAAATATAACGGAATGATAACCTCTTGCCCATAGGCAAGTGAGAATGGTGTCTGTCATATCGTTTTCTTATATGCTACTCTATATGCCCAAAGGACAACATGTATTTTATCGTCCGAGTCATCTTTCTCTATATTGCAGATTTTTGTCAGTCCTTTCGTAAGTGTTTTATTGAATGATTCTACTACGCCATTCGACTGAGGGTGGTATGATGTGCTTATTCTATGATCAACTGCAAATTCCTTAGTCAATGATTTAATGGTTTTACATACAAAGTGTGTGCCTTGGTCACTTATCAATGCTATGGGGCATCCAAAGCGTGTTATGATGTTTTCATAAATGAATTTAACAACAACTTCACTTGAACATGTTTCGACTGGTTCTGCTTCTGCCCACTTGGTAACGTATTCGACAACAGTAATAATATACCAAGCACCTATAGCTAGGGTTTTCACCCTAGCTTTTGCAAATGAGCACCTACTAAGGAGAAGGGACTCCTTAGTAGCAGTTCAATAAACAGCAATTAAAAGACAAGGTATTAAAATGGACATTATTCTAAGCAAGTACATGAAACATAAAAGACAAGATATAATATAAATGGTTTTTTGTATTAAAGCTTTACCTCCAATGTGAAGGTTGGTGAAGTTCTTGCAATTGTCCAAGAGGGTTGCTCCAAACTCCAGCTTTGCTCCTTCTCTTTCTCCAAATGGTTGGGAATGGGCCAAAGAGGCACTCAATGGTGAAAGTAGCTCAAGGGTGAGTTAGGGTTTCAAGAGTGATTTTGGCAAAGTAAGGGTATACTTGATTGTGGATATGAAATGAGGGGTCTCCATCACCTATTTATAGTTTTTTTGGTGGTGGAGTGCTGGCCCATGGTTTTGGGAACCATATGGTTTAGGTCAGATGTATAGGGTTTTTTCCTCCTTTTTTCCTCTTTTTCCTCATTATTTTATATTTTTTATTCCCTTTTTAGGGGGTTTTTGCTATTTTGGAGGAATTTTGGATATTTTTCGGAGGGAAAAGGGGTTTTTAGCTTTTTTTAGGCTTTTTTGATGGTTTTGTGGCCTTTTGGAGGCTTTTTAATGGGATTTGAGGATTTTGAAGGAAAATATGGTAGGAAATATGGACAAATGAGTCATGTAATGGGGTAGATGAGGTAGTGAGCACTTTTTGGGTGTTAACAGATTGCCCCCTGATGTGTGAGGGAAGGAGCTCATCGTATGGCCGATAGACATCATAAGTATTTAAATGGTTTTCCTGGGGTATGGATAAGAGAAGAAACAACCTGGAGCCCAGAACAACGATCCCGAACCAACTGCAAAATCTAAAAGTACATAACCTCAATAATGGATGAGGAATAATCTGATCATATAGACGAGGCGGGCATTCCCATGCTCGTATCAATATATAATAACAATGTGGTCCAAAATATGGGGACCTGACATATACATGACCTCAAAGAATGAATGAGGAAGAAACTCAATATATGGATGAGGCGGGCATACCCATGCTCGTATCAAGAGACATAAAAATAACTGTGAGGCCCGAAAAATGGGGGCTTGTAGGATACATAGAGAACCACTGTGTACATCATAAGGGTCCAGAGGGGACACAAATCTGGGACATACTGCTGGGATGACCATGTCTGAGCTGAAGATCTGATACAATGGAACAACAACAGTGCTACTAAGTGTGGTACCAAAGGAATTGATGAACTGCTGGATCATAGTGACAAGGGGTCACACTCTCAATGGTACACTGAACTGGGTACTCAAGGAAGCATATAACTGGGTGGCTTCCGAATACAATCGCCAATGCAACCCGGACATCCACAGGAACATATAACGGGGTGTTTCGAAGTGACTCACCAATGTGCTAGAGTTGGGGGAAATCCGGGGTCTTCGACCAATAACTGAAGGGATATAAACCCTACGCGATTCTCAATGATGCGATCAAGGTGTTGAAGTCAAGCATGTGAGAAACAACCACTTGGAGAGCCAATGATGACTCCTCTCAAAATGGTCCGTAGGCATTCACCACTGATGGTGATGGGTCCAAGGCGTAGGGACCTCTGGGTCTATCCTATGGAATAGAGGGGCTGTCGTCGACAAAGGGAGACCTGCAACTAGCAAGGAAATGATGTTTCCTTGATAGGAGCACAAGGTGGAGAACCGAAGTGTGAGAGTACTGATGGTAGGATTGACAAACTGTGGGGGATAACTGGGCAAGTGGAGTGGGTGGACTCAAAATTCCTTTGTTCAGAGTATGATGGCGGGGATGATCGGGCAGCATATGAAACTGACTGATGGGAAAGGGATCATAGCTGTAATGGATCAAGGATAGTAACTGGGATGAGGGAGACTCAAGCTGGTGTAAAATGGCAGGAGACTGCAGACTACTCTGAACAAAGGCGACTTGATTGGGGGTGCTACCGAGATGATCGATCATAGTGCCAAGAGGCACAGGGGGACTTCTTCATGGGTTAAGGAACAAGAAGAAGTGGGTGAAAAAATGGTATTGTCGTGTGGATTTATACGAGCCCAGGACAGTTCATGCTCGTGATTGCTTTCAATTTTAAGGAGTCTGAAAGCGATAAGAAGACTTTGAAAGAATAGAATGGTACTGTCGTGTGGATTTGTACAAGCCCAGGACAATTCATGCTCGTGGTTGCTTTCAATTTTAGAGAGTCTGAAAGCGATAAGAAGACTCCAGGGGGTTTCTTTTTTGTGTGTTAGTCTCCAAGGCCCAAAGAAGCATAAAAGGATGCAATGAAGAACTCTTCTAGCCCGTGTGACTAGAGTATTCCTTTTTCGTAAGTAGTCTACCAAGTCCGGAAAATGGGTAAACTTATACCAGATAGACGCCCTTTCAGTTACTTTAACGAGCATGAAAGGAAGCAAGATTGCTCGGCGATCTTTCATTGTTTTAGGAGTCAGAAAAGAGCTTAACAAAAACTCCCTAAGTGCCTTTTTCGTAAAGGACTTGTCCGGCCCAAAAAAGGGATAAAATTATACCGAACAAAAGGAATGGCTAGGCAAGGAGGAAGTGCTCAATCAATGAACATTTATGATGACCAAGAATGAGGGTGGGGGGGAACACTGGTGGTCCTCCTTGCAGGGTAATGAATGGTGGAAAAATAACGAAATAGTTGTAGTATGACAGGAGTGAATGGCTCATGTAAAAATGTGGAACAATTTGATGGCGGCGGATGTGGCATGCAAATCGGGGCAGCAAGGTGTCGGGACACAATGTTGAAACTGTACCAAGTGAGAGAGAGAAATGAAATCAAGCATCATCACGAGCTCGGAAAAATGAATCTGTCGATATAAAGAGTGTCAAAAATAGATAACGGCCAATGTGGCATGTAAATCGAGGCGACGGGGGGTGTTTTGGAAGAAATAACCAAAAAATCTGGGGGTGAGAGTGAGAAATGATCTCAAGCATCATCACCGGCTCGGAAAAATGAATCCGATGATATAAAATATGCAAAAAATGGAGAGCAGTCGAAGTGACACGCAAATCAAGGCGACTAGTGGCGTCATGTCACGATGTCAATAAAGGTTCTAGTGAGAGCGAGAAATGATCTCAAGCATCATCACGGGCATGGAAATATGAATCCGGCAGTGCAAATGGTGCAAAAAACGGAGGTCATATGGACTCCAGAATGGTCAAAGGAAAGAACTATGTGTATCAAATCAAATCAAATATATAAGTGACACGTGACCTTAAAAATGGTTGAGATCACAAATGTGAAAAAGTGAGTAGGGTTAATGACCTGCCCCCATGTTATGTGCAGGGGGTTTGTGATTGTGGATCAAATATGTGTTGGTTTGAACAAGGGGGTCACTGACGTGCTGAGATATATGTGATGGGGGAGGTTCAAAATGATTGATCATTCCCCCTATCCCAGGGTTGAGGTAATCTATTATGCCCCTTAACTCAGAGGTGTCAATGTGGTGCTCTATGATAGCGGGGTCGAGACCAGGCATTTCGGTATAGGACCAGGCAAAGACATCATGGAATTCTTGGAAGAGTTTTTTGTACTCCTCAATCTCAGACTCATTGCAGGAGGCTCCTAAAGTAATGAGTTTAGGGGCACATCCGGGGGCAGAGATATCTATGTGGATAATGGGAGAGATGTTGGCCATGTTACCTTCCTCAAAGGCATCAGGAGCAGGAATAGGATCCTTAAACCAGTCGACTTTGGTGGGAAGGAAATCTTTGGACTCAACCGCGAATTGGGTAGCTGTGGTGGAGGAGTCTTCTAGGAGGAAATACGAACGATGGTGCATGTCGTCCCAGGGGTAATCTGGGGCAGTGAGATCCTCTAGAATCTCCTCATCAGTATGGAAAGTGTGGGCTGTCAAATTGGTTGACGAGGGAATGGTGGTGGAAGAGATCATATAAATGGTATTAATCTCGCCAGATGGGGATGATACCGGGGGGTGGATCTCCTAAATTGTGAGGGGCGCCATCTCAAGGTCCAAATTATTCATCTCGTAGAGAGCTGCTCTATAATCTGGGAGATCAAGACAGTGGTGTGAGTAGTGGCCGTAAATACCGCATATGGCACAAGGGTGGTTGGTGCATAGTGATTTATCACGAGGCTTGGGGGTTGGATCTAGTTTGACAACCGGGATATTGGGGTCGTCGTCAAGCATCTGCATATGTTCCTGTAATGCAGGTAACTTTGGACATTGGTGAGTCGGATTGCCTAAATCATCGCACAACGAGCATTTGGGGGGAGCACAAAAAACGGGATGGGTTTTAACTATCTTGGGAGGAGGTACAGCAGTGTATGGTTGTGGGCCTCTGCCCCCAGTGTGCTTGATAAGAGGGGGGGGATTCGTAGAGGACGAAGGGGTAGTGACACCGGGAGGTGGTTGACTAGTAGTAGCCATGGGTTGCACCGGTTGTAGGATGACGTTTGGTGTCGGCGGGGGAACGGGAGGCGAAAGATACCACACGGGTAATCCCAAGGTTAACCCAGGGAGGCTAAGGGTAGCCATGACCGGGGCGCTTACTACTCCCGAAGGAGGGACTAGGAAGGGGATTGTGTGGATAGGTTTAACACCAATGTGGCCAGCTACCAACGGTGGTTTAGGAAACAAGGGCAGTTGATTGTTAGGTGTTCGTGTATCATGGGAAAGGGTACATAAGTCAGATACCTCGGGCACAGATGACGGGGGAGGAATGGATTGGAAGGTGGATGTCATCGGCGGATCTGAGTAAACTCCAGGTCTCCAGGAGGAAACAAACGAGGTAGCGGCACCACTAACAGGTTGTTCAACCATGGGGAGAACATTTTTGGGTGCAGTGGGGGAATTTGGATTGTATTAGGTGAGTTGGTCGACCTTGACCACGTGTCCATCATGGGGGAACATCATGGTACAAAAAATGGAGGAGGAAACCGCCTTCATGGAATACATGTAGCTGAGGCCAAGTAAGAGGTTATAATCAAGTTGGGCATTGATGAAATCTATGTCAATGAGAATGGTTTTACCAACTAGCTGGATGGGGACGTTAGCTAATAGGCCTTGGGGTTGAGCCGAACGTCCATCGTAGGCTCGCAACGCAATAGTGGACTGCTGAAGAGTAGGGGATCCCAACTTCTGCCAAACGAATGTGGACATCACGCATGTAGAGGCACCCTCATCGATGATGCACCGATGGATGACAAGATTCCGAACGGAAACAGAAACTTGGAATGCTAAAGTGGAAGGCAGGCGTGGTTCGGATTGGTCCAAATCGAATGCCATTAGTTGTGAATCATTGGGGTCAATAGCACCAATGGAAAAGAGCAAAGTCTTGTGCTGTGAAGGACAGTTTTTTAAGACTTCTAACACGGACATGCCTACGGGAGATTGGGCTAAGTCATCTACAATGTTGTAATTTGACACAGCACACGCATTGGGGTTATTGTTAAGACAACGGAGTGGAAAGAGAGGTGCTTTGGAGGTGCCATCGAGGGGAGCTGGGGGTATACATAACATCTAATCGGTGGGATGAGCGTTAGTGTTTTTGTCGGAGGGAGGGGTTTCAGGGGTGGAGCCATATTGGTTTCGATGGGTTTGGAGATTGACATCATCGCATGACATCATCAACAAGTGGTGGGTACCTGAATCGAACATGGGTTGATCAGGAGCAGCATACGTGATCTGTTGTTGGGGTGGCGTGTTGCCTTGAGGAGGAGCCAACGGCTGAGTGTTCACTATGCCTTGGGTTGGTAAGGGGTTTTGCAGTACCAAAGTTGGCTACTGAGGGGGTGGGGGGTTGGGCGGCGCTTGAGGAGCTGCATGCCCTTGGCGATGGGAATCAACAACCCAGAGTTGCTGAGCTCGCTCCAAATGTGGGAAAGCATGTGTGTAGTGGCCATAGACCCCGCAAATAGAACAAGGATGGTTAGTTCGCAAGTTGGGGTTTTTGGCCTGCTTGGGTGGCCAATCAGGGTTTTGGTTGGCAGGTGTTGCATTATTGTTGTTTGGGGGATTAGGTGGTTGACCACCTTGGTCTGGAGGAGGGTTATTCCCACGGTTGTAGCCTTTGCCACGGTTTTGCTGGCCCTATTGGCACTGGTTGTTTTGGTTTTGCTATTGATTTTGTTGGGAGTATACTTTCCCGTGGGCAGCAGGTGGGTTCTGGGGTTGCGCAGGTGCTGGAGCAGGCTGCAGAGGATAGTATGTAGGTGGAGGCTACGCAGGTGATGAACCTTATGGGGGTTGCTGATATGTCTTCGGAGCTGGCTGTGGGTTTTCCGTAGGGGCTGCCTGTGGTGGGTAATAAGCAGGTTGGGCTTGAGAGGTCACAGGAGCTGGTGCAGCCTGTGGATGGTAATACGGCTGAGGTGCGACCGGGGGGGCATAGGTGGGGGATGCGTGCCCAAAGCACTAAGGTGGACATGAGGGTCCACGAGAATGGTGGTGATGTGCCATGGGAGCATACGAATTGGTCGCACCAGAGTGTGATGTAGCTCGCGAAAGGTCGGGGCCATGGCTAGGACGTGCTATGGAAAATGGTTGGGGGTGCGAGGCAATACGGCTGATGATGCTGTCTGCGGCATGGGATGCCCCCGGAGCATCGTGTTGGGAGGAATCACAGTGAGGGGCGTCGGGTATGATGGTATAGAGATAACCTGACTGGGCGTATATGAGGTCAAATTGCTGGGCTTTGAGGATAGCCTCTTCTTCAGACTGGGTTCGTTCAGATGCCACATCCTTGGCAATGACAAGAAGGAGGGATTTTAGGAACCAATCTAGGAAGATACGGTCGTCTAACTTGATCTTGCAGAGGCTGCGGTGTCGATGCCACTCATGAATGTGGTCAGTGATGTGGGTAGCCATGTTCTGTCTGCAAGACAATAGGATCTCTACTCCCACGACATAGCAGACAGGTAACTGAAAGAAATGCAGGAAAGTCGAGGCAAGGGAAGTAAAGGTGGCATGGGTCCCGTGGGGCTGCTCGATGTACCACTTAGCTGCAGAGCCAGTGAAGGTGCGCTGTAACAGACGGAGGCGGACAGAGTCCTCCACTATGGAGTTAGAGGAACACCATAAATGGAAGGACATAATGTGGTTCTGGGGATCCTCACCGGCCTTTCCCGCAAACTTAGGGATGTCGGAGGGAAGCTTGGTGGGCATGTGAGGCCACACAGATTCGTGTCTAATGGGATTGTTAGTTATTCTAGCTAGTTCAGGTAAGTTGAGGCTAGGCATGAATGGCAAACTAGTAGAAGGATGTGACATACCAGCGGGTGTGACCAAGTTGGGGCCAATGCCCCCAAGTGGAAGGGCAGGGTTCGGGTTGTTTCCCCCAAGGGAGGAACAAAGGTGGTATAGGATGGTCCTACACCACCAACGGTACTATGAGTCACTAGTGGAGTGGTGATAGGTACACCAGCTACTGGAATGGGTACAATGACCGGAATGGTGACGTGGCCCCCATCAAGGGCATACCCAAAACAGGTGTGGTAACTAGTGTAGTGGTGGATGTGCCACCAATGGTCCCTACAAAGAAAGGAGTGGAAGTCACGCCAGCCATGGGGCTAGTAGGGGCAGTGTAAATGGGTTTCTCAGACTCTGCCTTAGAATCGGAGGTAAAGTAAGGGGCGTCAATATCTAGTGACGGAGTCCTGTGCCACTGATGAGTGGAGTCAAGTGACAAGGCTCGAGATCTATGATAAGTGGTATCAAGGCATGAAGATCTATGTCTATGACGAGTGGTGTCAAGTGAACCATTTTTTGGGGGCTCGCCCCTGAGGCGCTGAGAATGTCTCGAGGACACAATGGTGACAGATGGTGTCGAAAATATGGGGGTTTTGTTGAGTGAAAAATAGCTCAAAAACCTTAATGCAACCGAGTGTGCAGAAGGAGAGCTCAAAAAATATGGCACTCAGGGCAACAACCAACTCAAAACACCTACTGTAACAGCTGTGCTACAATAAGTGGAGTATCAACAAAAATGGTCAAAATACCAACAAGCAGCAGGTTTCCTAGAAAATAAAAATAGTGGACTCACTAGACCAAAAGGAGGTAAGGGAGCATCCAAACACCTAACTAAATAGTATTCTGACTCAACTAGACATATCCTCTGCAAGGTGATGAAATCCAAGTCAGACAATATGGATAGGAGAGCCAAGTGACTAAAGATATCCACCTACCGAGAGGGACACCGGGTAGTCAATCCTAGAAGAAAGGAAACTAAGATACCCCGTTCATGACACGTCCAGAAAAGGTGAATCTGTCGTTTGGTCCTTTTACCACAGTACCCCCATACAGGGATACCCCGAGAACTGTGAAAGGTAGCCCTTCGATTACTGAATGGATTGCGGTATTCCACTCAGGCCTCCGGAACCAGTCTGGCGACTTCAACCCTCCTAGGGGAGAGGCCCTCTGATAAACTGGTTGTGACCGTGCCAAAAAATACTGGGGGATTTTGGTTCCCTAATGGACAACAGCTATGTCTCAAGTGTAAACAACCGAGGGGTGTTATTTGGATGCATATCCCCCCGATCCTACCTAACTACAAAAATTCTTATGTGTTCCCCAAGTGGGGTTAGAATGTTGGTTGTGTTAAGTACTTTTTAAGGCTCACTTGAATTAGGTGACAGAGTGTGTGCATGTGAGATGATGATGAACCCAAGTAAAAAGTGCCACTAGGGTGGGCAACTTTCTAACTAGCAATAACAAGACAAAAATTAACCTTTGAAATGCACAATTTTCTTTTTTCAATTTAAAATGATGAAAATGTAAAAACGATTCTGTAAATGAAACAAAAATAAAACTGCAGAAAAAGGTTGTAAGGAAGGGTGGCTGTAGGTAGGACAGATGGCTGTGCTGGTGTAGAAAATAGTGCAGCAAAGTGCTAGGTTCAAAACAGAGAAAAATGCAGAAAACAGACCGTGGGTTTTTGGCAAATCTGAGCGGTCGGACAGCGGAAAATAGCTCAACAATCGTAGTCGGGTTGCGGGTTTTAGGCTGAAAAACACAGTCGAGACGCAGGAAAAACGTCGAAAGTCGCAGGCAGGTTGCGGAAAACTAGCCAACAGCTATAGGCGGGATGCAGGAAAAATGCCGAAAGGCGTCGGTGGGTTGCGGGAAACTGGCCGAAAGCCGCAGGCGGGACGCAGGAAAACAGGGTAATAGCCGCAGTCAGACCGTCCCAAATAGGCTAATAGCCGCGGTCGGATCACAGGTAACAGACTGAAAACGGTCGGCAGGTCACCGGAAACAGTCTGAGAGCCATGGTCGGATCACAGGTAAGTGCTTGAAAGACGTGGTCGGAACGCGATTGCAGGGGGAAAAGATGCGGTTTACGGCGGCCGAAAGGGACAGCTGAACAAAAAAAGACAGGAAAATATTTAAAAACTATAACCAGAAATTCAAACCAAGGGGAGTCCCCAAAAACTGTAGCTAGGGTTTTCACCCTAGCTTGTGCAAAGGAGCACCTACTAAGGAGAAGGGACTCCTTAGTAGCAGTTCAATAAACAGTAATTAAAAGACAAGGTATTAAAATGGAAATTATTCTAAGCAAGTACATGAAACATAAAAGACAAGATATAATATAAATGGTTTTTTGTATTAAGCTTTACCTCCAATGTGAAGGTTGGTGAAGTTCTTGCAATTGTTCAAGAGGGTTGCTCCAAACTCCAGCTTTGCTCTTCTCTTTCTCCAAATGGTTGGGAATGGGCCAAAGAGGCACTCAATGGTGAAAGTAGCTCAAGGGTGAGTTAGGGTTTCAAGAGTGATTTTGGCAGAGTAAGGGTATACTTGATTGTGGATATGAAATGAGGGTTCTCCATCACCTATTTATAGTTTTTTTGGTGGTGGAGTGTTGGCCCATGGTTTTGGGAACCATATGGTTTAGGTCAGCTGTATAGGGTTTTTTCCTCCTTTTTTCCTCTTTTTCCTCATTATTTTATATTTTTTATTCCCTTTTTAGGGGGTTTTTGCTATTTTGGAAGAATTTTGGATATTTTTTGGAGGGAAAAGTGGGTTTTTAGCCTTTTTTAGGCTTTTTTTATGGTTTTGTGGCCTTTTGTAGGCTTTTTAATGGGATTTGAGGATTTTGAAGGCAAATATGGTAGGAAATATGGACAAATGAGTCATGTAATGGGGTAGATGAGGTAGTGAGCACTTTTTGGGTGTTAACAGCACCTGTTCGTCTTCCCACTACTAGAAATGGTTCAATAAAATCAATAGCCCATATTTCAAATGTTCGGCTAGGGTTGATTGGAAACAATGGCATTTCTATTCTTGGTAATGGTCGGCCCATGCGCTGACATTTATCACACTTAGATACAAACTCTCGATAGTCTTTATGAATTGTTTCCCACCATAGTCCTGCCTGCAGGAATTTTTTGGCTATTATATCTACATGATAGTGTCCTCCCGCTGGTCCAACATGTGCTTCTGTAATTATATCCTGTCGTTCATGCTCAAGTGCACATCGGCGTAATATATCATCGAGACCAAGTTTATAGAGCAAACCGTTGATCAAAGTGTAGGGGGATGCTTTCGTTGCTAATATCTTCCTCTTTTTCTCATTCATTCCCTCAGGAGCTTGCCCGTTTTCTAGAAATTGTGCAATTTCCATAAGTTTTGAAGGTACTGCTTCAATGCGAAACAAGTGTGAGTTCAGTAAGTCATCTTCAATTCCTGTCGGTTCTTCTCCTGTGTCGATTCTCGACAAGTGGTCTAGTCCGACATTAAATTTTGCAGGTCGGATGATCACTTCAAATTCAAATTCTTGAAACAGTAATAACCAGCGACATAATCTCCCGTGATGCAATGGTTTATTGACTAAGTATTTTAAATATTGGTGATCTGTATAAAATACAAAGGGATTAGCCAATAAATAATGGCGGTATTTCTGAAGGGCAAATACCATGCCTAATGCTTCTCTTTCAGTCGTAGAATAATTTCTTTCAGCTTTATTCAATTTTCGACTGTTGAATGCATTAGGATAATCCATGTTATCATCTCCGGGTTGTGTTAGGATGGCTCCTACTACTATTCCGGATGCATCAATATGTACATGAAATTTCTTTGACCAATCCGAAAATCGAAGAATCGGTGCTTCGACCGTTTTTTTTTTCAATGTGTTGAATGAAATGTCACATTCCTCCGTCCATTTATAATCTCGATCTTCTTTTAGCAATTCTTCCAGAGGATAAGTCATATTGGAATAGTGTCTGATAAATTTCCTGTAATACCCAGTATGACCTAACAAGATTCGTACTTGTTCCGGATTTACTAGAGGTTTTAGGTTGAGAATAATTTTGATCTTTGCGTAGTCAACCTTAATACCTTCCTTGCACATGACATGGCCAAGTAATATGTTGATAGGTGTTGCGAAGATGCATTTTTTTATGTTCAGGGATAGTTGTATCTGTCGACATCTTTCCAACATTAGTCTGAGCCAATTGCAGTGATCTTTTAGCATTGTATAAATTGTCCAATCATCAAAGTATACAGTCGTGGTTTTGTAAATATATTCTTGGAATGCTTTGACGACAATTCTTGAGAAGACCGCAGGTGCGTTCTTCAAACCGAAAGGCATAACTTTATATGCGAATGACCCGAATTCGCACATGAATGTTGTCTTTTTATGGTCTTCTTTTGCTATATGTACTTGGTTGTACCCCGAGAATCCATCCATGAAAAAATAGCACTCGTGCCTTGCAACTTCATTGATGATTTCATCTACAAAGGGTGTAGGGAAGGAATCTGTTAGAGTTACCTTGTTCATCTCTCGAAAGTCGACACAAATTCTCAGTTGAGTCGGATCTTATTTCTTTGGCTAAATGACCATTGGGCTTGCCCATTCCGACTGGTCAATAGGATATATGATTCCTGCAGCAAGCATGTTATCGATCTCTTTTTTGACAATATCCTTATATTTGTGAGCAAGTTTGTAGGGTCTTTTCTTCATGGGTCTAGCGTCAGGTTTAATATCAATTTTCATCTCGCCCATTTCCTTTACAAGCCCTTTCAAATCTTTATAGTCTCGAGCAAAAACATCTTGGAATTCTTTGAGAATACTGGAGATTTCTGTTGTCTGTTCCTCATTCCAGTAATCGCCAATTTTTGCCATTTTCGGTCGATCATCCTTTGAAATATCTGCTTGCTTTATTTTAATCTTTGCGTCCATCCATTATGGTGCACGGCTGTTACTTATTTGTCTTTCACCTTCTTTGATTTGTGTGAAAGTTGGTGGGAAGTCTTTTTCTGATAATATTTCAGGTTCATCTTTTTCTACAATCTCTGTACTTAATATTGTTCTTACCGGCTTTGACACACTGGGATGATCCTTTCTCCATTGAAAACTTTTCCCTACCAACATCTTTGTTTCTAGGATCAGTCTTGTCGAGTGTTTCTTTTTTGTCGTCTTTATATTGTAGCAAGTGTTAGGTGGGTGTACCTTCTCTTGTTTGTTTTCGAGTGTTAAAGTTTCTATTGGCTGCAAAAATTCTTTGATGCTTTTGCTTGCTTCAACCAATCTCTCATCCTACGGAGAAAACTAGAAATCCTTAATAAAATTTTCTTTTAGATCTTTCCAAAGGAAAGTTTCTCCTCTTGCTTCTTCCATCTTGTACCACTTGTTAGGTAGGTTGTCAAGTGTTCTGGGAAAGAGGTGAGGCCATTTTCTTTCGTCTTTATAGCCTAATTTTCTCCATTCTTTTTCACAACAGTCAATGTGAGCTTTGGGGTTTTGTCCTTGTGTAAACAAGGGAATGTCACTCTGAGTTGTCAAGTTTCTTCCTCCAAATCTTTCTATGAAAGATGTTGATGCAGTATTCCAATTTTGAAGTTTTGACTGATGAGTGTCCCACCATCTCGCAGCTTGACCAATAAATGTCTCTACCAAACTTTGTAGACGGACTTGCTCTTCGACATGTTTTGATACATGTTCGACATGTACATCAGGTATATCACATTCTTTATATCTTAATTTCGAGCTACCATATTGTACGTTTTTATCTAGAACAAGTGTTGGATATGATCCCATTTTTCATTCAAAAACCTTCGGTGTGTAAGATACAGAGAGACACTTCTTTATTTGTTTCCTCGAAATGGATTCCACAGTCTAGCATTCTTTTGCATGCAAATCATAGTTCTCTATTTTCCAGTCATAGAGTTTTGCATCGGAATTGTATCCGAGCGAAATAGGATCTCCGAGATGAAATTCTCCTTGGTTGTTTGGCTCAATGCTATCTTCATTATTGTCTATTCGGTAAATCTTTCGGATATCGTTATTGACTTCTGCAGGTTCCGACCAAGGTTCTCCCTGTGATGGAAAGATTGGCACAATAACCTTCTGGCCATTGCATTTCAACTTGATGCGGCTTTTGTCCAAAGAAATTGAAGCCTTCATCTTCCGTCCCCATTGTCAACCGACCAAACCAAAGAAGGAGCTTGCATCATCTTTTGGTACAATGATTTCAAAATCTACTGATGTCGTGATACCTTTAATGGAAGTTTCAACTCCTTTCCATACTCCAATCGGCTCAATTACTCCTTGATCTGCGAGCTTTAAGTAGATTCTTGATTCCTGTAGTTGAGGTCGACCGAGTTGGTCCCAAGTATCACGAGTCATGATATTCACTTGGGATCCAAAATCAAGTACAACTTGACGTACATGATATCCATTTATGTCGAGATCGACTAATGGGTCGACATCATTTTTCTCTTTTTGTTTTAGTCGGAAAATGTTTTTAGTTTGTCTTTGCTCGACGTGTTTTAATTTATGCAACAAATCAATCATTTTTCCTATAGCTTCTTTTGAAATTAATTTGAGCAATTCATTAAGAGTTTCTTCATGTGTTGCTAAATCATGAAATATGTCAAACGCATCTTTGTACACAGATTTTTGTTTTATAGGATTTGGATAATCCTCCTTATCAACAATTCTAGTTATCTGAGGTTTATCTTGACCAATATGAGTACCTTGCCTTGTTACAATTTTCAAGTTTTTTGTACGAAGCACATCATTTTTTTTAACACAAGATAAAACATGAACATTTTTTTTATTATTTATTTTCTCGATCATGGTAGGGAAATCCTCTAAATAGTGATCGCCTACCCCGCACTTTGTACAAAATTTGAGACCAATTCTTTCCTTATAAGGGCAGTCTGCATGTCGATGATTCTCGCTGAAGTATGTAAACCATGTACCAGGTCGACCATATCGAAAGCCTCGACCTCCACTTCCACGACTGCGACTCTGGTATCCACCATGTCTATTGTAGCCATTATATCGCCAATCGTTCCATCAATCATTATACCTTGGGTATCTGTCATTCCTATTTTGATTGTACTGGTTATTTCTTCCATCATTTCTCCTGAATCTATCGTTTGTTGTATTTTTGTCTTGGTTCTGCTCGACAGAATTTGCTTGGTACACTGCATGATAATTTTGCCGATTTTTCAGGTTCAGATGACATTCTTCGATTGAATGTGTATTTACTTCACAAATTTGACACCATCTTGCCTTCTTATTTTTCAAATTGTATGGACAATCATTTGTGGTATGTAAATCATATTCTTTGCATAAATCGCAGAAACATCTGGATTGGATGAGTTTTACATCTTGTCGCCAATCATCATTTCGACAAGAATCTTTGGTATGTCCTGAGGTTTGACAAGTTGTACACCATAGCTCTGGTCCTTTTAACGTCATATTTATGATAGTTTGCTCCATACTTTCAAGTCGTTCGTCAACATGTCTGTCCATGGATATTAGAGGGTATTCATCATCCATTTCAATTTCTAGTGCTACTCTTAGTGCATCTACATATGTATTAACATTTTGTCGATGGACATGTATTCTGATTTTATTGATTAGACCAGCAATAAACCATTTGATTAACATTTTTTCTTCGATTTCATAGTCTAATTTGCTTAGGAGGTCTTTAAACCTCTTGTTGTACTCCTTGATATTTTCTGTTGGATTTTGGACTGTTGTCTTCGGTCGTTCTGCCGCCAGGTATGTCACATCTTCAATCATAAAGAAGGCCAAAAATCTTTGTTTGATTTGTGCTTTTGTTGCATTTGGTGTTTTTCCTATGTACCCCATGTACCAAGTCAGTGCTCTCTTTCTTAATGAACCAACAAATTGAGCAATTTGTCTGTCTTCATTGGTAATTTGATTAGCTGTCCAGATTGCTTCGCACACAAACCAATGTCTTCTTGGGTCTTCATCTCCTTCGTAGAACGGAAGGTGTGTTGTAGTGTGTGCCATGTCTGCTATTGTATTATTCTGAGAATTTGATGGAGGTGTGGGTGGGTTATTTCCATAATCAATACTTGGTGCTTCGTTAGTATGAATTAGTTGTCTTTATGGACTTGGTTCTCTGTCTCCAAAATCAATGACTATATCTCCTTTGATGTCGCTAGTTCTTCCTTCGTCAATTACTTCTGTCGAAATCCAGTTAAACTTTTGCTCAAACGGGATTTCGCTAAATCTCGGGCTTTCCGACGTGCTTATTGAGTCACTCAAATTTGGTATTGGTAGGGGGGGTGCTTCCTCATGCTTTGTGTACACTAGATGAAAAATTCTATTTGAAAATTCGGGGTTAAAAGATATCCAATTCCCTTCTTTCGGTCGATGAATCAAGAGTCTATTGATATCATCGCCTTCTATGCTTCGACAACTCCAAACTTCCGACTGACCAGCATGGAGACCAAGATTTTCTTCGACAATTTCTTCCACCCGAACGCTTTCTGTTAAACGGAATGGAGACGGAGGTGCTACTGTTTCCAGTATTTGAACTTGGAGAGATCTACCACGCTCTATCCACAAGTCTTCATCCATCGGTGACAGTTCTTCTTCGACATCCCGATCATCGTGGACTCGGCTTGATTCTAGCAGATTCCCTTCTGCATCTTCTGCAACATTTGATTCTTGCATCTTCCGGAGTGCAATTTCCTGCTCCCACAGCTCTTCACGTCGCTACCTCCTTTTTTTCTCTTTCGATTTTCTGAATATCTGGGGTTCTTTTGTGACTTAAGAGTCTGTCTTTGTTGGATTTTTTTCCACTGTTGGTCATGTCATTTGTCATATGTCAAGTTTAATCAAACTAGGTACATCAGAATATGCCTCATCGTCCCCCCAATGTTGGCCTGACGGTTTCTAGACTATTGGGGAAGTGTACAAGAAAAATTCCCATTCGTGCTCCTTTACAAATTTTTCCCACTTACGTTCTTTCTCCTCCCAGTTAGAGTTTGGAAGGGGCGAGGTCAGCAACGGTCTTGTTTTGACAATATGTGCGACACCTTTGTCGATAAAAAATTTAAACAATAATGTCGGAAGAGAACATAGAAATTGATCAGCTAATTCGGTGAAGAACTTTCTTCTTATTTCATCTACCGATACTAGATTTTCGATCGCATGTTCTTCACATAAATATTCTGCAATATTTTCGCACCATTCTGATAGATTTGTACAACCTTCATTGATTAGCTTCTATACTAATTTACGCTCTGCTTCATCGAATGGTCTGTTCATCCAGAAGTTTCTTCAAGGCGGTCAGCACGGATTCTACAAATCGCTCATGGGTCTCGGAGAAGAATCGATCTCTTGATTGGTTAATCGTTAGCTTGTTACGTCGCGCATAATTCTACAGGTAATTCACGATTTTCTTCTCCCACCAGTCTCTAAGCTCCTGTTCTGAAATCATGGGTCATGCTGCCAGTAATTTTTCATGTATCAACCGACAACAGAACCAGATGTTGTAATCCCACGGTTCAGATAGTTATCAAAGATACATTACACAATATAAGCAAGCATACACAATGATACAGATACAAGAGACGAGACAGATAGAGAGAATCATCTTTGTATTAACCAGCAATAGCAGAACACAATGATAGAATCAATCTCTACTAGTCTATCAGCTCACCAGCCTATATATATATATATATATATATATATATATATATATATATAGATATATATATATATATATATATAGATATATATATATATATGCACATACAGTTACATAACCGTCTATCGGTTTATCCAACCGACCCGACCCATACTAGTCGACGCGACTTGTCGACATATGCTGCAGAATGGTCGGGCGGAGGGCCTAGTCGACAGGTTGACCTAGACCCCTCCAGTAGGTTCAAACCTATCAGGGTAGCTCCTTCTAGTTTTCTTCTTTCCTGTCAGTATTGTCAAGCACACAGCAAGAGCACAGTTTCTCGGCCTACTACGAGCGAGACTCAAACAAAGGGATTTTCTTTTGAACTCCCCGTACTGTTGCAATTAGACCGTATTATGCTTGGGATGTCTATGTTTCCTACTGTAGTAGACCTTACATTTTTGGAGTTAAAGCATCTTGTTTTTCCAAAGTGACAGGAAACATAATATAACTCTACATCACTTCATGTGGAAGAAATGATTAAATACGAGTTAAAGAGTCATGTTGTAGGTACAACAGATCCCATGTTCGATTGGAACATGGGAGCCCCAATATTTTTCACTACAAATGTAATGGTTTAAATTCCTCTATCGTTATGGGGTTTTATCATCCTTATTATGATTTCATGCCTTTGCATTGTTTTGATTTAAATTAGAGTTTTCCCTTTGAAAATTCTTAGTTTTTTCACTGTTTTTATGAAGTTGCGGGAAGCCTTGAATTCTTTCAAAAGGTAATTTTTCAGCCCACAAGCCCGCAATCCCACAATCCCGCAAGTGCGGATTGCGGGAGCTTGTTTTTTTCTTTTGATTTTTTCCCATCCCGCAACCCACAACCCATAAGTTGCGGATTGCGGGAAGACCTTGTAAATATGTTGTTGAACTGTTTCATCCCGCAACTCGCAATTGTGAATTGCAGATTGTGGAAAGTTGTTTGAATAATAAAATGCGTTGTGTGTTTCCGCAACCCGCAACCTGCAATTGTGAATTGCGGATTGTGGAAGGGTGATTCTATATAAAAAGTTTGTTTGCATTCCCGCAACCTGCAACCCACAATTGCGGATTGCGAGGAGTTGTTGAATAAAATTTTTGAACTTTGCAATCCCACAACCCGCAACCCGCAACTTGCGGATTGCGGATTGCAGAATTATCTTTGGATTCAATAAATGCAGTTTTGATCCTGCAACCTGCAAACCGCAATTGCGGATTACAGATTGCGGGAAGGATCTGCATACCTGCGAATTTATCTCCCACAACATATCTCTTGCAAATCTCAACAACTTATCTTAGCCGTTGATTGGTTTAGATCCGACAGCTCAGATATTACCCATTAAATTTATTAAATAGGTCATTTTTCTTATTTTTCGCTATCATTTTCGAATTTGGAAAATTACCTTGCTGCTCGATTTTTACTGTGAATTTTTACCATGGGTCTCTTGCCCGCCATTTTCAACTGAAGCATGTTGGTTTTCTCTGTTCCTTTGTTCGGTTATTTATAGTTTTAATCATTTTGGATTGTTTTTTATTGTTGTTGTTCATTCATCAGAATTTCTCCAGTCTGCAAACATGTCGCGCAACACACACTCTAAGACTATACAGAGAGACCAATTGAACAAGGACACAAATTTTGGCATCTTCTCATACACAAGTGGGAAATTTACTGAAACCTGCCAGGTGAACTGGTCTGAAATCTATTCCATATTTGACAATGATGATCTATCCGACATTGAGAATGACCGCCAAGCCTATGAGAAAATTAGGAACTCTCAGCTTCATGCAATTACTGCCAGGCCTTCCATATTGCGTTATTGCGATGCAGTTAAATGGATAGTATAGCATGCCAACCCCAAAGACTGCTCATTCAATGATAGTGTGGGCTCATAGTTAATGACATTTCATCCTGAGGTGTTTATCGGGGCATTTTCCATTAGACCACCTGTGCAGATCCTTGATACTGCATTCCTGGATTCTGCAAACACCAAGTTCAATTTCAATGAAATGATCAAATCCTAGATGCACAAACTAACCATCTTTATGTGCAGGCCTGACAATTTATACCCAGTGTCATGGTTTAAAGAACCCTACTCGTTATTGGAAGCTATGCTTTCTCAGTTGTATGGCCTTCCTAATTCCTCAATATTTAAAGTTGAATGGGCTCGTGTGGCTCATCATGTCCTAACTGTTATCCCTAAAGTTGAACCTGACTGCTAGGGTCAAGCTTAAGGAAATCTTAGCTGGTAGATATCAGACATCTACTCAGTAAATTTTATGATGTTCTGGTGGTAGATGAAGATATGAGTTAAGTTGGATAATTAAAAACCAGAAGACAGGGATGATTCCAATATATGAATAGAAGCAGAAAATTGACTGTGATCATAAACTATGAATATAAGAGCTCATACATTGTTTCATGATAGGGGCATAGTTGTATGCTGTTTAAAAGAATCATAACACGAAATTTAGACCATGTGTAGACAGAATACTAAAAGCATATACTTCATAAATTGAACAGGATTGGCTCAAATATCATATCTTAATTCATAAACAGTCATTTCTGCAATACATAAACATAAGGAAATTCATACATGCCTGCAAACTGGTTCAAAGTCTGATTTTCCATAACCTTCTCAGCCCTCGGCTGGAACTCACCACTCTCCTTTTACATTACAAAGCCATCTATTTTATATAAAAATTACATCCATGACCTCTCAAAAAATCGAAAGCAAACAAAGGTATCTAATAAAAAGAATCTATAACTATCTGCCAGAAATCTGGAACTTTAGAAATCTCTTGCCATGTGTAATTTGTAAGTTTGAAAATGCTCATTTAGCTCCTAGAGATCGGGGATGGTCCTTAATTACTGCTCCAGGTGCTCCTCTTATCCTTCTAATTTCCTCATACATCCTCACTGGAAATCTGGGATGATGTAGAGAAGACTAACTCCTCTGATGCTATTCCTCTGCCTCTCGATGGAGTCTTGAATCTGCTTGCCAAAAAAAACAGGTAAAGATAAACTTTACTTGTTGACTTGATATTTTTGTTTAACATGCTATCCACCTGTTCATGATTTGGATATATTATCTGAAATCTATATCCCTTTGCTATAGGGTGCTCTACCACGGGATTATCTTGAAATCTGAAAATACTCAACTTATCCCTTGAATATTGTCTTCAATCTCGAGCCAATTGATTTTTTTTAATTTTTGATAGAAGATCAAATCTGGAACTTATTGGATCTATCCTCTGCCTGCTACTATTCTTGTGCCTGGGATTGATGTTTTCTTTTAACAATTGTTGCCAAGTACCCTGAAAATGTTGGATATGGTTTTTTGCCACTCGTTCTTATCATGTCTACACATGTAAGCATAAATTACATAATATCTATCATTTTCCACGTCCTCAATTATATTCTTCTTTACATGTTACCATCTCAGCAGGCAAACTTGAGATCAAATAGCTTGTAGCTGGGCGTTGTTCTGTACATTATTGGGCACCTTCATTCCGCACAGATGAGGTATAATCCCACATGAAACAAGGGAAAAGTAATATGATAATTTATATACGATAGCATTTGACACATCTCTTGATTCTTAGTGTCCAAACCATGACTCGTTAGCTTTGCATGATGGCGTGGAGACTTTGGGCTCAACGCTTAACTATCTTTTGCTAACTTAAACTTTGAGCATAGTGCAGTGGTGAATGGTAAGACTTAACGTTAATATAGGAAATGAGATAAAGCTTCATACAATTTAATTATGAAAACACTTTATTCCCCCTTTTTTTTATAACTAAAGCCATATTTAAAATAAATATAAAGTATTATTTTAAAACTATAAAAATAATTTCAAAATAGCATTATTTTATATTTATTTTTTTTACTTTTTTAATATTTAGCTTTATGTAATAAAAATAAAGGCCACTAGGTAATGCTGAGAACATAGATAAATGTTTACTAATTTAGGGTTTAAGACTTCATTGTGAAAGATTTGAGGTAGGGAGAGATGGACCAAGATGACTAAAACTCAAGGCTTTGACAAAGATGGGCATTCTGGTAGCGAGGATTGAATTCTGTCTTTACAGGTGTGTTGCTAGAATCTGAGAATTTTGTAGAACAAATTTGGTGATTACAATAACCATGGGTGAATCCTTTCCTTGGGCTTCTCTTTTGTCTTTTGAGCTTAAAACAACAATTGAAAAATATCAGAAGTCCTATGTTACACAAAAACCCTGTTTCTTCCTTTCAGCATATGTGATGGATGTGTTTGGTGCTGAATTTCAATATCCCAACATGGGATGGAATTGGACCCCTGTTGCTCCTCCTGTTCACATATATCATTATGCACTGTGGGAGGATAACTAATGGCCACTATTATATGACTTTTGTGATCATTCCCTTGGTGCCATTTATCTCAAGACATTTAAGGAAGATGCACCAGCTTTCTCAGCTAATACCAAGCTTTTGATTACCACTATAGGAGATTGGTATGTAGGGGAATCTTTCTCCTATGTCAAGATTTGGGGAAGCAGTGTTGTTCACCTGTTGCCTAGAATTGTTCCAGATAGGTTGTTGATTGAGGAAGTATCCTATAAGACTGTTATAGAAGGGGTTTACCTCAAACTTACAGGCCCCAAGAGAAGAGGATGGCCAAAATTCCCCTTGAACCTTGGACCTTTTGCTATCCCTACTTCCACCTGGGCTCAAGTATTGGGTAAAAAGATTGCTTCTTTGAAACTAGGATATGCTCCAAAAAGAAGACATGATCCTAAAAGATTCCTAGATGCTCACTTCAAGCACAATCATATGAAGATTAGCTATGAACATGAAGATCTCCCAGATGACTCCATCTACTTGGGAGTTAACACTTTTTATGAAGTCTTGGCAACGGCTAAAAGCAGGGATGAACAGAACTAGATTTTGCTATATCAAAAAGAGCTCAAGAACAAGGTTTTCATCTACAAAAAAATGGAATATGATTTGATTGAGCAGGTAAGAAGAGAAAGAGAAGAGAAGGAGGCTGAGCAAGCTAAAATCCCTCTCATGCTCACTTATCTTGATGGTGATAAAGGAAAAGGGCCTATGGAGGAGTCTGCTATCCTGAAACATTTTGAACAATATGAAGTGTTGGTGCAAACTATCCAGCAATCGAAGAAAGAACTAGTACAAATGACCTCAGTGTTGCACACCAAGGAGGTCAATCCATCCATCCCAGTAAGTGATGTACAGGTCATTGTGGTCAGTAATCCAGCAAAAAGACAGAAGCTCATAACTGCTCCCTCTCAGATTCGTACTTTTTATATTGATAGTGATAGGGAGGATGAAGTAATTTCTCCTGTACCTGTATTAGAAGAAATCATTGAAGGTTCACAGGAAGTCTCATATTTTCTTAATAACATAGCTATGGATGAACCTACTTCAGGTGAGTATATATCTCGAGTTTTTGTTGTTCTTGATGCAATAACTTCAGCCACATCACTCCCTTCAACATAAGTTCCTCCTTTAATAACTTCTCAGGTAACACCACCAACAACCATGTCTTAGTTGTTTGATGCATTGTTCACTTCCACACCTCAGCTTCGACAATTCCACTCCCTATTTCCCCATCAACTATTGTAGAGGTCCAGTCTTCAACTATCCCCCTGCAATCACCTCTGTCTCCTTCATTACCCTTAGTTATTGATGTCCCAAATCCCTCTTCCCTTTCTTCACCTTCAGTTATTGACACTCAAGATTCATCACATCAAGTTCTTATTTCCATTCCTTCACCAAACAATTAACCATCAACTAGTGAAGTTCTCCCCACTTCCCAAGTCTCATCCCAGATTGCCACTTCCATTCCTAGCCTTACTGTCACCCAGACACCCCCTTTGGTTACAACAACAAATGTGACCACATCATTTACTGATATGGTGGCTACTTTTGAAGATGATATAGTTGTTCCCTTGGGAGATTATTTTTACAGTAAGGAAACCAAGTAAGTCGTGAGAAAGGGAAAAACATAAGCATAGATCATGGAGGATTGGAGGCACCCATTACTGATCAAATAATTTGGGCTAACCAGTCTAATGATATCCAGGAAGAAGCAGTGGATGCAGCTCAATCCTTGGGTGCATTTGCAGGATCAAATTTGGATTCAGTCAAGACCCTAAATAGGGAGATTGACTTGAAAAAAGAAGAACTAAAAATGCTTCAAGAGAAATTGGCAACAACCAAGGAAGAGCATGAGGGTTATGTTCAGGATCTAAGGAAGATATTTGAAGACAAGTTTGAAGATATACAATTGTAGAATAATTCTCTCCAAGCTAAAATACATGATGAAGAAGCAAGGGATGATGTCAACAAGGGAAGAATTGTTGTACTTAAAAAGCAACTTTAAGATGCAACTGCAAGTGCAGCCTCCTCTACATTTTCTGGGTTTTCACAGCAAGAGTTGAAGGACTTGGCTAATCAAGTCAAACTGGAGCATCATCGGCTTTTGGCTAAGCTATTTACTACCTTGGGATAAATTCATGAGACCTACATTTCCTTTGATAAGATGTCTGGCACCTTGGGCCATCAAGTGGAGAAAACAAAACAGGATTCTAAATCTACAGAAGACATCATAGATTGGCAGAAGTATATTGAACATAAGCCAGTTGATATCCCTGAATTGGACATCCTTAAATTCAGAAAGATCAGAACTGTTGTGCGAGCTTAGGAGAATGTTATTGAGATGGTAGTGGATACTATCAACTAGCCTCAAGCCCTTTGCAGAAGAAGATAGTATGCCTCAAACAATCTCATGGAGATACTGGCATTCCCTCCCATGGGGCTCAACGAGGAGGTAGATCTGCCAAGATTGATGATTGAGTAGGTCGAGACCCATTGTGATCAATTCAAAGAGAAAATATTGTGGATTGAGAACATCCAGATTGAAAACGTGGATTGGTTGATTAAGCAACATGCTTCCATGGAGGCCAAGATTTATATTTTTATCTGCACATGGCATAAAATAGCAAAAAATGAGATTGAAGGGTTCATGTGTGTTTCCCAGCTGGTGCTCGAATCTTCTCATTATCCAGATATAGATGAATTGATAGAAATTTGGGACAAGTGGGAAGATTTATTCACTAAATAGAATATTCTGATTTTGTAATTTACTATTTAAGGGGTAGATCTCTCTTAGGCAAGGGATGATCATTTTGGGGTAGAAATCGACAGAAGAAGACTGGAGATACTTTGTTTTATGCTGAGCTTGTAATTTCTTATAGACTTTCATTAATACAGTAATGTTATTCTCTTGCATCATCTTTTGTTCATTGATCAAGTTTATTTGATAAATATTGATTTTTACTTTAGACTATTATCTATGTTGTTTAATCTATTCACAATTATTATTTCATGCAGGTATCTATGAGCTAGATTTCTCCTTACGTTTGATCTGTGTATGCACTATGTTTTAATTGAATTTCTTCAACTAAAATATTTATCTATTTCTACAAATTATTCGCAGTAAATTATAATCTATGTTAATTTTTTAATTGACATATGGGTTACATGTTAATCTTGAATGAGCTTAAACACTTAATATTGCACTCAGTTAATTTTAATTGATTGGTTATAACTTAAGCAAATAACGAATTTATCTTCTTCACATTTCTATCAAGTGGATGAACATACTTATTTATCTTCACATCAAGTTAATCTGCATTCAAACAAGACATCTTTCAGAGTAGGTCTAACTTATCTTAGATTTCCCTTTTTAGGTAGATTTTTTTTTAAACTGAACACACTTTATTTTCCTTCTTTGGAAGATAGATCCTTTTAGGATCAAAACCAAAAGTGCTAGCGGAGGCCTTTGTATCCGTGGGAGATCACCATCCCTGTAATACCCCATTTTGACCCTTAGTATATATTATCTTTTAATGTAAATATTGTATACATGTGATGTATGTTTTCCTAACGTGGAGCTCAAGGCCAAGGCCCCGCTAGTGGAAGCTCGAATTTTATTTAAAGGCAAGTATTAGACATTACGTTACCCATCTTCTATTTCGCCATGGAACATTGTAAAAATGATGTAAATAAACATCATGCAATAAAATACCAAAACTGGATATGGAGGAAACAAATGAGAAGGGGCCATGTGTATCCACTAGGGAGTGGTGAGGGGGCTGTGGAATTGAACCATAGGCTTCCATATGTCACCTTGAGAATCCATTTGACCTTCCTTTCTGACATTTAATTCTGTTGTAAGGAAGTGGTTGAGGAATTCAGTCCATGGCTTCAATGGAGCATGGGCAACCCAGAAATTCGTAAGGCAGAGTATGGGATCTGTTTTCTTGTACCACAAGTCACTCTACCTCATGGGGATTTCTTATTCCTCATCCCCATTCCAGTGTGAAGGAACCCGGCATCATTTTCCATCCAAAAATGAATTCCCAGTAAAGAAAAAAACCAGAAATCACAACTATGAAAGAACCCACGTTTTGAAGAGCCATAAACACCCAGAATTGGTATTGGACAGGGAAATCCAATGGGGGGTCTATAGGTATGGACCTTGGGGTGAATTTGGGAGCATTAGCTACCCCGAAATCCATTGGAAAACCCAGTTTTGATAGCCCAGAGAACCAGTGACGGGATTGAGTTATTCGTTGATAGAATGGTGACAAATCCAAGTGTGGATGTCTGAACAGAGGATGAGATTGCTTGAATTTAGCTTGAAGATGTCTGTAGCTCTATGGTTGAGCTCACAGGATTAACATCCTCATCCTTTTCTTATTGCATGCTTGATAAACCCAGCTGTGTGCTGGCTTAGCATGACCATTTGAGTGAATCCATGGCTGTGAGTGAGCCTGTCTAGTTCCTCCTTAGTGGATACACAGCCTAGCTCGGGGGTGATCTCTCAGCTGAAAGAATACAAGATGGACAGAGATCTATGGTTGGGTGGAACATTGTTATCACGTAGCCAGTTGTTGGACAGTTTCATCTTCAAGATAAGTATTCTCTGTGGTTTTTCCTGTATGTTAAATTACTCATGTTGCTTGGATGAAATGATTATCTTAAGTTAGTTAGCATGAAGCATGTGCATAGCATGAGAATGAGATTGATTATTTTGTGATTGTTTCACTATTCTTCCCGAAATAAATGGGTTGTTGCATCTTCTTCTGCGTTTATGTTATTATGGTTATTCCGATGTTCTATGTTCTGCAATGTGTTAGTTAATGACTGTTAATTGTATGTTGAATACATGTCTTAGTACGGTTGATATGAAGCCTGGGCATAGTATGAAGAAGGGGCTTGATTCTCTACATTAGATTGATGATTTTCTTGGGATAGATATGCTGATGCATTCCAGTCTATGTGTGTGATAATATGTTTAATTACGTTGTGTTTATATTGAGTATGAATTGCACACAGAAGATTTTAATTAGCCATGCATTTCTTAGAAGTTGAATGGGGTGGAGATTGTCAATAAGCCCGGTATGTTTGGTTCACGTTTCCTTCCTGTCATCGGATTGAATGGAAGGGGATGTGACAAAGTGGTATCAGATCCCAGCTTGCAGCACTAAGGCTTCTTGGGCCAAACCCTGAGTTACAGGCAAGCAACATAATGGTTTTAATGTAGTATTGGTGAAGTTGGGGTGGCATTTTTTATTGGAAAAATGATAGGTTTAGATTTCTCAGGTGTGGGAGAGGATCACACCATTACATAGAGCTCTTCAAAATCTTTCCAACGGTACCAGACTCTCCTCATTTAGCCAAGGGACGAGGGAGTTATGAACCCTGGAAGTTACAGGAAACGCAGGTGTTTTCGCAGTTTCGGGATGTCGGGTTTCGGGTTTCAGGAATGCAAATTTTCAAAATTTGCGTTTGGATTTCCGAAATCCCGAATCCGCAATTTTTCAGCTTTCGGGATGTTGGGTTTCAGGTTTCGGGAACTTTAATCTTCAAAATTTGCGTTTGGATTTCTGAAATCCCGAACACGCAATTTTCGGCTTTTGGGATGTCGAGTTTCAAGTTGCAGGGACGCAAAGTTTTGAAGTTGCGCGTTCCAATTTCCGCAATCCCGAACCCGCAATTTTCGGGTTTCGGGTTTCGGGATGGTTACATCCCAGGACCGCAACTTGAATTCTCGAACCCGCAGTTTCGGGTTACGGGTTACGGGATGGCTACATACCCGTGACCGCAACTTGACCCCCCCACCCCCTGAAACCCGCAGTTTCAGGTGTTGGGTTTCGACTTTCGGGTTTGAAAAAAAAAATTATAGAGCCCGAAAATTGATTTTTGGGTAACAGGAGCATGCAAGGTCGGAATTTAATGAGTTCAGGGGCATTCTGAGGCCATTGATGGAGGCCATGAATGAAGCAATGAAGATCCCGAGCCCATTATGCTCCGATTTGGCATTAAATCAGAATGAATGGTTTTTACAAATCAATGTCCTGACGCTTAACAGAAGGTCAGATTGAGCCGAAACTGATATGGGGCAGTCATGGAGTAGGAACGGTGTTAAGTTTGGATTTTTGGAGCCAAACTCAAAAGGATGTGGAGTTGGGGTGTGCAAGAAGGCCGAAAAGCACTATTCCGGGCCATGTTTTTGAGATTTTGAAAAGCTTGCAGTGGTTGAAAGTGAACCTATAATTCAGAATCAAGAAATTTAATGAACTCAACATTTCATATTCTCAGTAAACCAGACATATTCCGTTAGACAAAGATTTTCAAGAAATGCACCGTTTGGGAAATAGCCATTTTTGGCCCAAAATTTGGAATTTTGAAAAAATGTGAAAAGTAGAAAGTAGTCAAAGCCATAATTTTATAGAAGATGAATAGAGCATCAGAAAAGAGATCTGCAAGTTGCTGAGTGTTCCTTTCTACCTGGACTAACTTTTCCCGGTAGAAAATTTTTCGTGATTCTTTATATATTTTCTTCCACGGGTGGCTGAAGTTGGCATTCCGGACCAAAATACAACTGTGTAAAAATGTGCAGAATTCTGGTGAAAGTTGTCATTTTTGAAGTAATGCAATTTCCACACCTGATGTCGGAATGGAGAAAGTGGATAGGCATTAGAAAGCATATCCAGTAAGGAACAGTGGTGCATAATCAGAATTTTAAGGAAGTTATCATACACCATAGATAATTGAAGCAGAAAAGTGCCAGTGGCTGTTTGGCAAAATTGTTGTCAATATGGGCAAATTCTAGAATTGCATGCCTGGAAGTAGCATACCATGAAATCAAACTAGCTACGATGTGGATGAGGAAGTTCATGCAAAGATGAGGGATTGGAAAGGGAGAATTCCTTAACCCCTGTCTTGCTGACTACATTTATATGTTATAAGCTTTATGTGCATAAAATTATGACATGAGAATGCTAAAAATGCAAGAGATTAGATGAGTGGCATGAATATGCATTGATTGGCATATTAATAAACATTGCACAGTGCATGAGTATATGTTTTGCATGCATATGACATTACATATTGGTAAAAGTAGTGATATTTTACATATGCAATGAACCACTAATGGTAAATATTGCGGTTGATAATCACTATTGGTGTTGGTTTTGGTTGTAGGACCAAAGACAACAGAAGCATGGCTAAAGATGTTGATGATGTTGTTGTATGAAGCCAACAACCTTAGGAAGAAAATGTTAGGGAAACAAATCCATGATCAAGAGGTTGGTGGAAGAATTCAATAATTCTCTATAAGAGAGCAACTGATCAGGTAACATCAAATGTGTAAATGGGATCCATACAGGTAATAGTTTAATTATGATGATTGCATATGTGTTGAAAGGGGATTGGGTAAGAATCCATTGAACCATATTAGTAATCATAAAATGGTATGCCTTTAGAGTTGAAATGCATTCATGAGAATGCCATATTGCCATAGTGTGGTGGAGCATGGAGTGGTGAAGGAAAGAGGCCTCATAGCATGTGGTTGTTTAGAAATTTAGACTACATGCATATAAAATATGGCATTGCATGTGCAGGTCCGTTCTAAGCTTAATAATCAAAGCAAGTGAGGATTGGTGGTCCTAATTATGGTAAAAAATGCTATATGAGGTAGTCATGGTTAGGCCATAATGTGCTTGAATGCATAGTATCCATGAAACAATGCAAGGTGGCATTGAGTGGATGTGCATTAAGAGATTTTATAAATCTTGTAATTATGCATTGAGTGAATGCATATGAAAAGTTTGAGTAAATGTTGTAAACGTGCATGCATAAGTGTGGGTGCACATGTTCTGATGCATTGCATGAATGCATGGGGATGGTGTGTGTGTTATTACAAACTAAATAATGGATGAGATGATGAATGGTTGATAATTCTAGGATCATTTCATGGGCTGTTATGAATGCAGAATAGTAAGAGCATGAAGAAGGTAGTCATGATCGATGGATTGTTGGAATACTCTGTGGAAAGGCAGAGTTGTATAAATGATATGAGTGTGAAATAATGAGTATCCCAAAGTTTCATTTAAATTGCATAAATGATGTGAATTGACCTTGCAATTTTAGTATGATAATGATTTACGTGAAGTAAATGAGTTTGGTGATAGTGATATGTTAACAACTAGAAGTGTTTGAATTATGGAATGTTATAATTCTAGAAATGCTTCAGTGACTGTTGCAGCAATGAAATATTATGTGCATGGAGACTCATAGCATGTTTAGCTGATTAAAAGTTTCAGACTCCAGGTAGAAATGTCTTACGTATGGCAATGGGGATAAGGCCATAGTAAATACCGAACTCTACCATGTGCAAAATCCAAGGGTTATGAGAAGGTTCTCATGGTTGTGAAATTTAATTTATGCATGAAACAAATCTGAAAATATTATGATTTAAGTTTATGAGAATAATATCATGGTTGCAAGTCTAATTTTGTAGGGAACATATTTGAAAATTTTGATTTAGAGCTTCTGAGAAAGAATTTCATGGTTGAGGACTTTAAGTTCTGTTAGAAAGAAGGATTGTAAATCTCTGATTTGGAATTTCGCTAATAAATAACTAATGACTATTTGGCTTATATAAATTGTGTCAGGAGGACATGTTGTAAGTGGATGTTCACGCATGGTAGTAGACATAAGACCATAATGGGAGAAGTGATACCACATACAAATAGCCAAGCAATATAAGGATAGTCTCATGGGTAAGAAAATAAATTTCTGTAGGAGACAAAATTGTAAATTCATGTTGAATTAATTATTAATGCTATTGATTGGTCATGGAACAATCAGATTTGAATTTTATTGACAAATGTTGCTGACTGTTTGGCTATTTGATAAATGTTCCAGGAAGATACATTGCAGTAAGACCATGACAAAGGGTCTGCAGAAGCCAAACTTCATGGGAAAGATCCCATACATTGCAAATGGGTTTCGGGTGAAACGCCATTGGATATTTTGATAATGTTCCATCTGCACTGCATGATTGGTAAACAATATGAGTGAGATGATAAATATTATGTCAGTAAGACATATGAGAGTTATGTAACATCAAAAGGAGTTGGGATGGAAAACCGAGGGACTGTCAACTCAAAGAAGGGAGCCCCCATTCCTCATTAATGAAGAATACTACATCTTCAAATGAATAAGTGTTCTGTAAACCCTGACTTATATATGTGTGTGTGTGTGTGTGTGTGTGTGCAAGTTTAGTTGTTAGAATTACCATGCAGAGCATATTCTATTTATGTATATTATTCAGACTACTTGAAGTATGATTAGGACCTGCATAGCTCACATCAGTGAGGAGTGCACACCTTTCTGGTGCTGAGTTATGTTAGGGATGCAATATTGATTACGCCCTATGGGAATGGACGCATTCCTGGTGTTTCAATACTTGATAGTGAATGCTATGAATTATGGTTATAATTTTAGAATAACAACACTGACAAGTTTGCATATACTACTTGTGGTGTCACCTTAAATAGATGTAATTTGGTGCTACACACTAAAGGAACAAAGTAAAAGGTTGTTATGAGGGGTTGTGGTGGAAGGGTTAAGCTATATGAAAGGATGTTGTGGAGGCTGTCAGAATTTTGATGAAGGGTTGTGAAGGTGTTGATGAAAGGGCCATTATATGCATGTGGCTCCATAGTAGATCCTTGACATAGAAATGGTCGTAGAGAAGTTTCCTTCCAAGTCGGCGTAAAGGTGTACTGGTTGGACAGTAATTATTTGATGTTTTGGAGCAGCCTGCGTGCTGGCCAAACATCCCAGTCTGCAGGAGGATCCCAAGGCTTATAAAGTAAAAGAAGGACCTTGTGGACCAGAGAGGAAATGCATAATACAGATAAGTATTCAATTTCATTTATTTCTTGTTTGGAATAATGAAGATTTCAAGTATAAGTCTTGTAACAGTTAAGCTGATGCACTATTGTTTGTTTGTTGGAAACCTTGGTCATACAGGAAGCAAGGACCCTAAAAGAACTATAAATTTTTTGGTAAATCCAGAGAGTGACTGGTTGGGCATTAATTATTGATGATTTGGAGCAGCCTATGTGCTGGCCAAACATGCAAGATTATTTGATGTTTTGGAGCAGCCTGCGTGCTGGCCAAACATGCAAGATTATTTGATGATTTGGAGCAGCCTGCGGGCTGGCCAAACATCCAAGTCCATAGGAAATTCCAAGGCTTGTAAATCAAAGAAGGACCCTATGAAATAAAGTGAAGACATCCAATGCAGATAAGTATTTGGTTATCTTGTAATTTCTTGCTTATGAATATGCATGTGTATATGATTTGGTTATGATTTCCTATGAAAATAAACTAAAGATGTGAATTAATTCAGTGTTTGAGTGTAGGTATTGCTGAAAGCAATGACTATGAAAGCATCTTAAGGATGCGTGTGGACATGTGACTGTCCTAAAAGGCTCAGCTTGCGCATAAATGAATTATCGTGCTATTGGACTTGTGGGGGTCCTAGAAGCCAAGGGAGTTGTAGACAAACCATGTGGAGAGACTCCATGGTTGAGAGGTCTGAAATAGACCATAGACACTAAGTGTCATAGCCAAGAAGGGCTGGTCAAGCATTCACATGGAAGTGAAAGAGGCTAGGAGCATGAAAACCACAGTGGTGGTGTGGGTTCTAGAATGGAACAAGACTAAGAGAAGAAAACTCTTACTGCTCTCTCTTTCCTTTTTATTGATGCATTTATAAAAACATAAATTTGTTGAATGCATGTATGGCTGAAAGTAGAATGTGTTTATTTGCTTGAAATAAATTGTGAATGTTGAAGTAGTTAATTTATTGCGAATGGATGAACATGAAAGAATTCATGTGTATGCTGAGCAAGCATGGAAAGTGTGAAAGTCTCATGAATAGAGCATGGGATCTCCATGTCAATTGGGGAAAAACAATTGACTGATTTTTAATGTTTAGGTTACGCTTGGCCTAACAAGATTTGTAATGATGAATTTCACAGGTGGAAATTAAATCCATTGGTTGCAGTTGTACAAGAAAGTGTTGCTTGTGAGCAAAGTGAGAACCAGCTGTGCACAGTGACCATGGCAGCAGACCATAGGTTGTTGGAATTGGTTGAAAGTCTTCTTTAAACAATTTACAAGACCCAAGAAAATCTTGGAGAGATGCTCAAGATACAGAAGAGGCAGAATGAGATGAACCACAAGGTTTTGTAGAACTCTATTGGTCTGCAAAGAGAGGTAAAAAGCATTATGAGAGCAATTAGTAAGGGAAATGACAATGGATCAATGATGAGGCATTCGTCAAATCGGTCCATTAAAAAACGTTCCAGGCATGAAGACTCAAAGGAAATTGAGCAGGTAAAGATGAAGCAGCCAGTGAAATGTTGGAAATGTGGAGGACATCATTGCCTCCACAACTTCCCAACAAGGGAACCTCAAGAGGGTAGCAGCCATAAAGTTTTCAGACTTGTGGATGAGATGAAAGATCAGAACCAGCGGGAGAAGCTCATGGAAGTCAAAGGACTTGGTCCTGAAAAGTTCAAAGTAAAGGATAGAATGCAGGGCAAACCTGCAAAATGTTTTGAAAATTTTTGGACATGTAAATTGTATATGTATTCCAAGTATTGGAACGTCGAGGACGGTGTTATTCTAAGGGGGAGGGGATTGTAATACCCCATTTTGACCCTTATGATATATTAGATTTTAATGTAAATACTGTATACATGTGATGTATGTTTTCCTAGCGTGGAGCTCAAGGCCAAGGCCCCGCTAGTGGAAGCTCGAATTTTATTTAAAGGCAAGTATTAGACATTAAGTTACCCATGTGCTATTTAGACATGGAACATTGTAAAAATGATGTAAATAAACATCATGCAATAAAATACCAAAACTGGCTATGGAGGCAACGAATGAGAAGGGGCCATGTGTATCCACTAGGCAGTGGTGAGGGGGCTTTCGGATTGAACCATAGGCTGCCATATGTCACCTTGAGAACCCAGTTGACCTTGCTTGCTGACATTTAATTATGTTGTAAGGAAGTGGTTGAGGAATTCAGTCCATGGCTTCAATGGAGCATGGGCAGCCCAGAAATTCGTAAGGCAAAGTATGGGCTTTTTTTTCTTGTACCACAAGTCACTCTACCTCATGGGGATTGCTTATTCATCATCCCCATTCTACTGTGAAGGAACCCGGCATCATTTTCCATCCAAAAACGAATTCCCAGCAGAGAGAAAAATCGGAAATCGCAACTGTGAAAGAACCCATGTTTTGAAGAGCCATAAACGCCCTGAATTGGTATTGGACAGGGAAATCCAATGGGGGATCCATAGGTATGGACCTTGGGGCGAATTTGGGAGCATTAGTTACCCCGAAATCCATTGGAAAACCTAGTTTTTATAGCCCAGAGAACCAGTAACGGGATTGAGTTATTCGTTGACAGAATGGTGAGAAATCCAAGTGTGGATGTCTGAACAGAGGATGGCATTGCTTGAATTTAGCATGAAGATGTCTATAGCTTTATGGTTGAGCTCACGGGATTAGCATTCTCATCCTTTCCTTATTGCATGCTTGATAAACCCAGCTGTGTGCTAGCTTAGAATGACCGTTTGAGTGAATCCATGGCTATGAGTGAGCTTGTCTAGTTCCTCCTTAGTGGATACATAGCCCAACTCGGGGGTGATCTCTCAGCTGAAAGAATACAGGCTGGACAAAGATCTATGGTTGGGTGGAACATTGCTCTCACATAGCCAGTTGTTGGACAGTTTCATCTTGAAGATAAGTATTCTCTGTGGTTTGAATGATGTTCATTCTATGGTTTTTCCTGTATGTTAAATTACTCATGTTACTTGGATGAAATGATTATCTTAAGTTAGTTGGCATGAATCCTGTGCATAGCATGAGAATGAGATTGATTATTTTGTGATTGTTTCACTATTCTGCCTGAAATAAATAGGTGGATGCATCTCCTTCTGCGTGTATGTTATTATGGTTATTCCGATGTTCTATGTTCTGCAATGTGTTAGTTAATGACTGTTAATTGTATGTTGAATGCATGCCTTAGTATGGTTGATATGAAGCCTGGGCATAGTATGAAGAAGGGGATTGATTCTCTGCATTAGATTGATGATTTGCTTGGGATAGATATGTTGATGCATTCCAGTCTATGTGTGTGATAATATGTTTAATTTCGTTGTGTTTATATTGAGTATGAATTACACACAGAAGTTTTTAATTATCCATGCATTTCTTAGAAGTTGAATGGGGCTGAGATTGTCAATAAGCCCGGTATGTTTGGTTCACGTTTCCTTCCTGGCATCGGATTGAATGGAAGGGAATGTGACAATCCCAAACAACTCGAGGATAGGGTAATACTTGCGCAGTATTATCTGAAGCCGTTGGCTGGGTTTTTTTCCTCTATTGAGAGCTTTGGAACTCATTCCAGCACCCTACACACCCGAGGCCTCAATAAATGGCGCTAGAAGGAGGGCTAGTAGTAAAATATGCCTAAACAGAATAATCATAAACCTCCTCCAGCAAGGACATCATTGGTTGTCACTCGTACCCAATCACATGCATCTACATCTGAACAACCAATTGTAGTTCCTCGTACATTTGCAACTATGTAGGAAGATAGAAGGGATATCCTTATTATATCACCTACTAGAGGACCCCTTTAACTTGAAAAAATACTGAAAATTTCTAATGATAGTGTTGCTAGAAGACAACAAAGAATTACTAAACAACGAAATAGAAGAATAGCATCAATTCAACATAACACGATTTTGCAAACTGATAACCAAGAAGGTCAACAGACAGGTGACCAAAGCATTGAAAATCAAGATACAACTGATCGTCCAAGATCCCCTGAATACAACCTCAATTCATTCTTTCAAGGAGTATCACAAGACACACCTAACATTGCAACTAGTGGACCACCACCCACTCCTCCTTCGTCATCATCTTCATCTGAAAGTGAACATTGCTCTAGCTCTTCATCTGAAGATGAGGAAGAACAACCAATGGCTGAAGAAGCCCAGAACAAACCTTGGCTTGACTAAAATGTTGTATTTATACTTGGGGATCAATATAGATTGCCTAGGAATCTTAAGAAATGGATTCTGAAGTTCAATCCAAATAATAAATCACCTGCATTAGATCACATTAAAACCTTTATGCAGGTCATTAGACTTAGGAGTGTTGTCCATGAGGACATGGTTTTCAGACTATTCCCTTATACATTTGAAGGAAAGAAATCCACATGGTACTTTGCCTTAGAAGCGAGATCCATAACTTCTTGGGATGAGTTTGAAAAACTATTTATCCAGAAGTTTGGGGATGATAAAACCCCACAAGATATAGTCTTAGAATTTTCTTCGATGACGATGAGAGGTAAAGAGAGGGTCAAAGACTATAATCAAATATTTTCTTATCTGGAAAAAATAGGATGCCTGCCACTCTTCTTCCTGCAGAAGAACTGTTGGTTGCTTATTATGAAAAGGGCTTATCTGTTCCTATTGCGATGTGGGTCAAGAGAGCACATAAAGACAAATTGTTTGAGGCATATGCTGAAGCAATTCAGTTTGAAAAGGATATGTTCTGTCTAAAGGATAATCCTGATGTCTCGGAAGAACAACCTTCCACATCCAGAAAGAAAACTGATACTACTCCCAAACCCACTACTCAAAGCAAAGATGCTTTTGAAATGACTGATATCAAGAAGTTTCTCTAGAAAATGTCCAATGAGATGGTTGATTTAAAAAAGAATAACAATAATGAAAACCAAACTAATAATAGAGGTTTTGTAAGGCCACCTTTCAGGAGACCTTATCAACCTCCCCAAAATCCACCACCTCCTAATCCTAATGAAGGACTAACATTTGAAGAAATTTATTCTATATTCAAAGCTCTGGCCATTGAATCACAAAATGTCCCTGAACCCTATGATGATCAAACACATCAAGATCCACAATTACTGGAAGAAGGAGAAGAAGAAGAGGATCCACAGATTAATACTGTAAGTTATTTTTCTGAACTCCCAATGAATGAAGAAGAAGAAGAACCTGAGATAGTATTCAATGTTCAACATCCTTACAATACTAGATCAAAAGGACAACCCTCTCAAGAACCTTCATCTTCAACAGCAATTCCCAACAAAAGTAAAACTATTCCTCAAAAGGATACAGTCATTCCTGAATTGGAGTACAGTTTCGCTAAAGATTTGAAAAGAGCCAAAGCAAATATTTATTTGTTTGAACTTCTGAAAATCCCTTCTATGAGGGATTCTATGCCTAAAAGCATGATAATCAAACAACTAAGGGAAACACAAAACAATAACTTGGACTCTTTTACCAATCCAAATGATCATAAATCTGGAAGCAAGAGGACACCTCCTTTCTTGCTTACCTTTGAAATCTTCAACAGAAATATACACAATTGTATGATAGATTCAGGTGCCTCTTCCAATGTGATGCCCCTGTTTGTCTGCAAAAACCTAAATGCAACTTGGGAACCCTGTCCTACTCATATTGTCCATCTTGACAGATCTAAAGTGAGAGTATTGGGGAGATTAAGAAATTTGTTGTTGACATTATCTGTTGATCCCCGAATCCACCAGACCATAGATATAGTTGTAGTTGACATTCCTAAATCCTATGGAATGTGGCTGAGCAGAGATTGGTCAAAGAAGCTCAAGGGATATTTTTCTACTGATTGGTATCACCTGTGGCTACCCTATAATGGAAAACCAAACAAGATTAATATCAGTAGGGAACCATTTATGAAGCAAACAGTCACTGACCTTAATGACTCAAGTGAACCTGCTTGTTATTTCAGTTCACATATTGAGCATTTCACATTTGATACCTTCTTTGGGGATATGCCCGTTGATTCTTCACCATATGAGAATGTACAAAATGAATCACAGATTACCAATGTTGCTTCTGTACCATTCTCTATAACTATTGTACATAATGTTTATAATGTTAATACAAATTTTAGGATAGATCCTATTGCATGGACTTTATTCTTTAATGGCTCAAGATCTAAATATGGAGCTGGTGCAGGTTGTGTCCTTATTGATCTGAAAGGGTCTAAAACCATGATTTCTTATAGACTTGAGTTCAAATGT
This sequence comes from Larix kaempferi, assembly GCA_027924585.1. Taxonomy (NCBI): domain Eukaryota; kingdom Viridiplantae; phylum Streptophyta; class Pinopsida; order Pinales; family Pinaceae; genus Larix; species Larix kaempferi. Next base: position 11,214,832 of record BSBM01000073.1, read on the forward strand.
ACCAATAATGTAGCTAAATATGAGGTTCTGGTGTAGGGACTCAAGAAGGCTATTGATTTGGGTGCATAAGTAATAGAATGTTTTGGAGATTCCGAAATAATATTTAAATAGGTAAGAAACAAGATACATTGTCTGTCTCCACGTTTAACTAATTATCAAAAAATGGGAAGAGATCTCACTAACTCATTCTCTGCATCCAACATTAAGTCAGTCCCTAGGTCACTTTGATGTTGATCTCTTGGCAAATACAACATCTAGGCTGATTCCACCTGAAGGCTTGTCACCTGAAACCTTTTCAATAGAAATTATGTACAAGACTTCCATCCCTGATAATGTAACAAACTGGAAAGTGTTTGATGATGACCAGCAGATACTAGAGTTTCTCACCTCCCAAGATACCTTTCAAGACATGACAATAGATGAGGCTGAACATGAGAAATCCCTGTCTGATCCTTCCAACATTATCCCAAAATCAGTGATCAACATTGAGAAGTTTTATGACTTGCAAGATAAGTTTAAACATAAGACAAATTGTAAGACTTAGAGCTCATCTCTGAATTATGAGTCAGTCAACCTTGGTACTGAATAAAATCCCCGATTCATCAACCTTGGGGTTGATTGCTCTGTTGAAGAAAGAAGAGCTTTTGTTAGATTGCGTAAAGAGTACAAAGATGTGTTTGCATGGACCTATGATGAACTAAATACTTTTGACACTGCGTCATGCATCATAACATATCGATGAAACCAGAAGTGAAACCCTACTAGCAGAAGCTGAGAAAGATGCATCCCAGTTTGAAACCCTTTGTAAGAAAGAACTTGAGAAGTTACTGACAGCTTGAATCATATTCCCTGTCAAACATACACAATAGATAGCCAACCGCGTTCCTGTTCGGAAAAAGAATGGGGAAATCAAACTTTGTGTTGATTTCAGAAATTTGAACAGAGCTTTCGAAAAGGATAACTACCTTGTTCCTCCTATGGAGCAAATTCTACAAAAGGTAGCAGGGTCTGATATGTTCTCTCCCTTGGATGGTTTCTCAGGTTACAACCAAGTCATGGTTTCCCCTTATGACCAACTGAAAACAACTTTAAGAACCCATTGGGGTACCTTCTCCTACAGGCGAATGCCTTTCAGGATGATAAATGCAGGAGCCACATTACAGAGAGCTATGGATATAGTTTTCAGAGGTTTGATGCACAATTCTTGTCGTAGTATACTTATATGATATCACTATTTAGTCAAAAAAATGACATGAACATTTGTCTTCTTTGAAACAGGTGTTTGAACGCTGCAGGAAGTATGGAATTTCAGTAAACCCTAAGAAGTCGATATTTGCAGTAATAGAAGGTAAGCTACTGGGTTTCATTGTTTCTAGGGAAGTTATGATTCTTGATCCTTAATGCACCAAAGCTATTTCAAATATCGGTTTTCCTGGTTCATGCAAATCCATGCAATCATTCCTCGGTAAGATTAATTTTGTACGTAGGTATGTTCCAAATTTTGCACAAATTGTTAAGCCATTGTAGCAGTTAGTTAAAAAACATGTGTAGTTTAGCTGGTCTCGGGAACAAAATGATACATTTCTTAAAATTCGGAGGGCCATTATAGAAGCTCTTGCTCTGATGTCTCCAGATTTCGATAGATATTTTATTTTGTATACCTTTGCTACTGATTTTTCTTATGCAACTATCTTGACACAGAAGCATGATAATGATGCTAAGATTTCGATTTCATTCATGAGATCAATGTTTAAGGGAGCAGAACTTAACTAGTCTCAAATTGACAAGCAGGCTTATGCAGTCTACAAATCTATAAAGCATTACAGATTGTACTTATTGAAATCTCGAATGAAGTTTATCGTTCCTTATACAACCGACAGAAATGTGATGGTCCAGAAAGAACTAGGCGAGACAAGAGCCCATTGGATGACAACCTTGCAGGAATATGACCTAGAAATCAGACCAAGGAAGATTGTGAAAGGACAAGGTTTGTGCCTGCTCACAGCTCAGTCAAATGATCTTGTACAGTAGCAGACTGAATGGGAGCGGGAGTAAAATATTCCTACAGGTTCTGTTAATGCCATAGATACTCCAACATTTGAATGGTACGATCATATTAATTTTTTTCTAAACCACGGGTTTTCTCCTGAAACCCTTGACTTCAAAAAATGCAGGGCTTTAAGATTAAAGGATGCTCCATATCAATTTACTAATGGAGTTTTGTTTAGAAAAAATTACGATGGAATTTTCCTTAGATGTTTGGAGAAAAATGAAACTGATGACATTCTTTTACAATTTCATGCAGGACCTGCTGGAGGGAATTTTTCAGCTGAAACCACAGCCCACAAGATTCTCAAAGCAGGATATTACTGGCCTACTCTTTTTAAGGATGCATATGCTCATGTCAGAAGGTGTGAACCATGTCAGAAGTGTGCAGGGAAATTCAAAAAACCTGGTTTTCCTTTGTAGCCAGTTACAGTTCAGTTTCCATTTCAACAATGGGGACTGGATTTTGTTGGACCAATTAATTATGTTTCCTCCCTGCAACATAGGTATATCTTGACAGCAACAGACTATTTTACCAGATGGATAGAGGCAATCCCTCTCAGGCAATGTAACACAAACCAAGTGATATCCTTCATGGACAACCAAATTGTCACAAGGTTTGGGGGCCCCTGAATATCTTGTCTTTGACAATGCATCCTACTTTTCCTCCAATGATCTCACATAGTCTGCCGTTGAAAAAGGGATCAAACTAAAATTTTCTGCCAATTATTATCCATAGGGTAATGGGCTTGCTAAATCTTCTAACAAGAACTTGATAAACATTTTGAATAAGACAGTAGCCTCCCATCACAAATATTGGCACACACAGCTTTCCAATGCTCTTAGGACAGACTGGGTTACCCCAAAGGCAGTTATTGGTAAGTCTCCCTAATATCTAGTGTATGGCAAGGAAGCCATTCTACCATCTAACCTTACCATTCCCTCATTACAACTGGCCCAATCCATCCAAGAAGATGATTCTTCTCCCTTGAACCTGAGAATTGATACTTTGCTTAAGTTGGAGGAAGACATGGAAAAGGATAAAAACAAATTGTATCAACATCAGTAGATGGTTAAAAGATGGTTTGATGAGAAATCCTCCTCTAACAGATATTTTTTAGTAGGATATTTGGTATTGAGATGGGATAAACAACATAAGGACAAAAATGAATACACCAAATTTCAATGCCTTTAGCTAGGAACCTTCATTGTTACAGAAAATATTGGTCATAGTACTGTTTAGTTGAAGACACTGGAGGGAATCATTGACACTTATCGAGTGAATGTTTCTCTACTCAAGAAGTATTTTGTCTGAACAATTTGATGCATTTTGTACATAAGTTTTGTGTGTTTACTTTCTTTTTTATTTGATTGTTTTTCCCTTTTTATTATTTTGTATTTGATAACTCCTACACACATTTGGCAATGGTTGATCGATCAATTTGTCTCAAGATTGACACACTCTAAAAGTTCTTAGAATGCATGATCAGTTTTATCTTTCCTCGTCCTATGACAGAACTTGTTTTGTATAGGAGTTACAATCAATATTTGCAGAGCACTTGATTGATACTTTCCCACCTTGATCCATCTTTACATATGTTTTATTTGTGTAATTGAGGTATGGGGAATGACTGGTGTTCTTTATTTTATGTCTCATTGGTCAAGCAACTTATTTTAATAACATGGTCATCTTTATTTGCTCTGGATCCTATTACAATCACTTTGATAGTAATTTTCTTAATAATGGTAGATTACAAGATGGGGGGTCTTATCATAAGCCATCCCATTAGGTTCATAGGTGCTTAGTGGAATGACATATTCACATCAAGCCACCAAACTTGGGAGATGACTTTCAGTTTTAGCTTAAAGGTGGAAGATCCTATCATAGGTCGGTCCATTCATGATCCACAAAGCACTAGTGAGTAACACTACTATTATATGGTTACCAAGCCATGGTAGTGTCTTGTAATTTACACTCTAATAAATCTTTATTTTATTTTATAAGACACTTGTTGTATATGAGGAAAGGGGGGTCTTATCACAAGCCATCCCTTCCATGATCATGGGTTTGATTTTGGACTGAAATTATCATTATGTGGTCACCAAGCCATGATAGTTGCTTTCAGTATCACAGCTAAAAGACAAGGAGTCTCCTTACCGAGCTAGCTTGACCAGTTTTCAGATCAGGTCTGTGAATGGCACTGCTAACATCTGATTACCAAGTCAGGGAAGTGGTCTTGTATCAACAACGTCTGATGTATAGTTTTTTTATTTTGTTCAAATGAAAAGAGAAATAAAAAAAAGAGAAAAAAGGAAAAAAAATGTATATATTGCCAAACATTATTTGTATATAAATCAAGCAATTAATAAATCAAGGTGGTCTATAATTTGGATATCCAGAGCAGTTTTAAGTTTGCCTACAGGTTCAACTCAAGCTGGCTTCCCATGATTGCATAATGGTAATGAATCCTTGTTATTTCTTACACCTCCTTATCAGATTTGCATCATATTAATGATTAAGGGATGGCAGTATATCAATCATATGCTTAACTCTGCTTGTTGTTTGTATTTCTTTATGAACATCTTCTAAAATTTCAGGTTGGAATATTTGTAGACTGACATGTTTTCTTTAACTAAGGTTTTATTCAAAGAGATAACTGGTTCGTCCCAGCCAGTCGCCATTTGTTGTAGGTACAACAGATCCCATATTCGATTGGAACATGGGAGCCCCAAGATTTTCACTACAAAGGTAATGGTTTAAATTCTTCTTTCATTATGGGATTTTATCATCCTTATTATGATTTCATGCCTTTGCATTGTTTTGATTTAAATCAGAGTTTTCCCTTTGAAAATTGTTAGTTTTTGACTATTTTTCTGAAGTTGCGGGAATCCTTGAATTCTTTCAAAAGGTAATTTTTCAGCCGGCAAGCCTAGAAGCCCGCAAGATCACAATCCCGCAATCTTGCAACTGCAGATTGAGGGAGCTTGTTTTTCTCTTTTCACTTTTCCCCAACCTACAACCCGCAAGTTGCGGATTGTGGGAAGACCTTGTAAATATGTTGTTGAACTTTTCGTCCTGCAACCCGTAATTGCAGATTGCAAAAATTTGTTTGAATTAATAAAATGCATTGTGTGTTTCTGCAACCCACAACCCTCAATTGCGGATTGCAGATTGTGGAAAGGTGATTCTATATAAAAAGGTTGTTTTCATTCCCGCAACCTGCAACCCGCAATTTCAGATTGCGGGGAGTTTTTGAATAAATTTTTTTAACTTTGCAATCCTGTAAACCACAACCCGCAACTTGCGGATTGCAGATTGCGGAATTATCTTTTGATTCAATGAACGCAGTTTCAATCCCGCAACCCACAAGTGAGGATTGCGGATTGCGAGAAGGATCTACATACCTGTGAATTTGTCTCCCGCAATTTATCTCCTGCAAATCTCAACAACTGATCCTAGTCGTTGATTGGTTTAAATCCGACGGCTCAGATATTACCTGTTCAATTGATTAAATAGGTCATTTTTCTTATTTTTCGCTATCATTTTTGAATTTGGAAAATTACCATACTACTCGATTTCTACTGTGAATTTTTACCAGGGGTCTCTTGCCCGCCATTTTCAACTGAAGCAGGTTGGTTTTCTATGTTCCTTTGCTTGATTATTTACAGTTTTAATCATTTTGGATTGTTTTTTATTTTTGTTGTTCATTCGTCATAATTTCTCCAGTCTGAAAACATATTGCCCAACACACGCTCTAAGACTAACTAGAGAGACCAATTGAACAAGGACCCAAATTTTGGCATCTTCTCAGACACCAGTGGGAAAATTACTGAAACCTACCAGGTGGACTGGTCTAAAATCTATTCCATATTTGACAATGATGTTCTATTCGACATTGAGAATGACCGCCAAGCCTACGAGAAAATTAGGAACTCTCAACTTCATGCAATTGCTTCTACGCCTGCCATATTGCCCTATACTGACGCAGTTAAATGGATAATACAGCATGCCAACTCCAAAGACTGCTCATTAAATGATAGCCCAAGTTCATAGTTAACCACATTTTGTCCTGAGGTGTTTATCAAGGCATTTTCCCTTAGACCACCTGTGCAGATCCTTGATACTGCATTCCTGGATTCTGCAAACACCAAGTTCATTTTCAATGAAATCAACAAATCCTGGATGCACAAACTGGCCATCTTTATGCGCTGGCCTGACAATTTATACCCAGTGTCATGGTTTAAAGAACCCTACTCGTTATTGGCAGCTATGCTTTCTCGGTCGTATGGCCTTCCTAATTCCTCAATTTTTAAAGTTGAATGGGATCATGTGGCTCATCATGTCCTAACCACGGGTGAATCCTTTCCTTGGGCTTCTATTTTGTCTTTTAAGCTTAAAACAACAATTGACAAATATCAAAAATCCTCTGCTACACAGAAACACTGTTTGTTCCTTTTAGCATATCTAATGGATGTGTTCTGTGCTGAATTTCAATATCCCAACATGGGGTGGAATTAGACCCTTGTTGCTCCTCCTATTCACATATATCATTCTGTACTGTGGGAGAATAACTATGTGCCTCTATTATATGACATTTATGATCATTTCCTTGATTCCGTTTATCTCAATATATTTAAGGAAGATGCACCATCTTTCTCAGATGATACCAAGATTTTCATTGCCACCATTGGAGATTGGTATGTAGGGGAATCTTTCTCCTGTGTCAGGATTTGGGGAAGCAGTGTTGTTTACCTGTTGCCTAGAATTGTTCCAGATAGGTTGTTGATTAAAGAAGTATCCTATCATACTGTTATAGAATGGGTTTACCTCAAACTTACTAGCCCCAAGAGAAGAGGATGGCCCAAATTCCCCTTGAACCTTGGACCTTTTTCTATCCCTACTTCCACCTGGGATCAAGTATTGGGTAACAAGATTGCTTCTTTGAAACTAGGATATGCTCCAAAAAGAAGACATGATCCTAAAATATTCCTAGATGCTCACTTCAAGAACAATCATATGAAGATGAGCTATGAACATGAATATCTCTCAGATGACTCCTTCTACTTGGGAGTTAACACTTTTTCTGAAGTCCTTGCAAAGGCTAAAAGCAAGGATGAACAGAACCATATTTTTCTATATCAGAAAGAGCTCAAGAACAAGGTTTTCAGCTATAGAAAAATGGAATTCAATTTGATTGAGTAGGTAAGAAGAGAAAGAGAAGAGAAGGAAGCTCAACAAGGTAAAACCCTCTCATGCTGACTTATCCTGATGGTGTTAGAGGAAAAGGACCTATGGAGGAGTCTCCTAGCCTGAAAATTTCTTAACAATATGAAGTGTTGGTGCAAACTATCCAGCAATCGAAGAAAGAACTAGTACAGGTGACCTCAGTATTGCACACCAAGGAGGTCAATCCATCTATCCCAGTAAGTGATGTACAGTTCATTGTGGTCCATAATCCAACAAAAAGACAAAAGCTCATAACTGCTCCTTCTCAGATTCCTACTTTTGATATTGATAGTGATACGGAGGATGAAGTAATTTCTCCTATACCTGTATTGGAAGAAATCACTGAAGTTTCACAAGCAGTCTCAAATTTGTTGAATACCATAGCTATGGATGAACCTACTTCAGGGGAGGATATATCGCATGTTTCTACTGGTCTTGATGCAATAACTTTAGCGACATCACTTCCTTCAACAGAAGTTCCTCCTTTTATAACTTCTGAGGTAACACCACCAACAACCATGTCTCAGTTGTTTGATGCATTGTTCACTTCCACACCTCCAGCTTCGACAGTTCCACTCCCTATTTCCCCATCAACTATTGCAGAGTTCCAGTCTTCGACTTCCCCCCTGCAAGCACCTTTGTCTCCTTCATTACCCTCAGTTACTGATGTCCCAAATCCTTCTTCCCTTTCTTCACCTTCAGTTTTTGACACTCAAGATTCATCACATCAAGTTCTTACTTCCATTCCTTCACCAACCAATGTACCATCAACTAGTGAAGTTCCCCCACTTCCCAAGTCTTATCCTATAATGCCACTTCCATTTCTAGCCCTACTGTCACCCAGACACCCCCTTTGGTTACAACAACGGATGTGACCACATCCTTTATTGATATGGTTGTTGCTTTTGAAGATGATATAAATGTTCCCTTGGGAGATTATTTTTACAGTAAGGAAACCAAGCCAGTCATGAGAAAAGGGAAAAAGAGAAGCAGAAATCATGGAGGATTGGAGGCACCCATTCTAGATCAAATAATCTAGGCTAACCAGTCTGATGATATCCAGGAAGAAGAAGTGGATGCAACTCAAGCCTTGGGTACATTTGCAGGAGAAAATTTGGATTCAATCGAGACCCTGAATAGGGAGATTGACTTGGAAGAACTAAAAAATATTCAAGAGTAATTGGGAACAACCAAGGAAGAGCATGAGTTTTATGTTCAGGATCTAAGGAAGATATTTGAAGACAAGTTGGAAGATCTGCAGTTGCAGAATACTTCTCTCCAAGCTAAACTACATGATGCAGAAGTAGTGGATGATGTCAACAAGGGAATAATTGTTTTACTTAAGAACAACTTGAGGATGCAACTACAAGTGCAGCCTCCTCTGCGTTTTCTATCTTTTCACAGCCAGAGTTCAAGGACCTAGATAATCAAGCCAACCTGGAGCATCATCATCTTTTGGCGAATCTATTTACTACCTTGGGAGAAATTCATGAGACCTCCATTGCCTTTGATAAGATGTCTGGCACCTTGGGCCAGCAAGTGGAGAAAACAAAACAGGCTTCTAAAGTTTTAGAAGACATCATAGATTGGCAGAAGTATATTGAAGATAAGCCAACTGATATCCCTGAGTTGGACAACCTCAAATTTAGAAGGATCGGAACTGTTGTGCGAGCTTGGGAGAATGTTATTGAGATGGTAGAGGATACTATCAACCAAACTCAAGCCCTTTGCAGAAGAAGATGGTATGCCTCATACAATCTCATGGAGATACTGGCATTCCCTGCTATGGGGCTCATTGAGGAGGCAAATACGCCAAGATGGATGATTGAGCAAGTCGAGACCCATTGTGATCAAGTCAAAGAGAAAATCTTGCAGATTGAGCACATCCAGATTGAAGACATGGATTGGTTGATTAAGAAACCTATTTCCATGGAGGCCAAGATCTATATGTTTATCCACACGTGGCATAAAATAGCCAAAAATGAGATTGAAGGATTCATGTGTGATGCCCAGTTGGGGCTCGAATCTCCTCATTATCCAGATATAGATGAATTGATAGAAGTTTGGGACAAGTGGGAATATTTCCTCACTAAATAGAATATTTTGATTTTGTAATCCCTGTTTAAGGGGAATTTATCCTTTGTATTATTTTTGTAATTTACTATTTAAGCGATAGATCTCTCTTAGGCAAGGGATGATCATTTTGGGGTAGAAATCGACAGAAGAAGACTGGAGGTACTCTGTTTTATGCTGATCTTCTAATTTCTTACAGAATTTCATTAATATAGTAATGTTATTCTCTTGCATCATCTTTTGTTCATTGATCAAGTTTATTTGATAAATATTGATTTTTACTTCAGACTATTATCTATGCTTTTTAATCCATTTGCAATTACTATTTCATGCAAAGATCTATGATCTGGATTTCTCCTTACATTTGATCTGTGTATGCATTATGTTTTAATTGAATTTGTTCAACTAAAATATTTATCTATTTCTGCAAATGATTCGTAGTAAATTATAATCTATGTTAATTTTTTAAATGACATATGGGTTACAGGTTAATCTTGAATGATCTTAAACACTTAATCTTGCACTCAGTTAATTTTAATTGATTGGTTGTAACTTAAGAAAATAAGGAATTTTTCTTCTTCACATTTCTGTCTTATTTATCTTCACATCAAGTTAATCTACATTCAAACAAGACACCTTTCATAGTAGGTCTAACTTAGCTTAGATTTCCCTTTTTAGGTAGATTTGTTTTGAAACTGAACACACTTTTGTTTCCTTCTTTGGAAGACAGATCCTTTCAGGATCAAAACCAAAAGTGCCAGCGGAGGCCTTTGTATCCGTGGGAGATCACCATCCCAAGCAGCTCGAGGACAGGGTAATATTTGCGCAAGATTATCTGAAGCCTTTGGCTGCGTTTTCTTCCTCTGTTGAGAGCTTTGGAACTCATTCTAGAAACCTAAACACCTGAGGCCTCAACAAGTTTAAATTTGAGTTTTTTTCTACCTTCGAGCAATCGTTTTCCCCGATTATTTGTCTTAACCTCTCCCCTTACCCACCTATATTCCTACCACCGGATAACGATAAATTTGATGTATACATAGATGGGGTTTACACGCACACTATCCGAGCAGGATTGAAACTTAAAGCATTTGTTGAATAACCCTAAAAAAATATATTCTAAAAAATAAGCTCGTCATTCATACAAGGAATAAGGGCTTTAGAGGCAACTGAAATTTATAAAAACCTTTAAGATAAGTATCCTTGGTTTGTTCTCACAATTGCATTTGAGAGTTTCACACACCATTTTGGTTTATAGTTAAACAAACATTGACAACATTTACCCAACAACATGGAAGTAATTGTTCTCTCAACTCAACCTATTGTCAGTAGTATGAAAGAAAAATGCTTTACAAAATTTTGGTTGAGTTTTGCTTACACATTGTTTTCACTATTTCATCGGGATTTAGAAATGCCAAAAAACAGTTCCAAGAGGAAGTCGAAGGAAACCAAATCAGAATCAGACGTGGAAATTGTAGTTGACACCACGATAGAAACCATGTTCAAAGATACTAAAGCAGTAACGGGAATTGTCCCAGAATTCAAGTGGGGAGAATTGTTTCAGATGATCCAAAACCAAAATATTCCCAATGCAGCTCTCAAAGAAATGATCTTGTATCAAAATATTAAGAAATCATGTATCACCAAAGTGGCCACATGATCGGAAATTTTCCCCTGCTTAGAAGTGATTGGATCGATCCTACCACACGTGGATGTCACATCAAGAATCATCTCTGACACAAAAGGGGAAGGATTTGCTTCTTTCCATCCAGGTCATATAGTAGCAGCATACAAACTACCACCACCCAAGGACATGTTAACCGAATACTGGATCAAGAGTATAAACATGGACCACTTCAAATATGCTAAGAAAATGGTAAGCTCAGGGAAGCAACTGAGGCAGAAAGCGATTGGGGAGTATGAAATTCAAAGATTGAGGACCCCATTATGATTTATAGCTCTGATGCTAAGCATGATTTTTCGGAAAAGAAAACGGGAACATCTACAAGCTAAATTGGGTAGCCCTAATTTATCACATAACCTTCCACGACACTGTTTTTAACTGGGAAGACATCATCTCGGATAGCCTGTCATCGACAATAGCAGCAGCACAAGGAGGTTTAACCTAGAAGAAGGAAGAGTTATACATGTCCTCATATAACATGGACTGCATACTAATTAGGAACCCATTTCCTAATTTTGGATGTATCTGGAATCAGGCTGAATATCCTATCTACGTGGCCTACCAGATTACATGGGCCCACAGATATGTAAGCCAATACAAACTCCTATGTGAAGAGTTGATCATCCCTCTTTATTGGCTGATTTTTAATAAGGATCCAAACTGCTTATCTGAAAATGCAATGGCAGTCATAAACGAGTACGGGGACTACTAATTTTTTCAAGAAGGAACCTATATTAGAATGTTTGGAGGTTCCATAGCTCCGTCCCTAATGCCCAAATATGTGACCGATTTTGTGGTCCACAAAGAAGTTGTGAGGCAGGTTTTCATTAATGGGATTGGCATTTTCCTGCACGATCACAAGAAGGCCTCCTTCCCACCATTACCCTTCTATATCAGGACATACAAATTCTCCAAAATTAAAGGTGTCAAATATTTCGTTAAATATTTGGAAGCATTTCATTTTGGCGAGAAGAGTTTCACAAGAAATGGAAAGCACAGGAAGGTTGTCGAACATTGTGCATCAATCAAAATACATTATGAATATGTCGATTACTTCGACAAGGATGAAGAGGTATACATAAGAGCAAGCAACATGAGTGAGTTGAACAATCGTTTTGTTTGGAAGAGCAGCGCCAGCCCCAGTCATGCTACCACTACTGCAGCAGAAATATAAAGGAAACAAGAGCAAAGAGAAGAAGCCGTAAGCCTGTATGTGGCCGAAGCAGAAAAAAAGCTAAAAGAGGAAGCAAAAAGATCTAGAGAGAGGAAGCCAATAGGTTGCAAAAAGAGGAAGAATATAAAGGACAAGAGGAAGAAGAAAGAAGAGAAAGAGAAGAAAGGGAAGCAACTGAATATCAAAGGAGAAAACAAGAAGAAGATAAGTCCAAGGAAGCTATGGAAATTGGAGGCCCAATTGTACAGGATATGGACATAGATTCAACAGCGGTATCGGGAGCTACACTTACTGGAGGGAATCTACCATTCATAGAGCTTGGGCTCACCCCTTTCACCCCATCAAAAAAACATATAGTGGACAAATTGGACATGATAGTTTTTTACTCAAGTCATAAAACCATCATGAGGAGGTCCGAGAAAAGGTTGAAGATGTGTTATAATCCTGATATAGTCATTATTCAGCAGAACGCAATCATGGATGGTACTCACAAGGACCCTAAGTTCACAGCCTTAGTAAGGATAGTAGTTGCATAGGCAAGTGGAGATAATGTCGACAAGTTGTTGAATGACATTGAGCGAAATAAATAAAATATTCTCAAATTAAAAGAAAATTTGGTGAACGCAGGAGGAGAAGGAATAAAGCTGAAAAGGAAGCATGATGCCATAGTATCTGAGAAGGACAGATTACTAAATGAATATCAGAATTTGGACTCGGAAAAGGAGGCATTAACTATACAATTAATGATTATGGAAGGAGAGAAGAGCGACTTCGAAGCTCGAATCAATGAATTAGAAACAAGGGAGTCGGCTGCAAATCAGCAAATCGAAGAATTGAAAGCTCAGATGGAAGAGTTGGTTAAAAAAATGAATCTGTGATAGAACATATGGAGCTAGCGAACAATAGGAAACAAGATATGACTCCTTTCCATGAGCATGCATGCAAAATTCAAGAGAAAATATGTCACTCACAAGAATTGATCACTGAAGAGATATACAAGATGAAAATAATGATAGCAAGAATGAACGAGTTTGCTACATAATCGATAAAGATCAAAAAAAAAAAAATGGTCAATACTAGAAATAAGATTAAGAAGCAAATGCCTGGAGAGAAGGAAAAGCGGAGTTCCCTGACCACTTGCTCCAAAAGGCGATTGTAGACTCTAATTTAGACATAGCTCTTCTTGAGTTCCACAGAAAATATGGCAAGAGGATCAATAATGAAATCCCTAAGTCTATCGAGAAATGTGTAGGGTTCTACAACATGATTCGTCAGATCCACGAGAAGTGCCAAATCGCGATACCCCCAAATATGGATGAGCTTCTCGCCAAATATCAATGTTTGATGGAGCTGCAAAATGCATTGAGGGAGGACCTAGACTACATTAGAAGCCTGGATGTGCTGACTGAAGAAAATATTCATCAATGCATTGGGAAAGCCTCTATCAATTCTTATTTTTTGGAGGACAGCTACTTGACAGCAGCTAAAGGAGTGAAGAGCATGGAAACAGAGCTATCTTATCATGAGATAACTTTGAAAGTTTTAGAACCTACCCAATGTAACATTGTTTTTGAAGAGACTGACATGTGGGACAATTACATCTCTAGTCTGACAAGGCCAGCTGTAAATTAATATTTGTAATTTTATTTATGCAAACACTAAAGGACGAACTTGGGAGTCCAAAGGTTAGGGTAGGTGAAACAAATAGCCATATGGAGACAAAAATTTTGTAATATAAATAGATGGTGAGAATACTTAAAGGGGAATTTTTTTGGTCAATTAGATGCTGGAAGCATTTTGTAAAAGAACTATTTCTTTGCTAATGAGAAAAGACTTGTTTGCTAGGGAAGATCTTGCACTGGTGTTTTCCTAGAATGTGTGATTGCTGGAACATAATTATTTCCTTTTATGCTTATATCATGCTGTGAGATCTTTCGGATTATGTCGATCTATTTCAATGATGATGGATGTCTCTTTATTTCATGCAACGTTTATGTGTAACATAGTAATAATTTGCTTCAATTAATATCAAAGCTATCTTTGATCATTTCTGTTGTAAATCTGAATGTTTATTTTAATGGCTATCTCTTAAATTTACCCAAAAATTTCAGCTTATTACTCTTAATTCAATTTCACTCCCTGCAGGGATAGGTTATATTAAAGTAAAATAGGTTTAGTGAATTGATTAGGTAGAAGTGATAAGACGGAGGGAAGAACCTTCGCATCACTGGCTGAGGCTTCTTCCTGTCAATTCTAGGTTAAATGAATTTATTTAGAAAGCACTTGCATCTCATATTTAAAACTAAAATACATAAACGGTGGGTCGAGCCACAACTAGTAAAACAAAACACAAAATTAATCACACTTATGGTAGCCAGACCGTTAACTGGATGGATTTATCACACCAAACGGTGAGTGGTCTAATTAGGATTATTTACTAGGGAGAATCCCTATTATTGATGCTAATATTTTTTGAGCATCAACGCAGCTGTTACAAGACAAGTGGTTCTAGAAAGCAAAGTGTGGGAAATTGTACATACTGACCATGGAAGTAGACCAAAGGCTACTAGATTTGGCTGAAAATCTTCTTCAAACAATTTCCAAGACACAAGAAAATCTTAGGGAGATGCTAAATCTACAAAAGTAGTAGAATGAGATGAACCACAGGGCTTTGCAAGACTCTATTTGTTTGCAAAAGGATGTAACAAGCATTATGGGAGCTATTGGCAGGGGGAAGAACAATGGATCAATGAAAAGGAATTCATCCAATCAGTACACTAAGAAATGTTCTAGGTTGGACGAATCAAAGGAGATTTAGCAGGTAAAGAAAAAGCATCCACTGAAATGTTTGGAATGTGGGGGAAATCATTGCCTCCACAACTTCCCAACAACATACAACAAGAAAGCCAACAACCATAAAGATTCTAGACTTGTTGATCAACTAGAATGTAAAGAGAAGGAAGGGATTGATATGGATCAATGCCCACCTACAGATCTGGAAGATCAAATCCAATAGGAGCAGCTTGTGGAAGCCAAACGACTTGGTCTTGAGAGTTCAAGTTAAGGGTAAAATGCAGGGTAGACCAGCAACATTTTGTAAATTTTAAACATGTGTAAACTATATAGTTATTCCTAAGTATTGGAACACTGAGGATGGTGTTATTCTAAGGGGAGGGGAATTGTAATATCCCTCATTTTGACCCTTAGGGTATCTTGGCTATAATGTAAATATTGTATGTGTGTGATGTATGATTCCTAGCATGGAGCTCAAGGCCAAGGCCCTGCTAGTGAATGCTTGGCCTTGAAGAGGCAATTATTTGGTATTAGGGTAACCATGTGCTAAGTAAGCCATGGAAAATGTAAATGAAACCATGTAAATAAAAATACCAAGGGCTGGCTATGGTTGCAACTAAATGAGGGGGAACTATGTATCCACTAGGGAGTGGTGAGAGGGTGTGGGATGGAACCCTAGGCTTCCATATGTCACCTAGAGAACCCATTTTACTATCCTAGCCTCCATTGAATGTTGTTGTAAGGAGGTGGGTGAAGATCTTTGTTCATAAGGACGATGGAGTATGGGACTGCCCTAAAATTCGTAAGGTAGGGTATGGGGATCTGTCTTGATTTTCCCATAAGCCACCCTACCTTGTGGAGGATGTATTCCTCATTCTCAGACCTTGGTTGAGGATACAAGCATCATTTGAACCCATATGTAGCCCCAACAGACCATGCAAAGAGGAAGAAAACCAGAAAACGCAATCCTGAGTAAGGCCGCAAATTACATAGCCAAAGACGCACATAGAATTACGTGGAAAGGGAAAATTGTGGATAGGATCCACAAAATCGAACCTTGGTGCGGTTTGGAAAGAGTTAGACACCTTAAATACTTTGGTAAACACGTGAGAAATCCATCACTATTAGCCCGAAATCGTGGATGCGACACAGAGCTTTCGTGGCAACGCGGAAGAGATCCAAGTGTGGATTGAAGTGGGAAGAAGCCAAGAGGGTTTGGACGACATGGTAGAGCCATAGAGGGATCATTTAACTTGATATAATAGTCAAGACCAACCATAATTTCCCATTTCAGTGCTAAGGGAAGGGACGCCTTAGGGACTGTGCAGCAGAGAAGGGAACCTTACTTAGGCCGAGAGTGGAGGGGATGGAGGTTCCTGAACTACTTAAGGTTATTGGGATATTCCTATATCTGTGTGGATGAGTTTATTGAAATAGAAAACCCTTACCTTCCTCCCCATTTGCTTGAGAAATCAACTGTTTGTTGGATGCCCTGAAGGACCATGCCTAAGGCTATGAGTGAGCTTGCTTAGTTCCTCCTTAGTGGATACATAGATCTAGCTCAAGGGTGGTCTTTGAGTGCTGAAATAGTACAAGCTGGGAAGAGACCTATGGTTGAGTTGGAACATTGCAGTCCATAGCCAGTTTGCTTGGAATTTTCAATAAAGAGATAAGTGTTCCTTGTTCCTTGAATGATGTATATTCTACATATGTGCATGTGTGTTGTTTATGTTAGAATGAATGATTTGATCCAAATGAGTGATAAGGATGAATGCCTATGCATTATGTTCTCATTATGCTATGCATGCCATTTCATACCTCTACACCTTTGCATTTTAAATATCATGTTAGCACTCATATGTATTTAGTCTTGAGGAGTAGGGATAAGTCTCAGAATATTATATCACCAATTTTCCTGGAGAGAATAGGTTGATGTATAACATTCTAAGTGTGTGGATAATGATTCATCCTCCTGTGTTCATTAGTGTATGAATCTGCATACAAGAGTGACTTATTATACTTCTACACATTGCATTTCCATGGGTGTAATGCCTTTAAATTATCTATTGATGATTTAGGGCTAAGTCTAGCAAGTGTGCAGGATACTCCCGCGAGGATTTGGGAGAGGAATAAAAACCCCTGTGGTGTTCATGACCCCTATGGACTAGATGAAGGGGAGAGGATAAGGAAGAATGGAGCAGAGCTTCTTCATAGAGTGGTAAAGAGGCATATATGGGGCTTAAGGTCATATTTTGGAGTGGAATAAGGGTAGGAACAAAGTACTCAAGTGTGGATGAATACCCTGTAGTTGCATAGTTCTCTCCAAGAGATTTCCAACAATATCGGACTTGTCCAATTTGGTCTAAGGATGAAGAAGTTATCGGGCTGGGAAGTTGGTTGTGACAGGGCATGGCCATCTGCCGACTTTCTGTATCCACATTGCGGAATGTGGAAGTGTCACGTCCCCTCCCGTCGACCCAATGCAAGGAAGGGAACATGAATACACTTCTGGGGATTTTACATAAACTCGTCCCATTTCATTAGATTTATACGAATAAAGAAAATGTGTGTAGATGCGAATCAACACAACATGCACAGTGGAATTAAACTGTCCACACACATTCCTCATGCATACATTCAGCAAAATCAGAACAACCAATACATTTCAGAATTGAATACACATAAATATAATACTTATCTTGATGGTAAAGTTGCCCCAAGAAACTAGCTATGTCGCTGTAACGTTCCACCCAACCATAGGTCTCTGCCCAACCTATATTCTTTCAGCACTCAGATACCACCCCCGAGCTGGGCATGATTTATACAAGAAAAAGGGGACTCTCAAGCTTGGCACAGCCCAAGCAAACATCACATCTAAGCCGAGCTAGGCCAGAGCTGGGTTTATTAGGCTAAATATGAACCCTCTTAATTTCTGGATGCTTGCACTCAAGCTCAAGCTAAAACAATGGACACCCATAACCCATACCCCAACATACTCTATCTACACACAGCAAACACAAACATTGGGCATGGTTACACATTTTAACAATGGGATTTCGTATTAAGATGGCCATGGTTTTTCCCCAAATCGTCGGCACAGCAAAAACAAACTGTGGGAAGGGGAATTCGACCACAAGGAGAAAAACCGATTTCTCCCACGGGTTATGAGCAATCCAATGGCCAAAAAAACCTCAATGAAACCCCAAATCGAGCTCCCTTCTGTTACACCAAAATATCATCACCATGAGCCATGTGTCAACTTTGTGCCTAATCCATGAAGTTCCCTTGGATAAAGTGCATTGAGTTTGGGGTTTTCCCTAGGTTTTTTCCATCTCTAAGTATATCATCCCTCTTTTCCTTCAGAAAAGGTGCACTGGAACACTTTGCACACTAAAAAGGTGCACCACCGGTGCTCTTTCCCTTCATGCAAGGTGTACCATCCTTTACTGGCACTTTGTCTCTTCATGCAAGGTGCACCGGGGGTGTTTATAGGAAAAAACTTAAAGCTTTGAGACCCTTCTCGAAGCTTGATGAGGTTGAGGGTCATCCCTAACTTCTAGGTGAGGTGGCATTTCGGTTCCTAACCTAATGGTAGGATCCCTTATACCTCTCCCCCTAATCCTCAACCTACTCTATCCCCTTTAGCCTTATAAATACAACCCTCCTCTCCATTGAGAAGGAGGAAGGTCGATGGTACTCTTATGCTAGTGAATTTCTAGGTGGTCCCTATCATCCTTTGGGATGCATCATTCTTTGGACGCTTGGCATGGATTGTTGGATGGAAGGTTGCAACCTTGAGGCTTAGGTTGTAACATTCTTTCTCTATGTATTTCCCTTCATTACATTAATACAAGTTCATTCCATTGGGTACAAAAGTCAACATGGGTAATTAAAGGTTTATGGGTTCTCTCATTGACACTTGGATTGACTTGATTGGATCCAAGGGTTTGAATATTTTCCCTCCCAATTCCTTGTAGAAATCATGCCCCCATCTCTTGTTGCATTGCATAGCTAGTTGTGGGTATTTCATTAAAATGCATATTTACATGATATTTGCAATTCCATTGTGTGTGGCTAGCACGCAAACCATATGCATCACTAAATATATGACGGGGCCTTGGCCTTGAGCTCCTCACCATGATTCTATAACAATATTACATCATTCACAATTTAATGCACTAGGGTCAAATTCAAGATATTACAATCCCCTCCCCCTTGGAATAACACCGTCCTCAGTGTACCAACACTTATGAATACATACCCACTTTACACATGTCCAAATTCACAAAATGTGGCAGGTATGTCCTGCGTTTCATCTTTTTTTTTTTACTTTTAACTTTCAGGACCAAGTCCTTTGGATTCCACAAGCTGCTCCTATTGGCTTTTCTCTTCCAGCTCTGTAGGTGGGCATTGCTCCACAAAAATACCTTCCTTTTATTTACCTTCCAGTTGATCTACATGTCTGTAATTTCATGGCTGTCATCTTTCTTCTTGTCCTGGAAACTATTTGAGGAATATTTTTAACCAAACTCTATAGCCTTTGGTCTATTGTCGTGGCCAATGTACACAAATGGCTCTCACTTTTCTCACTAGCAACACTTGGTTGGTAACAGCTGCAATCAATGGCTTTCAATTTCTCACCTGTGAGATTCATCATGGCAATTCTTGTTAGGCCAAGCATAGCACAATATTAAAGTCAGTCAATTATTTTCCCAATTGACATGGAAATTCCATTCTTTACTCATGAGAGTTCCACACTTTTCGTGCTTTCCCAACATACACATGAAATCATTCATGTTCATCCTTTCACAGGAAATTTACTATTTCAACATTCACAATTCATTTCAAGTAATTAAACACACTCTATTTTCAGCCATGTCATGCGCTAAAAAATCCTCTATTTCTGAAATGCATCAATCAAAAAGGAAAGAGAAGAGTAAAAGTTTCCCCCTCTTAGTCTTGTTCCAATCCGGAGCTACACCACCACTGTGGTTTCATGCTCCTTAGCCTCTTTCACTTCAATGTGAATGCTTGAATTGCTCTTTCTTGGCTATGACACTTAGTGTCTAAGGTCTGTCTAAGGTTTTTCAACCAGGGAACCCTTCCCCATTGTTGCCTACAAAACCTTTGGCTTCTAGGACCCACACAATCTTACTAACACCATCTTTCATTACTACTCATACTAAGCTCTTTAAGATAGTCACATTTCCACATGCATCCTTATGATGCCTTCATAGTTCTTGATTCTAGCAATACCTACACTCAAACATTGAATCAATTCACATGTTTAGTTTATTTTCATAGGGTTTATCTCTAAACAAGAGTTTAAGAAATCACAACCAAATCATGTACACATGTATTTTCATATTAAATAAGCAAGAAGCTTCAATATAACCAAATACTTAGTTGTATTGGATGTCTTCACTTTATTCCACAAGAGCCTTCTTTGCTTTACAAGCCTCGGATTTCCCGTGGATTCAATAACGAATGTTGGGCTAGCACGCAGACTACTCCACAATCATTCGAATAGGCAATGCCAAGCAAGTACATCAACTAGGTTTATCGGGCATCCCATTTAGCAATATGCTATTCCAGTACTCCGACTGGGTCTTATCAAGTATTCAAGGAATGTTTGGCTAGCATACTGTCTGCTACACAACATTTAATGCCCAACCAGTGCATTGAATGGATTTACGAAGCATTTATGGTGCCTTCAGGGTCCTTGATTCCTGCAATGACCAAGGTTTCCTACAAAGAAACAACAACGTATCAGCTTGGTTGTCATAAGACTTGTCATGAAATTTTCATTATCCGAAATAAATAAATAAAATAAATGAAAATTAAATACTTATCTATATTGGGAAGTTCCTCGCTACTCCACAGGTTTCCTTCTCTGCTTTACAAGCCTTGGATCACCTGTGGGGTGGATGTCTGGCCAGCACATATGCTTCTCCACAACATCAAGTAGTTAATGCCCAACCAGTTTACTCTCTGGATTTACCAAGCATTGGTGGTACCAAACCAGTCCCATACCTGGTTTTTCCTCTCCATTGCCCATACCTGGTTTTGCCTCTCCATTGCCAAGCCAGCACATCCATTTGGGTCATCATCCAATGGAAGGAAACTGCACCATGACCATTTCTAGGTCAAGGATCTACTACAAATCCGTAGGAATCTCAGGGTTTCCATTCAGTCTCGGTATCCCACCTTAATGCTGACCCAATAGATATTTTATGCCTTCATCAATATCACCACACCTTCACACACCACAACCCTTCACACACACATCAACTCTTCATCCACACAAGGATGGCACTCCTTCTCTTATGCAAATTAGTGGTTCCCTCTAGAAACTCTATAGGTGACTTTCTTGACTGTGGGCTAGTATGGCCCCACAATACCCACTCACACTACACAAGGATGATACCCTTTTTCTACCACACAGCTCCTAGGGTGTCACCTACCCAAATTTTAAGAATATTATTTTATTTGCAAAATACTTGATGTTAAATTATAATTACAAAGTTTTCTAATTATGATCAAGTTTGGTCAAGGATGATTGTAATTACTAATTAGGATTATTTAATAAATTAAATAGGAGACAAACACCCAAGGGAACTGTTAAATGAGTGTTCACTGACCCACTAGGAGGAATGGAAGCTGTTAGAAGGTATGGGACAGATGGCATCATTTGCACTCCACCACTAGCTGTTGGTTATGTGACAACTACCCCTAAATTGTGGAATTATCCCCCAGATGGGTGGAAGAGAACAGGCATCTCATTAATGACCAGTTAACCACTAAAAGGCCTAGGCAGCCTAAATAAGGCAATTCGAATTGAGCAGGAAGCTCCTACAATATTTCTGCAGAAATATTCCTCAAGTGTATCAGGTGATCACTGAGAGACTCGAATAGGGAGGCTATGTGAGAGTGCAACTGTGAGTTTGCTAATTATACTGAGTAGGAAAACCAAAGGTGCTGGTGCAGGTCTCTTTGACTATTGAGTCTTGATGACTGGATAATCTATATTCTACTGCAAGTGGATGTACTAAGGCTTCTACAGAATCTTCCTCCTGGTGGTTCAGTGAATAGGCTCAGGGGTCCTAAGGCAAGTAATTTGGCTGTCTTCAAGAATAGGTTGGGTGGAACAGGCTCCTTGGGTGGTTTGCTTCGCCTACAAATTATCGGGTTCTACAGTTTTTGTTGTTATTTCAGTCAATTAGAATTTTACATTTAACAGTAAGTAGTATAGTCAAAAGAGTATAGAAGGAATTGTTTTTACTTTCTAACCTGAGTATGTTTTCTAAATGAAAATGATGTAATAGATGAAATGATTGATAAAATGACTTCTCTGTATTTTTCCCATGCTGGTTTTTGCATCGTACTCTAGTACAGGGAAGTAGAATTAAATCAGATGACTGATGGGAAGAATTCCAAGTGAATAGATAGATTGATACTGTAGTGTTCTTCTAAATTCTAATGTTTGCATGTTTAAACGCAGAAACATAATAGTATATAATAAATAATTATAAAAAGCATTCTCCTGTACTTAGTTATAAAGAGAGAAACAATTCATCTCTGTACAGAACTATATTTCTATTTATCACTAACCATTATTGAAATCTATTACCATGTATTCTATTGTAAAGGTGTTATGAATACTAGATGTTTCAAGCATTATTAATTCTAGATTTCTAACAACTGCAAAAATTCTTGTAATCAAAGTTATTATATTTAAATAAAAAATAGATATTTATCGTTCGTAATATTTCATATGATAAATTTATTTCAGTGAATATATCTCATATGTCCATTTAACTATCAACTAGGGTTTCCTTATTCAAAATCTTTCATCATAGTTAGAATCCAAACATTCTATCTTTTTAGCATTTCTTTTTTAGGATCAAAATCGGAACCTTTGACCTAGAAACAAATCAATTTCATTTTCATGACAAAATCAAATCTGGTCCGACGTATGCAATGCTTAACAGTTATTTCAAACTTTCAATTTATAAACACAAACTTGCAATTTCCTCTAATCAAATAGGGATACGCTTTCAACATTCTAAACATTTCTTGGACCAAAACCCTACGTATATTTTACTTTCGAAATAGAAACTTAGATCATAGATTCGGTTCATTATCAAAACTGTTATAGTAGCAAAAATACTTAGATTTGACTCTCGGCCAAAATCCAAAATTGTTGAAACATTAACACCTTTCAACACAAAACATTGTTGTAAACATAGTATAAAACCAAGGGTCGAATCCTTCAAATATTATCCTGTTTCAAGTAAAAACATAGCTCCATTTTCCATTCAAACCCTAAAATTGCACAGTACATCTATTCTTTTCATAGAGACGATTCAATAATAATCTTAAAACTTGTTATAAAAAAAAATTACTATTCATTCTACATCGATGATTGGGATTCCAAACATTACACAGTAAACACTCGCAGTTTTAAAAACTGTATGATCCATTCAAAGGAACGAGGGTTTATTCCCCATCATTTACATTTCTTTTTATAAGATACTTCCAACCAAAGATTACAGTAAACATTGTATCAGCTAGCTAATCTAAAAACCTTAGTAATGGGCTTTCAACAGTGTTCCCAGAAATTACAAAGACTAAAAGATAATCGTGCTAGGATTCCAAACACCCAAAAATCCTTGTTAAAACATCATTCGTCAACCATGACTAAACCAAGAGAACCAATGAGGTAAGGTTACCACCGAGGCTTACCGGTGGAAAGGCAGCGCTCTCTCTTCAAGCCTTGAGCAAGAAAGATTTGGACGAGAAAAGAACCTGTCACAAGAAAACCTAGAATCGATTAATGTTGAAACTATATATACCTTTGATGCAGTAAAAGACAACAGAATGTTTTAGAATGAATCCTTACCTGCGCGCGAGTTACACTTCTGCATTTTAGTTCAACGAAACCATCCATTGAACGCAGGGAAGAAAGGTTCCAGTTCTTAGAAACAACAAGTTTACCACTATTTGGGAATCAAAAACGGTGCCAATACTTCAACAAAGACCATGGACAAACATCTCACAACTCACGCAGTAAAACCAACTACAGATTCAATCTTTCAACGTTTTAACTACTGCAACTCTCACTATAGATTCGGTTCTTTTTATGACAAACATTCACAGTCTAAATGCACACAGGTCACGAGTTCGAGCTTGGGAAAGCTCTCAACCACCAAACCCTAGAACCTCTTGGCATGTCAGCCTCACCCAAAGTTTCTACCAGAATAAAATGAAGACAAAAGACCTTTCCTCGACGATAGTGTAGTTAGGGCTCCATTACAATCTCAAGAATCTATAGTTCAACGGTGAAGATTGTTGCCAACAAGGAACATTGGAAAGTGGGAAACCACTACATTAAATACCTCATTAAATGTTATAACCACGACAATGCCAACACAGTATGCCAAAGAACAACAATTTAACCAGCTCGAAGAAGAGTCGTTTTATCAACTATGCACATCTCGGGTTCTTAGTTGTATCATTCACCAGGGTTCACGTGAAGTGGATTATGTGGATTGAAAACAGTACATTCCACCATAGTGTTTATACCAAATCATTAATACCTGAACGAGACATTGTCAACCTGCCATTTCATAATAGTAGTGAATTTAATACATGTCAATTCATCACCTTATCAACGAACTCATTTGTAAAGTGCAATAACATACAATATCAATACTTAGAACAAGAGCTAGGGTTGCATAGCATAGTTCTTTTCATTTCAAAAGTCTTAGCCTTTCAAAGGTTTGGTTACATTGATAATGTTATAGGATAAGAGTTGCACTCCATATAAGAGCTACACACTTAGGACTTGGTTAGGGTGTATCCCTTGGTCCTTTGTATTATTGTTATATATAAACACAATATTTTGTAGATTCACACTTTATTACACGGTGCAAATATTATATTCAAAAGGGTTAAATTTTATATTGTAACTTTTCAAAATAGAAATACAAAAGTGACATTATAATAGATGTGCCAGGTTTATACATTTTCTTTATGCACTTATAGATGGAAAATTTAGGAGCCTTTATAGTTAATTTATAACATTCAAGTAGGGAAACTAGATCATGATACTATAGTTTGGAAATATTGTATAAGTCAAAATATTCACAAGTCATACATATGGTGGTAATGAAACGACAAAATAGAAATAGTATCATAGTAATACTTGACTTTCGTAACCTAGTATTTATATTCTAGGAATTTCTAAGCACAAGCAATTCCTTTTGATGATTTTACTAATGAATGTATTTTGAATATCAATCTTTCTGACTTCTGTATTATGTAATTCTTTAGTCAAATAGTACATCTATATTAGACAAGGTCCATACCTGAAACAATGGAATAAATAGCATTTTCACCGAACATTGACAAATTACCGAAAAACATAATTGCTCCTAACACTTGGTTGTCGCATTCTCTTACCTGAATTCTGCGCAAGAGGAACATGAACAAATGCTTTAGCTAAACATAGCTAAGTAAGCCTCAGGGACCTCATAGGACCCTTTTCATCACCATCCAAAAACAAAACTGTCAGTACATTGTCAAGAAACAATAACCGCATAATAATCGAATTACAGTTAACACAAGCAGAACTAATGTCATAAGCATGTTAAAAGAAGTGTGTCATGTCATTGTCTTTAAAATATTTTTTTGTTATGAGATTCAATAATTAAATTGTTTTCTGTATTAATGAATTATTTATTCAAGGCTATCTTGTCAAGCATTTATTATTTCCACATTCGCAATTTATGTTACATTTAATGATGTTATAAAAATTTTAATTTTTTATGAAAATATAGGGATGTTACATAGGGCCTATCCATCCCTTCTAGTGTTTTAGTGTGAACGTATAAAGGTTACCAATGCCCGTACAGTCCTCCTGAGTACCCTTTCTTCACTTTTCCCCTTAACGTGCAAAACCAAATTGCATCTGTGTAAGCTGATAGCACAAGAAGGATAAGCAAGCTCATCAGTATTGTTGCTCTAAAATTGTAACCATATTTCATAACATTCACTATCAAGTATTGAAACACCAGTAATGCATCCATTCCCTTAGGGTGTAGTCAATATTGACATACCTAACATAACCCAGCACGCGAAAGGTATGCATCCCTTTCCGATGTGAGCCATGTAGACCCTAATCACATTCAAGCAGTCTGGAATAATAGTGAAATAATAAAACATGCTCTGCATTTTAAATATATTAACCAGACATTTATATTCTTAGTTAGGGTTAAAGAATACTCATTTGTTTTGCATATGTATCTTTTCTTTATTTGCGAAGAATGGGGGCTCCCTTCTCTGAGTCAACAATCCTTTGGTTTTCCACCCCAATATTTTAACGTTCCATAAACCACACATGTCTTCTTGGCATAATTTTATTGTCTCACTCATATGGTTTACCAACATGCAGTTCAACTGAAACATTATCAAAATTTACAATGGCGTTTCACTTGAAACCCATTTCCAAAGCATGGGATCCTTCCCATGGAGTTTGGCTTCTACGGGACATTACACATGGTATTCTTGCAACGTGTCTTCCAGACACACTCCTCAAACAGCCAAACAGTCAGCAACATTTTGACAATCAAATTCAAATCTGATTTCCCTAATCGGTCAATGGCATTAATAATTAAATTCAAACATGAATTCTATCTCCTACATAAATTGATTTGTTTAACCATGACGCCATCCTCATATTGTTTTTCTCTTGTAAGTGGTATCACTCTATCCATTATGGTTTTACACTTGCTTCCATAACATGAACATCCACTTACAACACATCCTCTTGACACAATTCTAGAGAAGCCAAACAACCATTAGTAATTATTAGCCAAATTTCAAACTTGAAATTTACAAATCTATTTCATGCATAAGTTAAAATTCACAACCATGAGAACCTTCTCATAACCTTTGGCTTCTACACATGGTAGATCCCAGTCTTTACTATGGACTTATCCTCATTTCCATACTCACGACATTTCTACCTGAAACCTGAAACTTTCAATCATCCAAACATGTTGTGAGTATCTATGCGTGATCTATGCATACAATCTGTTCTTTGCTACAACAGTCACTGAAGTGATCTCAGAATTGTAACACTCTATAATTCAAACACTTTCAGCTGTTAACATTTTAAATGCAATGAAATATATATCTATATATGCATCATTATCATAATAAAATTGCAAGACATGGAAACATTATCCATGTCATTTAAATAAACTTTAAATACTCATTACTTCACATTTCATGCAACTCTGACCTTCCTGCGGAGCATCTTGATAGCCATTCAACATGACTACCTTTATGCAAACTTTCTCCTGCATTCATAGCAGCTCATGAAATGATCTCAGAATTACCTCTAATTCATCATTTCATCTATTATCTAATTTCAATGAAACATACATAACACAACCATGCATTCACACAATGCATCTCAACATGTGCACCCACACACATGCATGTACACCTAAATCATTCACATAATATTTTAGTGTGCACTCACTCAATGCTTTCTTGCATGAAATCATGAATACCACAATGGCATGTCACGCATTCCACGATGATGTTTTGGAATGTATGGCTATTGCCTCAACACATCACCCAACCATCTTCCCAATCACTTGCTTAACTATTTGGGTTCCTTCCTTCTCCACCCGAACAACACGTCAGGAGTTTACTCACTCTTTGGTTGTTGGCAAAGGGATTTCATCCCAAATTAACACCAATAGGGGTTCATGGGATACTTGTGTAACACTATAGCATTATTATTCCAACCACATTATGGCCTTAACCATGACTATCTCATATGGAATACACTACCACAACAGGACCATAAGTCCTCACTTGCTTTGGTTATTTAAACTCATAACCAATATACATAAATGGAATGATATAACTTCATATGAATGCATTGAGGTTTCTAAGAAACTATGGGGTGTAAGGATTCTTTCCTTCACTTACCCACACCTCACCATTCTTGATAGGATGACATTCACATTCTGGCACTCAGTGCCACATGCAAACCAAATCAACATAGTTTAAACATAGTTAAAGGGATCTTACCAAATCCTTTTTTAACATTTAAAAAATTAGCATGAATAACCATTACCTGCATGGATCTCATTAACATCTTTGATGTTACTTGATCAGTTGGATTCCTACAAGGATTTCACCATCCCACTACCAACCTCTTGAAAATAGATTTGTTGCCCCAACCTTTCTTCATAAGGTTGTTGGTCATATGCAACAACATCATCCACATCTTTAGCCATGCTTCGGTTGTCTTTGGTCCTACAACCAATGCAAACACAACTAATTATTAGAAACCACAATAATTATCTTAAGTGGCTCATTGCATATGTAAAACCTCACTATTTTACTAATATGCAATATCATATACATGCACAAACATTTTTACATGCACTGTACAATGTCTATTAATATTCTAGCTAGTGCATATTCACTTCATCTATCTAATCTCTTGCATTTTCAGCATTCCTATGCCATATTTTTATGTATGTAAAGCTCGTACAATAGCAAGAGAGGAGTTAAGGAATTTTCCCTTTCCCAATTCCTCATTATAGCATGGAATTTCCTCTCCACATCATAGTTGATCCAATTTCATGGCCTCTCTACTATGCACACAAGCACTTATTAGCTATGATCTTCTCACCAAGTATCAATTCAATATATATATATATATATATGTTATTTTTTTCATCATTTAATTCATACTTATCTAGGATCTCAACTGAGAGAACAACATGTACAACATATCAAACACAAGAGACAAAGCATTTCACCAGGGAAAACCAAGAATGTGAAAAACCCCACAACTTCCTCGAAGATAGAATGAGCACCAATACAAAGATCACAAAGATGAATCCCCAAAAGATAGATGTCTGCAGTAGCAGCAGCTCCTCCTCCACTTGTGCGCACTCCTCCTCTCTCTCACTAATGCGAAGTGAGTGAGTGAATGAATGAATAGAATGAGAGAGACACGCTCTCTATTTATACAATGACTTGAATTTCCTTTTACTCTAACTGGGACAACCTCCCTTAGGAGAGTATAATAACCCATTACCACTTCTTACTCGGCCGACCCCACTAGGGTGGTCTAATAACTCTTTAACCCACATGACTCATACAGGGATGACCCCACCAAGGTGGTCTAATAACCCATCAAATACAAATGACGACACTTACAATGTAACTTGCAACACTAGAAAATACAAATGATAACACTTCCAATCGGAGGAATAATACATCTCCGTTGGGGATACAATAAAGTACAAATGTAATACATTCAATATACAAGTGAATATCTTCCGAAGTTACAAATACATCAACACTCCCTCTTAACTAGGAAGGTATTCTCTTGACACAAGTCATCAATACATATAGGCACAAGTCTTCAATACTAGAGCTGGATCATTGTCATTGGATCACTAGAGTATCATCGTCACTGCTGTTGTGCTCTTCATCTTGATCACTGGTGCTATCTCTCAATTCTTCTTGTCATAGGAAGTTCTATAGAGCCAGCCCTTTTTCATGCTGGATGTAGGCCTAGCCTCCTGTAGGTATTCATCATCTCTACGAGTTGGCCATCATGTGGAATCCTTGGGATTGATTACGTGCATCAACAAAACCTCAAAAGAGCATCCCAGGACTCATTAGGAGCTTACTACTCAACCTATCGAATCTCCCAGGATATTTTACATGTAACCACCAAAAAACCTCAAAAGAGCATCCTAAGACTTTTACGAGCACATAGATCAACCTATCGGATCTCTAAGACTGATTACATGCCTTCTGTAGTACAACCTCGAAAGAGCATCCCAGGACTTTTACGAGCACACAGCTCAACGTATCGAATCTCCCAGGATCTTTTCTATGCTACCTATAGCAAAACCTTAAAAGAGCATCCCAGGACTTTTACGAGCACACAGCTCGACCTATCGGATCTCCGAGGATCTTTTCTATGCTACTTGCACAACCTGTCCATGGCCATGGAGTATCGACCTGATACACATGATCCCACTAATCATCTTCTTCGCATGGAGCATCATCCTGATGCTCATGATCATACTAATCATCATCATACATTACATCCTCCTGATGCACAATCATTTGGAGCATCGACATGATGCTCATCACATATGATCGTCTTGATCATCATCATACAATACATCATCCTAATGTACCACATCTGGAGCATCAACCTGATGCTCGCCACACATGATCGTCACGATCATCATAGAATCATCCTGATACATATCATCACATGATCATCCTAATCATCATCATAGCATCGTCTTGATGCATATCATCATCACATGATCATCCTCTTCATATCATCTCATTGTCCACGGAGCACATCCTAGATCCACATCATACAACACTTACACCACCGACATGGGAGA
This sequence comes from Larix kaempferi, assembly GCA_027924585.1. Taxonomy (NCBI): domain Eukaryota; kingdom Viridiplantae; phylum Streptophyta; class Pinopsida; order Pinales; family Pinaceae; genus Larix; species Larix kaempferi. The sequence continues at coordinate 11,245,296 of BSBM01000073.1, forward strand.
ACACATATACCACCATTAAGGGAAGGCTCCATCCCTTACTTTTTCACCATGGGAGAACACATATACCACCATGTGAAAAATGGCTCAACAATTACATCACGACCATGGGAGAACACATCTACAACAATGTCGAAAAATCTCGGCAATTACATCACGACCATGGGAGAATGGATCTGTAATACCCTAATTTTGACCCTTGTGAAATATTGGCTTTTAATGTAAATATTGTATACATGCGATGTATATTTCCCTAGCGTGGATCTCAAGTCCAAGGCCCCGCTAGTGTATGTTCGGATTTTATTTAAATGAACAAGTAGTTGATAATTTGATACCCATGTGTTATTAAGCCATGGAATATTGTAATTGATGTAAATATTTGATATTGCAATAAAATACCAAAACTGGCTATGGAAGCAACGAATGAGAAGGGGCCATGTGTATCCACTAGGGAGAGGTGAGGGGGTTGTGGGGATGAACCATATGCTGCCAAATGTCATCTTGTGAACCCATTTGACTTTTCTTGCTAACATTTAATTTTGTTGTAAGGAAGTTGTTGAAGATTTCAGTCTATGCCTTTAATGGAGCATGGGCATCCCATAAATTCATATGGTAGAGTATGGGCTCTGTTTTCTTGTACCACAAGTCACCCTACCTCTTGGGAGTTGCTTCTTCCTCACTCCCATTCCATTGTTGAAGATCCTAGCTTCAGTTTTCAGCCATTACGAATTCCCAGTAGTGAGCAAAAACCAGAAATCGTAACTTTGCAAGAACCCACGTTTTAAAGTGCCATAAACACCCAGAATTGGAATTAGATAGTAAAATCCAATGGGAGATCTATAGATATGAACCTTGGGGCAAATTTGAGAGTATTAGATACCCCGAAATCCATAGAAAAATCTAGTTTTTATAGCCCAGAAATCAATTGACGGGATTGAGTTATTTGATGACAGAAGTTTGCGAAATCCAAGTGTGAATGCCTGAACAAAAGTTGGGTTTGCTTGATAAACCCAGTGAAGGCTGAAATATCAAGAAATTAGTATTTGGACCTTTCTATGCCCACCCTGAATAGCACTCAAGGGAAGGGACGCCTGAGGGACTGTGTAGCAGAGAAGGGGACCTTCCTTGTGTTTGGTGAGGTAGGTATTGTGGTTGTCATACTGTTGAATTAATTCGAGATTCCTATAGCTCTGTGGATGAGCTCACTGGATTAGCATTTCCCTCCTTTGTCTTTTGTATGCTTGATAAACCCAACTTTGTGTTGGCTTAGCATAGTTGTTGAGTGAAACCATGACTGTGAGTGAGCCTGTTTAGTTCCTCCTTAGTGGATACACAACCCAGCTCGGGGGTGATCTCTCAGTTGAAAGAATACAGGCTAGACAGAGATCTATGGTTGGGTGGAACGTTGCTCTCACATATCCAGTTGTTGGATAGCTTCATATCAAAGATAAGTGTTCTCTATGTTTTAAATTATATGCATTCGGTGTTCTGTAATGTGTTAATTCGGAATGGTAATTATTCATGTTAATGGAATTGATATGAAGCTTCTGCATATCATTGGAATTGAATTGAATCCTGGAATGTTGAATCATCCTCTGCTGGTGATTGATATGTTGATGCATTATTGTTTGTGTGTGTGCAATTGTGTTTTAATTCTGCTGTGTTTATATTGAGTATGAGTTTGCACACAGAAGTTTTTATTTATTCAAGCATTTCTTAGTATAGTATTGGCTGAGATATCCAAATAAGCCCGATAAGTTTGGTCATGTTTCCTTCCATGGTTTGGAATGATGGAAGGGTACATGACAGAGTGGTATCAAAGCCCATGTTGCAGCACTGGGGATGCTTGGGCCAAACTCTGAGTTTGCAGGAGGATTGTAAAATTAGTCACAGTAGATCTAATGAACAAGTAAATCAATCACAACAGATGAATATAGAAAATATGGTGTAAAACTGTGTAAAACATGCACAGTGCTCAATATCCCAATGAGGGTGAATAATTACAATACAATAATCTGACAATGTGACTGAGCAATTCGAATTGACTAAGAAGGTCATTCGAATCATTGAATGTAGTAGCTTGACTCCAACTAGGAGTCCTCATCATCAATCAGTGGTTGTCATCAATGCACAAGAACCAGTCATCCAGGTGTCAATCTGAGTCTAACTAAGTGTAACATGTGTAACTGAAGTGTGTAGAACTGATATAGGGAAGTGGGCTCACCGGAGGGTGCATGGGAGGCTAAATGAAGTCAGAACAAGTCATCTAGTCAATCTGGAGGTCCATCGGAGTGAAATAGTCGGTCAGGAGTGAAACTAGCCTCAGATCAAGGAGAATCGGAGCTAACTGAGTGTAATTGAAGTGGTAGGTGAAGAAGTGCGCCCTTCTCTGGCAGTAGGTGAGAAGTGGGCGCCTTCCTGACTAGGAGGGATAAAGAACTGATGTAAGAAGCTCTCGGGTGCTAGAATAAGGTGGCTAAGGTGCTGGAGGCATCAACTTGGTGACTGGGATGCATGCAAACCCTAGAATTTGCATGCAAACCCTAATTGCATGCAAGATCTTGAAAAAGATGATGTGGATATCCAAACACCCCCCCTCAAGCTATACTATGATGTAAAAAATAAATGATAGGGCTCTGGTAACTGAGATCAAAGGTCACCCCAATACAATAATAATCCAAATAAAGAACAATCCATGAACCGAGGAAATGGAGAAAACCTCATGGGAAAAACCCCCTCTCAAAATGGACTGTAACACACCAAAAGATTTAACTACCCCAAAATCAAGTAGATATGTATGGATGTATCTTACTCTTGGGAGTAAATGGATCTTGCTCCAAAAACATGTGCTTGAATTCTCCATCAGTGGATGCAAGCGAATGTGGAGACTTTATGAACTTGCTCTTCATACCGAAAATGGTGAGAACAAATCTGAAAATATGAGGATGATCCTGGAACCTGTGATTCGAACCAAGTGAGGTAGGAATAGCTCCAATCGGATCAAATATATCTTGAAACTTGAACTTCTTAGTAGTGGAAGTTAAATCAGCTCCAATATTTGACGAATGGTTTCTTGAGATCTCCTTTGAACCAATAGGGGTGAGATCAAAACCAAAATCAGCAAAAATTGCATGAGAATTGAACTCAAGCAAATGGTAGTGCTCTTCATCTTCAGTAAAACTCTGAGAAATTGTCCAAATGATAGAATAAAAGTTTATAGGAGGCATGCAATCAAGGAGGACTATTGCTTCACCTCCAAAATCAGATTTTACCTCCAAAACATCAAGTATATCATTATTCTGCATGCCGACAAACTCATGTGAAAGAGAGGATTCAAGAACCTCTTCGGAATCTAGAGTATGAGCTGGTTTATCTTGCTCAGAATTCGAAATAGAAGATATTGAGAGAATGAGTGTTGAATCTACAGTTTCTTCTTCATCTTTAACAATTGTTGAGGCCAAGACATGATCAGAAAGAACACATAAGGAGGTATCACTGAGCTTGTTCTCCAAAAGGCTAGCATGATCCTCTTCTTCCTACTTTCCAAATTCTCTGTCAAGTTGGAGCCATAGATCACTTGGATTTTCAGTAGTATTACTGAGGTAGCGCATACAAGGAGACATAGAAATACACATTGCTCCAAAAGCTCTGTCACAATCATTGAGCCAATCATTCTCCTCTTCATCGGAATCGAAATCTCTCGTATTACCAATGCACATATCAAAAAGACATTGTCTCTTCAAGAATGCAATCATCTTTGGTTTCCATTCATCATAGTTGAATGGAGTAAGAAGATTTTGTGAAGAAGAATATTCCATCTCTGCAATATCGAATGCAAATGGATAAAGTAAGAAACCTGCAAATTACAAGCAAACAAGAACCATTATGGAGCAATAGCTGCAACTGCAAAAAACTGCTGCAAAGTAAACAAAAATTGCTCAATCTTCATGTAGAACACCTGTAGAAGAGAGATCTTGTCCCTGCCATGGCTCTGATACCATGTAAAATTAGTCACAGCAGATCTAATGATCAAGTAAATCAATCACAAGAGATGAACATAGAAAATATGGTGTAAAACTGTGTAAAACATGCACAGTGCTCAATATCCCAATGAGGGTGAATAATTACAATACAATAATATGACAATGTGAGTGAGCAATTCGAATTGACTAAGAAGGTCATTTGAATCACTGAATGGAGTAGCTTGACTCCAACTAGGAGTCCTCATCATCAATCAGTGGTGGTCATCAATGCACAAGAACCAGTCATCTAGGTGTCAATCTGAGTCTAACTGAGTGTAACATGTGTAACTAAAGTGTGTAGCACTGATATAGGGAAGTGGGCTCAGTGGAGGGTGCACGGGAGGCTAACTGAAGTTAGAAATAGTCATCTAGTCAATCTGGAGGTCAATCGGAGTGAAACAGTCAATTAGGAGTGAAACTAGCCTCAGATCAAAGAGAATCGGGGCTAACTGAGTGTAACTAAAGTGGAACTGAAGTGGTAGGTGAAGAAGTGCGCCCTTCTCTGGAAGTAGGTGAGAAGTGGGTGCCTTCCTGACTAGGAGGGCTAAAGAACTGATGTAAGAAGCTCTCGGGTGCTAGAATAAGGTGGCTAAGGTGCTGGAGGCATCAATCTGGTGACTGAGATGCATGCAAAGTGCATGCAAACCCTAATTGCATGCAAGATCCTGAAAAAGATGATGTGGATATCCGAACAAGGATATCATAGTGTTTTTAACACAGTATTGATGGAGTTTGGGTGGCATTTTGATTGGGGAAAATGGCAGAATCAGAGTTCTCAGATGTGGAAGAGAATCACATGATTGCATAGATCTCGCCAAGAGATTTCGAACGGTACCCGACTTGCCTTATTTGGTTAAGGGACAAGAGAGATATGAGCCCCGTGAGTTTGCAGGAGCGGAAGAGGTGTTTCCCCAATTCCGCAGTTCGAAGATGCGTGGCAATTGCATAGGTTGTGTACAGGTTGCACAGGTGGCGCATAAGTGGTGCACAGGTTGCACACAGGTTGCGTAGGTGGCACACAGGTTGCGCAAGTGGTGCACAGGTTGTGCACATATTGGACACAGATTGCGCAAGTGGCGCACAAGTTGTGCACAGGTTACGCAGGTGGCACACAGGTTGTGCACAGGTTGCGCAGGTGACGCATAGGTGGTGCACAGGTTGCGCAAGTGGCGCACAGGTTGTGCACATGTTGTGCACAGGTTGCGTAGGTGGCGCACAGGTGGCGCACAGGTGGTGCACAGGTTGCGCACAAGTTGCGCAAGTAGCGCACAGGTTGTACATAGGTTGTGTACAGGTTGCACACAGGTTGTGCATAGGTTGCGCAGGTGGCACACAGTTTGTGCACAGGTTGCATAGGTTGCAAAGGGAGTTAAAAAGGAAAAGTAGTCAAAGACAGAAATTCATAAAAGATGAATCGAGCATCGGAACAAAGATCTGCGACTTGCTGAGTGTTCCTTGCTATATGGAATAAATTCGCCCGGTAGAAAAAATTTCTTGATTCTCCATAGATTTTATTCCACAGGTGGCTGAAATTGGCATTGCAGACCAAAATACCACTGTGTAAAAGTGCAGAATTTTGGTAAAAGTTGTCATTTTTGAAGTAATGCAATTTCCACACCTGATGTCGGAATGGAGCACGGGGATAGGCATTGGAAAGCTTATCCAGTAGGGAATAAGGGAACCAGAATTTGAATGAGGTTGTCATACCCCATAGATATCTAGATCAAAAAAGTGTCAGTGATTGTTTTGTCAAATTGTTGACAATATGGGCAATTTCCAAAATTGCATGAATGGGCAAAAGAAATGAATGCATAACAACTATGTGAATTATTCCATGAGTTAATTATGTTAAAATATTGATTGTTTATGTTTCTATAAGCATTCCTAAGATGTCTAACAAATATTTTCATAATGCACAGTGCTTGCAGCTCATAAGATTTAATAGTTGTAGCAGAAGCAATATACAGAAAAAATGGTGACCATAAATTATGCTCAAATCCTTATGGGCATGATGAAGATGTGCTAGGAGAAAATGTGCAAGAAGGGAATGTTGAGACTGAATCTAATGGGATAAGGGAGCAAATAACTCCTCAAAATTTGGTTGAAACCATGGTGAGCTTCAATTAAAGATTAATGAAGGCTCAGGAAGAACAAAACCAACTCAATGCTGCTATCTTGCAAAGCCTCACTGATATGAAACAAAGGATAAACCTTGGGTCCAACCCAATCAATCTAGGTGAAGAAGGAAGAGATGCAGAGAGTCACTCTAGAGGTCATTCAAAGAAGAGGACTCCAAGCCCAAGGAAGAGTTCTGTGAGCAAGAAGCATAGAACACCTTCCTCTAGATCTTCTTCTAGCAAGTCATGTGACTCCAAAGGTTCTCAAAGAAGTCCAAGGCATATGCCCATGAGAGTTTATGGAAGAAATAAGTTCAAAGGAATTCCATAGGGAGAATTCAGGAAAGAGAGAGCTCCCACATTCGATGGAGAAGGAAATACTGGCCAAGAGGAAGAGGCATGGCTTCTTGGAATGAAGAAATATTTTAGAATTCAGGACCACTCAGGAAATGAAAAAGACAGAATTTCCATTTACAATCTAAATGGCAGAGCTTCAATTTGGTGGGACAATCTCTTGCAAGTGAAAGGGATCAGTGAAAGGAAGATCAGTTGGGAAATATTTAAGAAGTACTTCAAGGAAAAATACCTTTCTGCTAGGTATTATGATGGTAAGAGAAAAGAGTTCAATGAATTCAGGTTGGGACAAAAATCTATGGAAGAGCATGTCCATAAGTTTTTGGAATTGTTGAGGTATGTGGACTATATTAAGGATGAGAGGATAAAAATCCAATGCTTCCTTGGGAGTCTACCTTAATGTTTCAAGGCTAGAATTGAGTTTGTTAATCCACCAAGTCTTGATGAAGCCATTAGGATGGCAATGCATTGCTATGAGCAGAATAAAGGAAAATCAGAGGTTAACCCAGCATGGAAGGGAAGGCCAAGAGGGGGGTTTGATCAAAAGAAAAGTGGCTTCAAGCCACCACTCAAGAGTCAACCTAGGACCTTCCCACAAGGGCAGCAAGCAAAGAGTGGATTCAAGCCAGCAGTAGCAGCAGACAAAGCATCCAAAGGACCACTTCAGTGTTGGGGATGTGGATAGAAACACATGCTAAAGGATTGTCCACATCGGAAGGATAATCCCCAAAGATTGCACAACTTAAAGGGAGCAGCTACATTGGAAGACATGGAAAGGGCAACGCCTCAAATTTATGCAACGTTGGATAATCATCAGGCAGATCATCAACCATCAGTGGTGGAAGTTGAAGGTAAGATTGCTAAGTAATTTATTTCTGTTTTGATTGATCTAGGATCTACTCATAGTTATGTTTCTCCAAAAGTGGTTGAAGGTCGTTCTCTTAGAAAAGTGAAGCACAGTAAGTCTTGGTTAGTTCAATTAGCCACAGGGACCAAGAGAAAAGTTAGTGAAGTAGTGGTGGAGTGCGCCATAGAATTGAATGGACTCCACACACATACAGATTTAAATATACTACCGTTAGGCTCTTATGATGCCTTAATTGGCATGGATTGGTTGGAAAAGAATAGAGCCAAGTTGGACTGTTATGAGAAAGCACTTGAATGCATTGATGAAGAGGAAGACCATGATTGGTAAGAGGAATACCCAAGCAAGTTTCAGTAAGACAAATTTCAGCCTTACAGTTGAAGAAGTTCTATAAGAAAGGTTGAGAATTATATGCAGTACATATATCAGATTCGTTAGAGGAGAAAGGTCCAATGATAGAAGACTTTCCATTGTTGCAAGAATTCCAAGATGTATGTCCGGATGAAGTGTCAATACTACCACCAAAGAGAGATATCGATTTTACCATCGATCTTGTTCTAGGGGCAGCACCAAATTCCAAAACTCCTTATAGAATGAGCACACCGGAATTGGTAGAGTTAAAGATGCAGCTACAAGAGCTAATGGAAAAAAGGTATATCAAACCAAGTGTGTCTCCTTGGGGAGCACCGGTGTTATCTGTTAAGAAGAAGGATGGGACTTTCAGGCTGTGTATTGATTACAGACAACTTAGTAAAATGATAGTCAAGAACAAGTATCCATTTCCAAGAATTGATGACTTGTTTGATCAAATGAAGGAAGCTAAAGTGTTTTCAAAGATTGACTTGAGGTCGGGGTACCATCAAGTAAGGATTAAGGAGGAAGACATTCACAAGACAACTTTCAGAACTAGATATGGTCATTATGAGTTCACTATGGTGCGATTTGGTCTAACCAATGCACCTGCTACATTCATGTGTCTCATGAATAGTTTGTGATTGTATTCTTGGATGACATTCTTGTCTATTCAAGGAATGAAGAAGAACATGAAGAACATATAAGGATGGTGTTGCAAGTTCTTAGAGAACACCAGTTGTATTCCAAGTTAAGCAAGTGTGAATTCTATCAAAAGAGAGTTCAGTATTTGGGTCATGTTATTTCTGAAGAAGAAATTGCAGTGGATCCAGAAAAGATTAATGCCATCGTGTATTGGTATACTCCAAAGAATGTTTCGGATGTTATATCTTTCATGGGTCTTGCTAGTTACTACAGAAGGTTTATTGAAGGCTTCTCCAAGATAGATCATCCAATCACTTAATTGCAAAGGAAGAATATCAAGTTTGTATGGTTTGAAAAGTGTGAGAAAAACTTTCAGCAGTTAAAAGAGTTACTTACCAGCGCTCCTATTTTGAAGATAGCAGATCCAAAGAAGGATTTTGTAGTGTGCACAGATGCTTGCATTGAAGGGCTAGGTGGAGTGCTCATGCAAGAGGGATTTGTGATTTTCTATGAGTCAAGAAAATTAAAAGAACATGAAAAGAATTATGCCACACATGATTTAGAATTAGCAGCCATAGTGCATGCTTTCAATATGTGGAGACATTATTTGATGGGAAGGAGATTCGAGCTTAGAACAGACCACATGAGCTTAAAGTATTTGTTTGATCAGCCAAACTTGAATGCTATGCAAGCTAGATGGATAGATTTTCTTTGTGAATTTGATTTTGAAATTAAGCATGTAAAGGGAAAGGAGAATAAGGTTGTAGATGCCCTTAGCAGAAAATTTCATGTTGCAACATTAAGTATGTGCAAATCATATTTGAAGACGAGAGTTCTTGAAGCCCAAAACAGTGATGAAACTTTCCTTCAAATTAAAGAGAAGTTGCAGCAGGGTAATGTGGATGAAAATTGTGCAGGATATCATCTTCGAAGATGATATCCTCATCTACAAGGATAGACTGTACATCCCAAATAGTGCAGATTTGAAGAAGCTAGTGATGGATGAAATACATCAAATGCCATACTCTGGATGCCCAGGATATCAAAAGACTATAACAACAGCAAGAAAACAATACTTTTGGCATGGTATGAAGAAGGACGTAGCTGAGTACATTGCTAGGTGTTAGAAGTGCTAACAAGTCAAGGTAGAGCACCAAAATCTAGCAGGATTGTTACAACCCTTACCCATTTCAGAGTGGAAGTGGGAAGTGATCTCTATGGATTTTGTAATAGGTCTGCCCATGACAGTGAAGAAACATGATTCAATCATGGTTGTGGTGGACAAGTTATCGAAGGTAGCTCATTTTATTCTAGTCAAGTCCACCCACAAGACTAATGACATTGCAAATATCTTCATGAGAGAGATATTCAGATTGCATGGATTACCCAAGGAAATAATTTTTGATCATGATACAAAGTTCACTTCCAATTTCTAGAAGGGATTATTTCAAGAATTGGGAACTAAATTGAATTTTAGTACATCATATCATCCTCAAACAGATGGCCAAACTGAGAGGGTAAATCGGGTTCTTGAAGACATGATGAGAATGTATGTGATGGATAAACCATCCAAGTGGGAAGATTACCTACACTTGGTAGAATTTGCATACAATAATAGACATCATGCATCATTGGGAATGAGTCCATTTTAGGCAGTGTATGGCAAGGGGTGCAGGACTCCAGTGAATTGGGACAGCCCGGTGAACAGGGCAGTACTTGGACCAGAGATGATTAGGGAAATGGAATAGGAAGTTGTTAAGATCAGGAAGAATTTAAAGGCAGCTCAGGATAGGAAAAAGATCTATGCAAATTTGAAAAGAGTGCATAAGGAATTCCAGATTGGGGATCATGTTTATTTGAGAGTGAAACCAAGGAAAGGTTCTCTCAAGTTGGGGAGTTGTGCTAAGTTGTCACCAAGATATTGTGGGCCATTTGAAGTCCTAGATAGGATAGGGCCAGTTGAATATAGAGTTGCATTTCCTGCTAACACACGAGCTCATAATGTTTTCCATGTATCTTTGTTTAAGAAGTATGTACATGATCCTAATCATATGATTGATTGGAATGTGATACAGGTGGAACCCAAGGGAGATTTTCACGTAGAGCCTATGTGCATCCTCGACAAGAAGGTCACTTTGCTCCAAAAAAGAGCCATCGGGCAGGTAAAGGTCCAATGGGAGCACCTTAATCCTGATGAGGCTACATAGGAGCTGGAGGATTCCATGAGAGAGGCATTCCCATTTTTGTTCAGTTTTGAGAACAACGAGGATGGTGTTGTTCTAAGGGGGAGGGGAATGTAATACCCCAATTTTGACCCTCGTGAAATATTGGCTTTTAATGTAAATATTGTATACATGTGATGTATATTTCCCTAGCGTAGAGATCAAGGCCAAGGCCCTACTAGTGTATGCTCATATTTTATTTAAATGGACAAGTAGTTGATATTTTGATACCTATGTGCTATTAATCCATGGAATATTGTAATTGATATAAATATTTGATATTGCAATAAAATACTAAAACTGGCTATGGAAGCAACGAATGCAAAGGGGCCATGTGTATCCACTAGGGAGAGGTGAGGGGGTTGTGGGGATGAACCATATGCTTCCAAATGTCATCTAGTGAACCCATTTGACTTTCCTTGCTGACATTTAATTCTGTTGTAAGGAAGGTGTTGAAGATTTCAGTCCATCGCTTCAATGGAGCATGGGCAGCCCAGAAATTTGTATGGCAGAGTATGAGCTCTGTTTTCTTATACCACAAGTCACCCTACCTCTTGGGAGCTACTTCTTCCTCACTCCCATTCCATTGTTGAAGATCCCAGCTTCAGTTTTCATCCATTACGAATTCCCAGGAATGAGCAAAAACCAGAAATCGCAACTTTGCAAGAAACCACATTTTAAAGTGCCATAAACACCCAGAATTGGTATTGGACAGTAAAATCCAATGGGGGATCCATAGATATGAATTTTGGGGTGAATTTGAGATTACTAGATACCCCGAAATCCATAGAAAAACCCAGTTTTTATAGCCCAGAAATCAAGTGACGCGATTGAGTTATTTGATGACAGAAGTTTGAAAAATCCAAGTGTGAATGACTGAACAGAGGTTGGGTTTGCTTAATAAACCTAGTGAAGGATGAAATCTCAAGGAATTAACATCTGGACCTTTCTATGCCCACCCTGAATAGCACTCGAGGGAAGGGACACCTGAGGGACTGTGTAGCAGAGAAGGGGACCTTCCTTTTGTTGGGTGAGGTAGGTATTGTGGGTACCATACTGTTGAATTCATTCGAGATTCCTGCAGCTCTATGGCTGAACTCACTGGATTAGCATTTCCCTCCTTTTTATTTTGTATTCTTGATAAACCCAACTATGTGTTGGCTTAGCATAGCTGTTGAGTGAAACCATGGTTGTGAGTGAGCATGTTTAGTTCCTCCACAGTGGATACACAACCCAACTCGGGGGTGATCTCTTAGCTGAAAGAATACAGGCTGGATAGAGATCTATGGTTGCAGGGTGGAACGTTTCTCTCACATAGTCAGTTGTTGGATAGCTTCATCTCAAAGATAAGTGTTTTCTGTGTTTTAAATTATATGCATTTGGTGTTCTGTAATGCGTTAATTCAGAATGGTAATTATTCATGTTAATGGAATTGATATGAAGCTTGTGCATAGCATTGGAATGGAATTGAATCCTTGAATGTTGAAACATCCTCTGTTGGTGATAGATATGTTGATACATTATTGTTTGCGTGTGTGCAATTGTGTTTTAATTCTGTTGTGTTTATATTGAGTATGAGTTTGCACACATAATTTTTTATTTATTCAAGCATTTCTTAGTATTGTATGGGTTGAGATATCCAAATAAGCCCGGTAAGTTTGGTCATGTTTCCTTCCATGGTTTGGAATGATGGAATGGGACGTGACAACATCTACAACCATGTCAAAAAAGCACATGTGCATCTGCATCTTCTGGACTCATCACTTCCCCTTGGAAGGAACCTCGATTTGAAGTACACCAAGCCTCTCTCTGAAGTACTCTAACTTCACTTTGGCTAATGGTTTGGTCAACACATCTACAATCTGCTCATTTGTCGCAACATACTGGAGCTTCACTGCTCTTCTCTGTACCGTATCCCTGATATAGTGATATTTGATCTTGATGTGCTTCGACTTGTCATAGAATACCAGGTTCTCTGACAACTTCACACAACTTTGGTTGTCACAATAGATACAAGTAGCATGCAACTGGAGATCAAATAAATTAGACAATAGATTCCTTAGCCATACTGCCTCATAACTGGTCGAACAAGCTGCGACATACTCTGCTTCGGTTCTACTCAGTGCTACGCAGGATTGCTTCCTACTAAACCAATAGATCACACCTGATCCCATACTGAAGCAGCACCCCGAAGTGCTCTCCCTATCTACAACACTGCCTAACCAATCTGAATCAACATAACCCTCCAGGTTAAACTTTTGATTTGCATCATACTTGAGCCCATAATCAATCGTACCCTTCAGGTACCTCAGAATATGCTTTACAGCAATCAGGTGAACATGTCTAGGATCCTTCAGGAATTGGCTCAAGGTGTTCACTACAAAGCAAATATATGGTCTCATGTTCATCAGGTGCATCAAGGACCCAATCATCTGACGATACATAGTGGCATCAACCGACTCTGATGAAGCATCACTCAATAGCTTCAGGTTCATTGCCATAAGTGTGGCCATGGCCTTGCATTCCATCATCACGAACCGCTTCAGGATCTCTACTGCATACTTCCCTTGTCCAAGGAAGATTCCATCTGTACTATGTCACACCTCCATACCTAGAAAGTAATGCATCATACCCAAGTCCTTCATCTCGAACTCGGTAGCAAGATTCCCCTTCATGTCGGCAATCAACCTATCCGCACCTATCACAAACAGGTCATCCACTCACAGTAGGAGTATCACTGGATTTCCTTCCTCAACCTTGTAGTAAAGGTTGGAATCTGCTTTACTCTTATTAAAGCCCAAACTGGACAGGAAGCTGTCTATCCTGCTATACCATGTCCTGGGTGCTTGCTTCAAGCCATACAAGGATTTCTTCTATTTACACACATATGACTCCATGTCATGTGTCTCAAAACCGAGTGGCTGCTCCACATACACTTCCTCTTCGACTGCACCATTCAAGAAAGTTGTCTTGACATCCATCTGGTGTATCTTCCACTTCATTACTACAGCCAGAGGAAGTATTGTTCTAATGGAAGTGTATCTAGCTATAGGTGCAAAAGTCTTTTCATAATCTATTCCTTCTTTTTGGCAGAATCCATGAGCCATAAACCTTGCCTCGTATTTATCTATGCTTCCATCTGCAACATGCTTGATATTGTAGATCTACAAGAAGTCACAACAGACTTCCCTTCTGGTCTTGGGACCACATCCCAAACATCATTCTTCATGATCGAATGGCACTCCTCGATCGTGGAATCCTTGCATTACTGCATCCCGGATCCTGGGAACTTCATATTCTTCAATATCTTCATTAGGTAGTTTTCTTGAACTTTGTTGCTGGAATAAATGTCGTTGTCCTTCTTTTGTAGGTGATTATACACGATCTTTCCTACAAGTCAAATTCAATTGTATGATTAGAAACTTCTCATAGTTTTAGAACAAAATCTTACCCATAAGAATATCTGTCATACAATCATGCAATTATTTTAGCCAATGCTTAATACAACATTTATCCATGTCCTGTAACTTTCTAGATGCCTTTCATATCTACCAGAACATTGTTAAGAGTGTGCACAACTCCCAACATGTTAGCAAAGAGGTTTCATTCTAGATAAGTAGCAATGGAATGTTGTACAGTACCATAGGCCACTTACCCATTACTATATTAGTAGTATCTTGTTCATTAATGCAAATTTTCTAAAATGCATATATATACATCCTAAATCTAGGAACATAAGTATGTACATGACTGAACAACATCATTTAAGTAATCATATATACAAGAAATAATAATTCAAATACTTATCTTTGTTTAGTTGTTGGGTGAACTCCCTCTCAATCTTTGCTTCCTTGCAGGAACTACTGGAGCGTGATCCCTCTTGATCTTTTCCTACTGGAGTGTGCTCCCTCTTGATCTTTGCTTCCTTGATTATCTGTCCTTGAACAATTCCGGACCACTATGCATTCTTAACTGTGCACTAGTGTCATCATTGTGTCCTCCTCAAGATCTCATACATAATCATACATTCATTAGTATAATCTCAATACTATCAAATTATTATGATCCTAAATAATCTTAAACATGTATGGTCATGATTATTTTATACACAAGTGTTAGTATTCAAGGTTTCAGGGAGGACTTCTTTTACTCATGCATATTTTATTTGACCATAGGACTCTTCTAGTTTGTCATATCATTAATCATAATATGCATAAACCCATGATTACTCAAACTCATAACTTCATGAATTATCAATCATACCAAGTATACTTATATAAGATCCTAACACAAGGTAGGATTCTAACTTGATATAGGAAAAACATACCTGGATTATCATGCTTGCTAGTTATGTCTAACATACCCACATAATGTCTTCTTGTTCTCTTCAATGACTTGTGCTAGTAACCTGCATATCTCATAAGTTAACCATTGTAGAACCAAATTATATATACCTAGTAAGTAGAGCTTCTATGTGATAAATGGTTATGGATGAGTCTTTGTCATCATGTCACCATGGTCATATGTTCTTGATCTAGAACTTGATTTGTCTTTCTTGATGTACCTTTCATGTTAGTAGACAACATCATCCTCATACAACACCACAGTGTATTAGTACAATCATAAGTGTCATAACCCTGATAAATGAATGTCTTATATCATTTACTTGCATTCATACTTTTACTAAGGTGATAAAACAATTCTAAAATTAATCAAGATTGTACTAACCTTAATAATATGAAGACAAGCTTAATCATGAACAAATTTCGAAACATACCACCTGTATCTCCTTAAGTCATACCTGTCGGGATTGCTTGTACTCTTATTTTGTAAGGCCTTAGCCTCATCTCCCTCCGGAACTGGAACTTCTTCACTTATGTAGGTGTCAATTCATTTTCTTCTAGGATCCACTTTGATTTGTTGAAGCTGTATTTGGAGTTGGATTAGGGTTTGTCAGAGAAACCCTAAAAATTCAAACTTTGAATTTCAAACTTCTGATTGGATGAAAAGATTCGCCTTGCTGAGCTGATCAAGCTGGTATACTTCAATTTTGAAATCTTCAAAATTGACCCCTCAAAATTGACTTTGAAAGTTTTAGATTTGCAACTTCTGTCAAATTCTGGTTTTCTGGTTTTCTGGTCAAAATCCTAAACTAGGGTTTGATAGAGCCCGGGGTTCTACCCAACCAAAAAATTTGATCTTGGTCTCTAAATTTTTATTTTGATGAGGAGCATCCAGCCATGGTATCATATTCAAGAAATTCCAACTTTCTCCAAAACCCTAATTTCCCACAGCAGTGACAAACCAAAAATGGAAGTGCTTAGAATCCAATTTTGTTTGGACAGAAATATATGCTATATTGTTTCTGATGTATCTCTAAAATTTTGGATCCTTGAGGTTTGAAAATTCATCCTATGGTAGACTACCCTGTCATCTTTCCAACCCCACAAATTTGAGCTCAAATGGATTCTCTGAGAGAGAGAGATATGCCCAGTGTCGTAACGTGACCTGTTTATGGGATGAAACAGTATAGAGAACTTGTACGGCATTCAACATGTCACTGTTTCAACTTTGGCCTCAAAAATATAGACCTATGAAACTACAGTCTATTCCCTAACTGTCTCTTTTTACGAAATTCCATTTGGAGCTTCCTAGCCCGAGATATGACCTTTTTTCCTAGGTCACCTATTTAGGACTTCATTCTGGAAGAGGCAAAAACCCTAACTTGTACAGATCATATCTCACAAAGCACAATGAATCTAAGGCTTTCCTTCGGACACAAGGTACATGGACATTTCATATTTGACCTGTAAAAGTTTCAGATCCTGACCCTTCTCCAAAACGAAGTTAGCGAAAGTGCCACGATGTTGGTTTTTACAATACCAAGCCCTAGCTTCCGATTTGTCGCAAGCGCAACAAGTGTCAGAAATGCCATACCATGCCTTCCTTCAAGCTAGCTCTGATACCGTGTTAGTTTTTTCATCATTTAATTCATACTGATCTAGGATCTCAACTGAGAGAACAACATGTATAGAACATCAAACACAAGAGACAAAGCATTTCACTGGGGAAAACCATGAAGGTGAAAAACCCCACAACTTCCTCAGAGATAGAATGAGCACCAATACAAAGATCATAAAGATGAATCCCCAAAAGATAGATGTCTGCAGCAGCAGCAGCTCCTCCTCCACTTGTGTGCACTCCTCCTCTCTCTCACTAATGCGAAGTGAGTGAGTGAATGAATGAATACAATGAGAGAGGCACACTCTCTATTTTTACAATGACTTGACGTTCCTTTTACTTTAACTGGACCAACCTCCCTTAGGAGAGTATAATAACCTGTTACCACTAGTTACTGGGCCAACCCCACTAGGGTGGTCTAATAACCCTTTAACCCACATGACTCATACAGGGCCGACCCCACCAAGGTGGTCTAATATCCCATCAAATACAAATGACGACACTTACAATGTAACTTGCGACACTTGCAAATACAAATGACGACACTTACAATGCAACTTGTGACACTTTCAAATACAAATGATGACACTTCCAATCAGAGGAATAATACATCTCCGTTGGGGATACAATAAAGTACAAATGTAATACATACAATATACAAGTGAATATCTTCCGAAGTTACAAATACATCAAAAATATACACGTGTATAACATTCATTCTTGCTACTTTCCAAGCATACAATTATTATGTTATAAACATAAATAGTTTAAGGTGAGAAATTCCCCTTTCATCCTCCATAATGGATATTACAATCAATTACTCTTACTAAGGATTCCACAACCACTTTATGCAATTCATAGTGCACATTCCAAGCATAGACAATGCCTTTCATACATTCAACGACTGTCTCCGGGGAACGATGGCGGTCAAGGGGGCTTGCCCACTTGTGGCGTCGAGGGCAGCACCCTCATTTTTTTTTTCTAAATCTTTTCATTTCGTGCAATCTGGCGCATAAGTTCAAGGCCATTTTTCAATTTTTGACACCTCAAAATATCCCTAGAAAACTGCTCAAATTTCCCTGTTTCGGTGGACTTGTGAATTCTCCTTCGACCTATTTCAGAGAAACTTCCAATTCTACTCCGATCTATCACATCCCCTCCCATCGACCCAATGCAAGGAAGGGAACATGACTACACTTCTGGGGCTTTTACATAAACTCGTCCCATTTCATTAGATTTTACGAATAAAACAAATGTGTGCAAATGCGAATCAACATAACATGCATAGTGGAATTAAACTATCCACACACATTCCTCATGCATACATTCAGCAAAATCAGAACAACCAATACATTGAAGAATTGAATACACAGAAATATAATACTTATCTTGATGGTAAAGTTTCCCCAAGCAACTAGCTATGTCACTGCAATGTTCCACCCAACCACAGGTCTCTGCCCAGCCTGTATTCTTTCAACACTCAGAGACCACCCCCTAGCTTGGAATTATTTCTACAAGGAAAAGGGGACTCTCAAGCTCGGCACAACCCAAGAAAATATCACATCTAAGCCAAGTCAGTCCACAGTTGGGTTTTTCAGGCTAAATCTAAACCGTCTTCATTTTTGGATGCTTGCACTCAAGCTCAAGCCAAAACAATGGACACCCATAACCCATACCTCAACATAATCTATCTACACACAACAAACAAAAACATTGGGCATGGTTACACATTTTAACAATGGGATTTAGAAACAACATGGCCATGGGTTTTTCCCAAATCGTGGGCACACAAAAAACGAACTGTGGGAAGGGGAATTTGACCACAAGGAGAAAAACCGATTTCTCCCACAGGTTATGAGCATTCCAATGGCCAAAGCAGCCTCAATGAAACCCCAAATCGAGCTCCCTTCCTCCCAGCAGCTCTGCAACACCAAAATCGCCCTCCTACCACCTAGAAAACAAGGAAAAACCATAAAAACGTGGAGAGAAAACACCCAGGTAGCTCCAAACTCGTGAGAGAGCAAAACTAATGGGTGAAGAATGGCTTGGGGAGCAATTTCGTGGCTATTTTCTTGCCATGGAATCCAAAGACGAATTTCCATGAAGGGTAGCTTTCCCCTACCCAAATTTGGACAACCATACATCTCCATTCCCCAAGGCATTAACTATTTCAACCAACTCTTGAAGGAATAAATGATTGGGTACAAAAGTCAACATGGGTAGTTTAGGGTTTATGGGTTCTCTCATTGACACTTGGCTTGACTTGATTGGATCCAAGGGTTTGAATATTTCCCATGCCAATTCCTTGTAAAAACCATGCCCCCATCTCTTGTTGGATTGCATAGCTAGTTGTGGGTATTTCATTAAAATGCATATTTACATGATATTTGCAATTCCATTGTGCGTGACTAGCATGTAAACCATATGCATCACTAAATCTATGGCGGGGCCTTAGCCTTGAGCTCCTCACCATGATTTTATAACAATATTACATCATTTACAATTTAATGCAATGGGATCAAAATTGGGATATTACAGGAAGTCGGAGACGCACTTTCTGCAGTGTTGGGCATTTTGGCGTTCCTTATTTTCGACTTCCACACTACGAAACGCGGAAGTCAGGGGCACATTTCTGTCGCGTCGGGCATTTTGGCACTCCGCATTTCCTACTTCTGCATTGTAGAATGCAGAAGTCGGGGGTGCACTTCTGCAATGATGGCCATTGTGGCGCTCCACATTTCCAACTTCCGCACTGCGGAATGCAAAAGTCGAGGACACACTTCTGCAGCACCAGGAATTTGGGTGCTCCAATTTTCGATGTCCGCACTACATATTGTGGGTTGTGGATCTCAGAGGAGCGTTTTCATCGAGGTTGTAATTTACAGTCCGACTTCCAACTTCTGATTGCAGATTTCAGACTGAAGATCAATGCGGGTGCAAAGTTGTGGAACCTTTGGACTTCTTGGAAAAAGAGAAAACAATTAGCAGGTGGATTAAAGGGTTGTCTCCCATCACCTCTGAAGAACACTTAGGTGACTAGGTACGTGACATGGACCTTGCGGTTTGGACCTTCCCAGGTCCTTTTCTGACAATTGTCACATGTTAGGATTTTATTGGACAATGCTAACCACCCAAATAGTCTAATTTTAACTAGATAGTCCAGCTCTCAAATCGTACTCCACCGCTAGAATCTGTCTTGGAATTGATCATTGACGCATAGGGATTCATATCCTAGTTTGGCAGTCAAAACACCTTTGGTCCTATTGAAATACCACATTAATTCATCTTCTCACTTTTGCAGGGAAATAGCACTATATAATAGCCACCTTACGAATTGAGTCCACTCTTCTTCCAGGGCTCCTTGGAGCTACAAATCTCTTGTTGATTTCCATCATTGAACCCCAAACCTGCTATGAATTAGGATTGCAATATTATGGAGTTTAGACAGTACTTTGTCATGTAGTATCTACCTCAGATTCTTAGATAACTTGAAGTCACCTGTACAACCAATCTAGGGGATACTCCCAATCAAAGCTTATCCCCTTCCTTACTCTCCAAGCCACCCAACGAGTCAATATTGGGAGGGCCTTCAACATGCATTTCCAAGTATTTGAAATTTTTTGCGAATGATTTTGGTTTGATTCTTGTCCATTCTTCCATAGACAGATTGGAAAAGTATACGGACTTAATAATTCCCCCCCACAAATCATTGTTGAATAACTATCGCCAGAGGGTTTTATCTCCTAAATCTCGTCCAAACATGTGAAGATTCTTTAGCCCCCAACCTCCCTAGGGTTTGGGCTTGGCCAAAGAATTCCATTTCACTAAGGGGATGCCATCCTTTCGTTTTCTGCCAGACCAGAGAAATCAATAACATTTCTTCTTTATTTGTTCTAGGATACCTTTCGTTACGAATGTTATAGACAACCAATAAACAAGTGTTACATAGCTCATGAGCATCAAATAACAAATTCTAATAGCCGAATGAGCAATATAGAGATCATGTGCATCAAATAACGAATGCCAAGGCAAAACATTGTTATATATGTCTCTCTCTCTATATATGGAATTTTGTTGATATTTGTTCAATGTTTTGATATTTTGATAGAGTCGATGATGCCAATGTTTTGTTTTAGATCTAGGGCTAGTGCCAACAACTCGTAAGCTTGCATCTAGCACGAAAATTATGACTCAACGAAGGCAAAGATGCCCCAAGGCACACTTAAGGGGACCTATATCCTAGAGGATGTCTACCCTTCTAAAATGATCACAATGGGCCTTGTTGCATTTGGGAATATGAACCCGGAGAGTGAAAAACTTACACCCTCACAATTGGAGCTATACTACGCTTTGACAAAATTTTGGTCCTAATGGTTAAGAACATCTGTTATCTTCGTGTAGGTCACATGTTCAAAACCAGTGAGGATAGGGTTGCTCATTGGCCCGTTGTGAAAAGGCTCAAAGGGTAGGAAACCCCTGGGATAGAGGCTCACCTCGGTGGGCTTCAGGATGTCTTAACCCCTATTGAGTCACAAGTTACTAGTATATCTGACTTGAGAGCTATTGGATATACCCTTCGGAGGTTGCTAAGTTCCCATGGTTAAAAAAAATTAACCTTTAATCTTAAAAATGACAAGAGTGGCCCATGTGGATGTTACCCATGTTACAACATCCCTTTGCCATGGAATGTAAAAAACAATAACAGTAAAAATAAAAGTGGCAGTAAATGATTATGGTTAAAAGTAAAAATACAAAAAAATAAAACAAAACAAAATCCATTTTAAGAGTGTATATTTGAATATTTTAAATTTCTTTAAATGTTTAATAAACAAAGAGTAAGGAAATAATGTCTTTTAAAATAATAAAATAAAGCAAAATAATTTATATATATATTATTCAAATAAATAAAGAAAATTAAAAATAAAATAAAATATAAACCAAATATAATAAATATAAATTTATTAAACAAAATAAATTTGTTATTTAGTGTTTAAATAAGAGATTAAAATTTTATAGCCTACTGGGTAGAGTAATTGGTAATGAGTAATTGAGATGAGAAGTTGTAAATGGAAGGTCACACTAAGTAATTGAGAGGAGAAGTTGTAAATGGAAGGTCACAATCCCCCGGGTACTTAAACAAAACAAAAAAGATTAAATTTTACGAATAAATGGTAAATAGGATAAACAACCAACTTTGACTAACCACCATGCTAGAGTGCACTCATGCATACATTCTTATTTTTATTTTTATTTATTTATTTATTTTTTATTATTATGGAACAAATGGACACTCTCCCCACTTGGGCTCCACTATGCTATAGCACATTCCATGCATTCTTAATTTTTTCTTTTTTAATTTTATGGGACAGCTCCCCCATAAAGAGAGTTTAGCCCAACTTTTGTGGGAGAGATCTCATATTTGGTCCATAATCATTTAAGCTAACTCTCAAAACTAAAAACAAATAATATTCATTAATCAAAACAGATATAAATCCATCTAATTTTCGGAGGTTTACTAGTGAGTTAATGTGATCTCTTTATCTTTATCTTTGGAGAGAGAAATCTCACATTTGAAGTAGAAATTAAGAAATTTAATATTCATTATTCAAATAAAAAATCTCATAAAATCACTTAAAATAAAGAAAAAATATATAATTTCCCCAATGATTTACCCTAATTCACAATTAAGTATGGGGGATGTTGTAAAGTTCCTTCCTAACAAAATAATTAAAAAATTTCATGTCGGTTCATAAAATAAAAAATTATGGAAAATATTTTTAAAAAATCCATGTTGCCACATAAAATAAAAAATTATGAAAATAATTAAAAAATAGATGTTTGTCTATAAAATAAAAACTTAAAACTTAAACCCGGATTGTGCTTGATAAATTCGAGTTTAAGATGAATCTTACCTTGTAAGCTGAAGGTTCGCTATTTCGGCAGCGAAATGACAATTTAGACGAAGTAAGAGGTTGGGTAGCAGCTATAAAGAATCAACCAGCAACGTTCTTAATCAGAAGTATAATTTGGAAGCTATTTTAAGGGTTAGACTATTGTAATTCTATAATTTCAGGTATGTCTATCAAAACTTTATCGAAAAAAAATTAGAAGATTGTAATTCTAAGCATACTCATCAAAGTTTACATTAATTTGAATTAGACTATAACATTAATTTTTAGTGTTTTTTGTAGCTGATGAAGATTCTGTTGTTCTCGCTATCTTCTTGCAGGAGCAGGCATTATACAAAATTACTGTTGTCTCTGGGAGAACAGGGTGCACAAGGCACAAACATCATTACATAAAAGACTTTTCTGATATTGAATAATATTTAAAAGAAAATGGGTGGTCGCGATATTATAAGTTGGGAGTATGGATGGAATGATATATCCAAAGGTATCGCAAAGTTAAAAAACACGTTGGAGGGAATATCAGAGCAAAAAATTAATGAAGCTGATTATTCATTGCTTTATTCGTATCCTTTTGATAAAATCTCTATAACCTCTTTAGCTTATTCTTTGTTCCAATCCAATCTTTTGATTTTTAACTTTCTGGAATGAATGAGGCTTAACCTTTATTACAGCACTATCTACACTATGTGCACACAGAAATATCCAGATAACTACTCACAACAACTCTATGAGAGATACAAAGAGGCTTTTGTGGACTTCATTCAGTCATCGGTAAGTGAGTTTTATTTCTGTGCTTATGCTAATATGACTGTACTGGCAATATTCAATTTGGTTATTCTCTTTGCTTCTTTACCATTGATAATCCCCGCCCATGGATAGATTACAATAATTGAGTGAATTATAGTATATCTTTGAAGTTCAACAATACACATCAGGTTTCAACTAGTATGAACTACGATCATTAGGTAGCTCGGATGTAGGCTAAATATTGTCATTATACTGAAGCTTTGTCCAGTTTTATTATAACAAATGTCAATGAATCCATATCAGTATTTAATGATCATACTTCAACTAATTTGTCAAGCAGCTTGAATGTAGATGGGTGGAAAGTATGGAATATATCACTGTTGATTCAGTGGATGATGTATCACATCCAGCACTCTTGAAATAAACTCTTTTCTCATTGTAGTATTCTTTGAATACTGAAGCACTTAGAAAAAAAAATTTAAAACCATTTTTTGTATACGAAGTTGGGCATTTGATTAGATACATCACCATAGTTTAATGCAACATTGCAATATCTACAGCAGTAATGGTATAGCCAAAAATATGGAAGAAAACGTATAGCCAAATGATACATAATTGGCTCAAAGAAGAACGCAAGTCAGAGGACGAGGTAGATGTAGATTTGAAGATTGGGGGTTGTGCATGAAGAAGAAATCAGAATGAAGAACAGTACAGGAGAAGAACAGCTTTAGGACAAAGGCTGGGACCTAAGGAACGTAAAGAAAGGAATAGTTGTACATAGTCCAATGTTGAAGAATTGCCCCCGTTGAAAGTCCTATTGAAGCCTTCAAGAATCAAGATTTACGTAACAAAATTTATGGGTGACCTGAGACTAGATACTCTAATAGATTGGACTTAAAAGGTAGAGCAATTTTTCAAAACGGAGGGAGTTGCAAAAGAAGATCCAAGCACTTTGGGGATAACAACATTGAAGTTACTGAACTTCATGCAGTGGTGTAGTTGGACCATTTGTAGCAGGATATAGCTGGTTATCATTCCTATACAATTGTACCAGTTTTATAGTGGGATTCTAGTGAATATTTGCAAAAGGTGTTTGACAGTATTTTGAGGTAGAAGTTGTTTGATGAGTGTAAAGCGAAGCATAACTTGCTGGACAGGCACTAGAGCATAGGATTAAAGTCCAGAATTTTGATGGTTTAGAGATAGTTCGTAAGAAAATTATTATAGAGATTTGTGCTTCATTAACAGGATCCACGAGGTGAATGAACTGATCAAGACTGATAAGAACATATAATATTCTGTTTGATGGAATTGGGAGGTCTAGACTCTAGACAAAGACCAGCAGGATTTGAGTGAAAAAATGATTTTGTATTGTGTATGAACAGTATTACATGAAGACTTAGCAACTGTTGGATGTCTACTGCAGAAACACTTAGCAACTCTATTATTCTCTCCTTTAACCCACAATTAGATGACAACTGTACTGATAGCAACAAAATTAGGTAAAAGCCAATATACGAGAAACCCAATAGTGTACTGCCATTGTTACCAGTGATCACAACCATCTTTGCAAACCTCCATCTCTGGCTACGCGAGACTGGAGCCCATCCCCAAACTGAGGATTTGTTTTCACAAGATAAAAATGATTCCTTATCACCCTCTGCTCATCGTTTGTTGCTTTCGCGATCTCCACTATCACAATTAACCTTCCATCAATGATACAATCTCTGCCATGTTCCTGTCCTGTTTTTTCAAGTTACCATACTGTTAGGCCATCAAATCAGCTCTGTAGTCATTTTGACTGAATAGCAGACTGGTTAATTACTACTCCTTACATAGTATGTGTACATAGAATGAAAGTCGGTTGCCGTCTCATTCAAAATACCCTCCCCAGTCTTTTTCTTCGCAAGGTGAAAATATTCTTCCCAGTAATGAATTTCCCAGAAAATAAATAGACTTAGTTATAAATCCTGCATTTGTTGCTTTTTAGCCCAAATGTAACTGCTGATTTTTGGGCTTCAGCTATCCAAGTTTTCTATTCATGCAGCTTTTTGGTCTCCCTTTTCCTACTGTTTGCTTTCATGCTCAAAGCTGCTAGCTTTCCATATCCAATTGATTGTCTATTGTTTTTCCCATTAACCCAAGTGTAAAACTACAAATTTCACATGGAGGGCAGTGAAGTGAGAAGGCAAATAGTGTTTCTAAATGTTGGCTGATTATAAAGATCTGAATGTTATAGTTCTTTGCTTTCTTGAAATTAGATTGTGGATCTTGCACACATTGAACTGACATCATTATTATAGTTCTTTCAGCAGAAGAGTTCGACATGCTTTCATTCTTAGTATCCGTTTTGCTTCATATTAATAATAAAAATGTCATTGTCTTTGACGTGTATCTTTATAATTTGTCTTTGGAAGAAAAATATGTCCCAAATCATTTTAAAATGAGTAAACTTAACTACCAACAATCTCTGAATGATTCTTAAATGCCCTGCTATGTTCCATTCTCAAATTTGCAGTGCTTTCCCAGTTATTAATTATGCTTGTTTTTGGAAATTTGACAAAGTATGTTTCAGTTTCTTGTTGGTCTGCAAAGATAAGAGTGTAGACAATAAAATAGGCGAAGAATTTAAACAAAAAAATAATAAAAAGGCGGACTAAATGCTCGATGCTTTAATTGGCTTTATTGTTTCATTTTCATTCACGTCTGAAAAGGGTCCACAATGTAAACCTTTGCCAATATTATTTGAAAAGGGTCCATGTTTCCAGCCAGTTAATTATAAATTACAAGTTCCATTTTTTTTGTAAAGTGACTTGGTTGTTTTACTTTAGGTGTTGCCTGCATTAAGGCATAAACATGACGAGTTTCTGTTGAGAGAAATTGTAAATCGATGGAGTAATAACCAGATAATGGTCCAATGGATGTCTGGCTTCTTTGCCCATTTGGATCGTTTTTTCATCTTAACACGCTCTCTTCCCTCACTTAAGGAAGTTGGCATAATCTGCTTTCGTGATCTGGTAATTATTTGCTTGTCTATGATGTTTTGGTTTCTTCCCGTCTAATTGTTTTTTTTATCTAGTTTTGCGATTCACAGAAACACATTTTTTTCTAAATTTGGGAATACTTATAACGTTTAGGGAGGCTAAAAATTCAAAATTCAATGTCTTTTCCTTCCTTGCAGGTCTATCAAGAAATGAAGACTAATATAAGAAATGCAGTGATTTCACTGGTATGCTCTTAATCTTAGCCACACCAAATAGCAGTAAGTTTTATTGGTTGAGAAGTCATTTTTTTTGTTTTACCATGATTTGATAACGTTAGATATTGGCTATGTTCACTGTTTTAGATTGATCGGGAACGTGAGGGAGAACAGATAGATCATGCTCTACTGAAAAATGTTTTGCGCATCTTTGTGGAGATTGGGATGGGTACCATGGACAGCATTGTGAAAGACTTCGAATCAGCCATATTGGAAAGCACTGCTAGATACTACTCTCGAAAAGCTGCTTCATGGATTCAGAAAGATTCACGTCCAGATAATATGGTAAAGGTCTTCCCTAAAAGTTTTTTTTGTCATGCAAATTTATATGTAAACACTTGTTGAAATGAGCTTTAAACTAAAGCAAAAATGTGGGATAGGATGTCCTCTTTCTACAGGTTGAAGAATGTTTGAAGCTTGAGAAAGAAATAGTCAGTCATTATTTACATGCAGACAGAGAGCAACAGTTATTAGGGGTAAGATTCTTTTGTAAGAGTTCCTGTGAGTGCATAACTTGCAGTCAAATTGGTTTCTCATTTTTATTTTGAAAATCCATCGCTTTTGTAACAGCACACCAAAATTGTCGTGACTGTTTAGTTCAATCTTTCTCATTTCATTTTTTTCTTTCATTTTTTGATATTTCTGTGTAGATATTAGGGCATGTACTCGTTTCCCAATATAAGACGCAACTTCTGGAAAATGAACATTCAGGGGGTCATTCCTTGCTAAAGGATGGAAAGGTATGATTTAGTACATGGCTGTGCAGTTTGCAAATGTGAAGTCCTTTTTATAGTATGTTTTCTTCGAATGAACATTGTGAACTTAAAGTGACTATTCATCGCAGATGGATGACCTTTCAAGGATGTATAGATTGTTCTGTAGCATACCTGAAGGTTTGGAACCGATAGCCAAATTTTTCGAACAGGTACTTATTTTTGGAAAATTGCCCTCTATATGAGAGGCTTTTTAGAATTGGAAATGATGTAAAAATGAAAGACCTTTTTCATACCATTTATTTTCTATGCCTTGTAGCATGTTACCGATGAGGGAAAATCGCTTGTTAAACAAGTAGAAGATGCAGCAAGGAATAAGAAGGTAACATATTTTTAATAGTAGTATGATTTTGAAAACATCTTGAGCACTTATTATACGATTATTCTGATGGGAAGGCTTTTGTGATGCAGTCAGAGAAAAAGGATATTGTTGGTCTACTAGAACAGGTATTTATTTTTTTGTATTTTGTTAGTTTTTGTGGGCGAGATTATATTTAAAATCCAATACATACATTTATATACATGGAAGAAAATAAATGACTTTAGAACCTATAAAATTTCTACAAAATGCCATGGTTAAGAAATTTCTATAGAAGTTGTTATATCAAACCACAAAAATGACATAAAAGAAAAATATCAATGGTTTATTTTGTCCAGAGCGTTGGAAAAATATAATATAATTGATTTTATTCCTGCTGGTAGTAAAATATCCAAGTCAGAAAGTTGCAATATGCTGATAGGTAGAATACATGCTTTTTGTCTCCATTAAGGTTTCTAGCAACCACAACTTCTAAACTTCTAGTAGGAGCCCAAAAGTTCACCCGTATTGTTGATGTGAAATGAAGAAAACTAAATGCAAACTCCGTAAAATATCCCCTTGAACAGATAAACATCAGATTACCCCATATTATTTTGACTCACTTTACCTCTTCTATCCTCGGACCCCATGGTAATAGAGACCTCATGTCTGAACGATAATCTAGATCTCCTGGATGTGACCTTGGATAGAGATTGGCTTGGGTCCGACTGCCTTCTTTTCTTCGATTTAGGTTTGTGGTCGATTGGGTTCAAGCCCTTGGAGAGCTAAGCGAAACTTGTTATCTCTTCCTAGTAAGATCTTCCTTTATGAAGATCTTACCATATCACAGGTTGTGAAGCTCAAGCACTCCAGGGAGTTATGTAATAATGAAGCACAAATGGTGATAGATCCATAAAGGGGAAGAATAAGAGTCAATTAATCAACTTCAAGCCAATGAGATGCGGACAAGAGATGGAGTGATATCAATGATATGATAAAGGATAAAAGATGGAACCAAAGAAGGGGGAATAGTCCTTACAAATACCAAATTAAAAGTAGTCATGTTGATGCATGGTATGCCATCAAACCATCAACCTTCACCCTTGTCAACCAATGTAAGTTACTACTAGCTATACTCATCAAAACAATCAAATACAATATATAATGAGGTAACAATTGGCAGTATAGTACAACATCAAGTAATACATCATCATCATCATGGCATAGAAGCACCATAGAAGTAGAACAAGACAGAAATATAACATCATCTCATGGAGATCACACCACCCATATCACATAGAAGGTCAATAAGTAGAAAAATGAGCCACACCATTCTGGAATACATCAACAAAATGGAATAGAGTGAAGCAAAAGTAAGTCCCATTATGCCCATATAGTATTTGTCATAACAACCACTTGCCACTCTAGATATTAGATCAATGAGACCTCAAGTTTATTGTTGATCCACAATAGTTTGATTGACTTCCATGAGATTATCAAAGAGCTCCCTGTCTAGACCCTGTAGCAGATTCCACTAGATGGATTGACAAATCAACTCTCAAAGGTCCTACATCTAGTCTCTCTCCATGCAAAGTCTAGGCTTCTATTCTCTAGGTTTGGTTGAGCAACTAATATTCCAATGGGATATTCTTCCCCTTGACACTGGACATTAGGAGTGGTGGACCTTCTTGATCTAGGGCTTTTCCTAGGTTTCTTTCCAAGCTTACCTAGCTAGGCCCCTTAACCCTAGGTATTGCCTAGATGG
This sequence comes from Larix kaempferi, assembly GCA_027924585.1. Taxonomy (NCBI): domain Eukaryota; kingdom Viridiplantae; phylum Streptophyta; class Pinopsida; order Pinales; family Pinaceae; genus Larix; species Larix kaempferi. The sequence goes on from BSBM01000073.1 coordinate 11,274,581, forward strand.
CATTGTGAGATAGTGCATCAACCCCTTTGCAGTGATTGATGACTCAATTGATAAACCTTCTTCTCTCTACCCTCATTCTGCTTGGGATTCTAGTTCCAACAGACCTCTGCCTCATTTATACATGTCATGTTTTAGCAATTTTTTTGCTTCTTTAAGATAAGGATTTGGCTCTTTTTCTTATTTTAATAGAGTGGCATTATGCATTTCTCTTGCACTCCGATTATGTATTGACATTGGACGTGCTTTAGAATCCCATTGACCTACTTGGCGTGGTCATTTGTTGGATGTTAATTTTATCTTTGTGCTTAACCCTGATTACCTATTGTCAAGACTCAATACAATTCCTAGATGCATACACAAAAATAAATCTCCGATCTGATTGTATAAGAAACAATACATAAACTCATTAACTTGTCAAAAACGCACAACGGAATTAGAAACCAAACACATACAATTTAACACAATGATTTACCTTAGAAACCCAGATGGGGAAAACTAGCAAACTAGGGATTTCAACAATCAACTTTATCATATAAACAGAAGAACTTGATGCCTTGGAAGGCGTGTTAGATCTCTGAGATAAATCTTCAATACTCAACAGTTGCAACTGTCTCTGAAGGAATGCACCCCTCTTTGACACGTGTGACCAATCTGACAACTGCGCCCTCTACTTTGCTCTAATCTCTGATGGAATCAAGTCTAAATCTCATCCTAGGAAAGTGCACCCCCTCTCAATCATGAAAAGGTTCCCCCACTCTTCCTCTTCTCTCTCAGCTACTAAAGAATGTTCCCTTCACTCTTTGGAATGCGCCCCCATCTCACTGCCTCTCTGTCTACTCAATAGATTTTCCCTTTGCCTCTTAGTCAATCTCTGATTGAACAATGCACCCTCTTATCAATCTCTGAAGGAAGTGCCTTAGTTCTCTCATCCCTCTTAGCTTCAAGTCTACACACTCTCTCATAGAAGTGTGCCCTCACTTGAGTAGTGCGCCTCTCTCTCTCATAAATGCACCTATGCTTCTTTGATGCTCAATCATTGAGTAGTTTCCATACCTTTACCCCTTTCCTCCTTTTAACAGATGTAGTGATTGATTAGGGTTCCAAGTCCCTAATTTGCTTTGCATGCAAAATCACACTTCCGCATTAAAAAATCTCGCATGCAAATCTCTCATGCAAGAGGTAAAAGTCATAGAAATCTCTGCATGCTTCCACCACTGAAGCCATGCTGATTGGTAGAGTGTTTCTCACACACTACATCCATGCCTACTCAATTAATGTCCCTTCATGCTAGGAATGAGCTCATGAAGGACATCCTGAGATACAAATCTCAACACTCCCTCTTAGCGAGGGAATTCCTTCTAGCACTTGGATCTATCACTCTCTCTACTGCTTCTCTCTCTGTTGCTGTAACTACTCCCTCTACATTGGATGCATCTATTTCACTTTGATTTGATAATCTATGAGCCTCCTCCATTAATGTCATCTTGAGGGAAGCCTCACGCTCTCTCTTTGTCACTAACATTGATCCAAGCTCCAGTATCCCTCTGGAACTCTACTCCAAACTCCCTTTGAAGCTGTCTAGAGGCTGATCCACCAACCTTTGCTTGACTCTCTTGCTATGAGATGTCTCATCCTGCTTCTGAGACTCCATTAGGGTCAAATTATACTAGCTAACCCTCTTGTCAAAACTTGAAGAAGTAGCCTCTCGCTCACTCCCTTGAATTGAGGATTGACTATTCAGTACCACTTCAATCCTTGGAGCATCTCTCTTTGTCTATCTCGGACACTGATGTAGAATCTGATATCCACCCAGATCCTTTTGATGTAGGCCAACCATGCACTGCATACTCCTTAACCACCCGATTACCCATCAAAACTCGCTCAACTAGATTCACTCCCAATACATAGGTAAATATGTGTCCACTCTTGAACAACACTACATACCCCGCATCCTCCAAGGCTGGAACTAAGAGTATGTTATCCTTCATCCCTAGAACATAGAGTACTTGCGACACCTCCAGAAGTTCTCCAAACTCGAGTTGGAACATTACTCGTCCCATTCATTTTATTGCATGCACAGTGGCCTCACTCTGTACAAGCTGATTTGGACCTGTCTCTAAAAGCAGAGATGCATATCACCTTCTTGTCATGTGGTTACAATACCCACTTTCAACTATCCACTTCTCATCAACCTCATCCTCAGGTTCATTACTGTCACAACTTGACACAAAAGAAATAAGGGAGAACTCCTTCTCAATCTTTGCAATGAACTCATCCACCTCAACGTATGTTGTAACTTGTCCCTCTTTCTCCTTCTTACCCTTATTCTTATGAGGACATTGGCTTGCATAATGGCCAAACTTGTTGCATGCATAACACCAATTATTACTGAGACCCTTTTCACCCTTCGAAGTAGATCCTCCTTTGAAGTTCTTTTTACCTTTGGCCTTGCCTCTGCTCACAAGTGAAACGTTCTCCTGATCATTACCAGTCTTGTGGTTTGACTGATTCGATCTCAATCTCAACTCCTCTTTAGTGAAATCGTCTCACAATCTATCCCAGTTGGGAAGATTCTCTTTGGCGATGATGCAATGAATTAAGGTCTCCCATGGTTTGGAGGATCCTTTCAAGGCTGACTATACCATCTCTACATCTGCAATATTTACTCCCACCATTGCAATTTCATCTCGAACTTGTGTCACTTTGGTAAGATATACTGCAACTGGATTGGCCTTCAACTTCCTATTGTTGTACGCGGCCAAATCTGCTGCACCTATTGGAATGGTAATGGGATCTTTGAAAATATCCCACAACTCAGTCTCTTCCAACAACAGTGTGATTCTTTCCTTCCATGCACTGAAGTTGGTTTCCCCCTCCAACCTATCCTTAAATCTCAGTCGGGTTGCCATGACCCTGAAGATCTGATGGACTATGATTCAAACCCCTAAATCAAACTAATATGTAGATCATTGTGCAATCTCTACAATATCATTGTGCAAACCCTTGGTTTCTTTCAGAGACAAGGCTCTGATACCATGTTAATTTTATCTATGAGCTTAACTCTGATTAACTACTTTGAATACAATTCCCATATGCATACACATAAATAAATCTCAGATCTGTTTGTATAAGCAACAATACGTAAACTCCTTAACTTGTCAAACATGTGTAGCGGAACTGGAAACCAAACACATACAGCGTAATACAATGATTTACCTTGGAAACCCCAATGGGGAAAAACCAACAAACTAGGGCTTTCTATAATTTGAATTGGAGAAATTATAGAATGATTACAATCAGCTTTATCATATAAATAGAAGAACCTGATGCCTTGGAAGGCATGTTAGATTTCTGGGATAAACCCTCAATACTCAACAACCACAACTGTCTCTGAAGGAATGCACCCCTCTTTGACATGTGTGATCAATCTCACAACTGCGCCCTTTGCTCTTCTTTGATCTATGATGGAATCAAGTCTAGATCACAACCAAGGGAAGTGAACCCCTCTCAATCACTAAAAGGTATGCCCCACTCTTCCTCTGCTCTCTCAGCTGCTGAAGAATGCACCCCTCACTCTTTGGAATGCACCCCTATCTCACTATCTCTCCGTCTACTCAATAGATTCACCCTCTGCCTGTCAATCAGTCTGAAGGAAGTGCCTCAGTTCTCTTAGCCCTCTCAGTTTCAAGCATGTGTCCTCTCTTGCAGAAGTGCGACCCCATTGGAGAAGTGCACCTCTCTCTCTCTCACAAGTGTGCCTCTGCTTCTCTGCTGCTCAATCACTAAGTAGTTGCCATACCTTTACCCCTTGCCTCCTTTTAATAGCTATATTGACTGATTAGGGTTCCAAATCTCTATAATTTGCTTTGCATGCAAAATCACACTTCTGCATTAAAAAATCACACTACCGCATTAAAAAATCTCGCAAATTCGGTATCCAAGAGGTAAAAGTCTCAGAACTTTCTGCATGCTTCCACAACTGAAGCCATGCCGACTGGTAGAGTGTTTCTCACACACTACATCCATACCTACTCAGTTAATGTCCCATCATGCTAAGCATGAGCTTATGAAGGACATCCCGAGATAGAAATCTCAACATTGGATATTAATAAAATTATCTAATCTTATCTTATCGATGGGACTAGAATAGGTGGTCATGGAACTGAAAGTTCTGATTAAGTAACTAAAAGCAAGGTCAAAATGGTCTTTTGTTTTATTTGTATGTGGCAGAGATTGTAATGCAATCTATTTGCTGGCATTTTAGAATTCACCAATATCTGCTTCTCCTTGAATGTCTTTGCTAGAAATTAGCTCTCTTTTGCCTCTTGGGGCATCTTCTATAGGTCTCTATACAAAGCTTTGTGTGATCGGGAGAGCATATTGACAGTCTAGTTACTTAACGTGTATTCTAGCAATCTAAACTTTAAAGGGTCCTTTTTTCCAGTTTATTTCTTTAAAAATGGAATTGGATTGATAATATGATGTGCTGAATCTCACCTGTTTCTTTAAAAATGGAATTGGATTGACAATAAAATGGCCCATGTGATAGACTAAAACCCCACGGAATAGTCATCTATCTCTGGCATTGAAGCCTTTGGTTCACTAGTTCTAGTGTGCGTTTGCCATCTTTATACAAAATGTTCATTGCTTCAAATCTTCTGACATCGAATGAGCATTATCTTAAATTTGATTGTCTTGTGAAATAATCTCCTCAGCTTCAATTCAAAGGAAAGCTAGCAGTGCTTCATGGTAAATATTACTTTCTATTCTACAAACATTCATCAGTGCCGTAATTTTACTTTTCCAATATCTTTATTTCTTTTTGCAGACGTTTGTGAAGGAAGTTATTGGATTGCATGACAAATACCTGCAGTATGTCAGCACGTGCTTTGAGAACCATCCTCTTTTCCAGAAGGTTTGCATGTGTATATTCATTCACTCTCAATCTCTATGTTTTTTTGTTCTTTAAGCATATGTTTTTTTACGGATGTGCTGTATATAATATTAATTTCATTTTACGCACTTTTGCAGGCCTTAATTGAAGCATTCAATGTATTTTGCAACAAAGGAGTAGCAGGAAGCACAAGTGCAGAATTATTGGCTAATCTTTGTGACAACATATTGACAAAGGATAGCAGTTTAAAATTAAGTGATGAAGATATTGAAGATACACTTGAGAAGGTGGCTCCTGCATTTCATTTGGGATTACTGCAATTTTAAAATTACACATCTTACTTGAGTGCTGATATCATTATTCATAAATACTGCAGGTTGTAAAGCTTCTTGCATACATCCATGATAAAGATTTATTTTCAGAATTTTATAGGTATGTTTCTCCAAATCTCCCTCTTCAAAACCTATTTCCTGAATAAATCGGATATATGTCTTAATGAGTAAGAGCTTCTCAAGCATTTGCTGAGTATTTGAAGACAACTATTGAATGGAAAGCTTCCAATGTTTTAGCTTTTTTTTTTTTCAGTATGCAAAGAAATTTGTGTTGCATTGACCTTTGTTGTGAGAGAATATGACGATTAGACTGCAGATTATTTGTTGTTTTTCCTGTGATACATTTCAAATGATAAGGTTGGCTAACAACCTTCGATGGACAAATAGTATTCATTGAACAAACTACATTGTATTTGATCATTGTAGGAAAAAACTAGCATGTCGGCTTATAATTGATAAAAATGCAAATGATGAACATGAATGGAGTATCATAACGAAATTGAAGCAACAATGTGGAGGCCAGTTTACTTCAAAGATGGAGGGAATGGTACGCAAAATGCGACTATTTTTTCAAGTCTGTGAAATACTTACAGCTTGTGTATTTATAATTTAAAACCCTGGAAAATAATTTAAATCTCTTTTGTTCATGTTCTTCTAATCCATATATTTCTTCTCAGCTTACTGACTTGACTTTGGCACGAGAGAATCAACCAAACTTTCAAGAATATCTTGATGATAATGTGCATGCACATCCTGGAATAGAGTTGACTGTAACAGTCTTGAATACTGGATTTTGGCCCAGCTGCAAGTCAATCGATCTCAATTTGCCTGCTGAGATGGTGAGATTTCTGTATTTCCCACTATTTCCACAAAAGGTTTTAGAAATAGAAGAATATGATATCAATTTGAAGTATCTTGAATTTGTTTTGTGAACACCTGAATGATTCCATCAGGAGTAAATGACAGAATGGAAGTCATTTATTTTTGAAAGTCTATAAGTGTTTCATGTAACTAAAAGGAATTGTTCAAGTATTTTGCATGATTTAATGAGTCTGGAAAGAAATTGTTATATAGGCTAGAAACAACAACATGCCATCTTTAGCTTCTAGATCTAGGGAATCCACATTTTTCTTGAAGATATTAAGTCTAGTCAAAAGCTGATTTGCTAACTCAGTTCTAGAGGCCCAAAATCACCCATCTCCTACTTTTGGCAAACACTACAAAGTCTATTTGACCAGACTTTTGAATGGGATCTATCCTTGAATTCTAGGCTTGCATCTTTAAACCATCATCCTATGTCCTAAAGCACTTATTTCCTATTTCATACTTATTCTATCAACATTTGAGATGGTTGGTCTAATAGACATAGTTTTCTTATGTCACAGTACCTGAATCGTATGGGCCTATCACAATTCCTGTGTCAGTTCTTCCATATAGGGCCTAATATTGAGTTGCATGTTGAACATGCTATGATATGGGAATATTGCGCAAGTTTTGAGAAAAAAACATACTTGTCAGCAATTCAGAGGCACTGGGATATGGGAGTGAGAATCCATTGTGTATCCCAAGTATGAAAGCCTCTTTTGGAAATGTAGATCCTCATTAGTGTTGATGAACCAACCATATTGAAAAAAGTCTCTCTAATCACATTGAAGAATCCAAAAGGACCTGTAATTCCCGAGATTTCTGGTTCTTTGTAACTGGTGTCTAATAAAAATCTACTGACTGGCATCTCAACGTGGCTCTTACAATCCACTTTGTTTTCAAAACCTTTTCTCGATAGCAGAAAGCAGTCAACCCTAGGCTTTGTTAATCTTTGGAAATAGGAAAAATTTCCAAAGAAACTAGCATTAGACCTTTCTTCATTCCCTGTTTTCCCATAAAGACCTTCGCAGTCATTTCCAATTTTTATGTCCTATTTGCTGAAGGACAAATGCAGAAATAGTAATAAATATGACCAAGGATGGTAGTGTACCCTGCCAAATATCTTGATGGATCCAACAATGCTGTAGTTTGCCTTTAATTTTGTTCAATACCCTACTACACTACTTAACTGATGAGACACCAATACCAAAGGGGATATTGAGATATCTATTGATTTGACATGGTTGGATAAGTTTTCATTGATGAGACATCAATACCAAAGGGGAATTGGGGTATCTATTGATTTGATGTGGTTGGATAAATTTGCATTGCATTGTGAGTGAATCTAGCTCATCTTCTTGACTAGCCAACCTAGCTAATCAAAATCAATTATGAGGAATAACATGTCTTGTCTAGTTTCTTTGGCTTACTCAAGTCGCTTGATATCCTTCAGAGCATGACTGCTTCAGATGCAATGCTGCTCCAATTGTTGCTTTGTATTATGCTTCTCTGGATGAAAGTGCAACAAGCTTTTACTTATCCAAGAAACTACCCCATTTCTGAGGTTGAAAGTGTAAGCTGATGTGGATATTCTTCCATCAAATTTTCATGTCCAATCTGCATCTGGAAACTGCTCAACCTGAAATTTTCACTTTTTTCAAATGCAACTCCCAAATGTAAAATACCTTAAATATACATAAGCACATTTTTTTTACATTACAATGCACCATCTTGTGACAATTCAGAAGTCCTGACAACCTACCAATTGGCAGAGCAACAGTAGGACGATTGATGAGAAAGGATTCCAAGCTGAGTTCCATTTAATTTTGATTTTCTGCAGGATTTGATTTCTGTGTTCTGGTGAACAGGTGCATGTCTTGACTGCATGCCCAGGTTTTGCCCAAATGTCAAAAGTTGATGAATTACTTTGGTGTAGGTTCCCTTAAAATGATGGCCGCGAAGATTGTAGAGTCATCCCTTGTAACCACTAGTTCCAATATTTAGTCTTGTCACATACAGCAGAAAGGATTTGTTTGCAACCCCTTCCCCTCCATAAGGTAAAGAATAAAATCCTGTGAATCAAAATGAAAATAGCTTCAAACTAGCATGTTACATCATTTTATTCTATGCTTTACTTTTGGCTCTCAAGAACCAAACTCTTGAGCAATGTCCGAAACACTCTTTTACCATTGAAAGAGTAAAATGAAGCCAAATCAGTGAACCCCAAAATGGCGATGGGTCATAGATGGAGATGCCCTTTTTGAGTGGAGTAATTTTAATTTTTAAAGAAGCTATTATAAGCTAAATCAACATCTTTTTGGCACTATTGCAAGTGGGTCAAGACATGTCGGGTAGTATACATTCCACAAAAGCTTGAAACAATTAAGTTGCAAATTGCAGCAAATATTAACAGTTAATTTTCAAATTTCAATTACCAAGTGTACCTGCCTTTCAGGAACAACTCTTTCAAGAGTTGACATTTTAGGCAGGGCCAACTCAGTAAGGCCCTCAATGTCAGTGAGTCAAGTAGGGGTCCGAAAGTCTGGCAGGCAAACAAATGAGGGCAAGAGTGTAACACAAAGCATGTTAAGTAAAAAATGGTGGGTAATTTGCAAGTATCAATCATTGCATTTTTATTTAGCTTATTAATAAGAAACCATTCATTCACCTATTTGAACGAGTTCTTAATTCAATCTTTGCAATTTGTCTGTCTAGAATTATTTGATTGTACCTTTTATGGATGGTTGGTTTTGTTCCCATTCTGTTCGTGCCTATCTTACTGTTTTTGCTGTTCATTGAAATTGTGTCGTACTCTTGAGCCATCCTTGAAATTTATCACCCTGTTGCTGGAAGTTGGTGGAACCTATGTATATTATTTTGTAAAACTTCTCAGAGGTGAGTTTTGAGTGTTCGCTGCTCTTTGTTTACAGGTAAAATGTGTAGAGGTTTTTAAAGAATTCTACGAGACACAAACTAAACATCGAAAGCTTACATGGATATACTCTTTAGGGACGTGCAATATTTTTGGCAATTTTAATGTCAGGTCGGTGGAGCTTATTGTGACTACGAGTCAGGTAAATTCTTTTTATTTTGTATTGATAGTTTTCATGTTTTCGATTCTTTTATTTGTTGCCATCCACCTTATTTTACTGTGAATTTGTTGCCATCCACACGAGAGTTATTTATCACATTTATGGTTCTGGACGAGGCACCATCAGATCAGTGGTTTTAGGATTTTTAAAATAGTTTCATTTTGTTTCTACATTGTCCTTACTTTGAATGATCCATTTTGTGTTTCTATATTCTTTTCTAATGCTGACAATTACCTTTTGTAGGATTTTTAAAATAGTTTCATTTTGTTTCTGCATTGTCCTTATTTTGAATGATCCATTTTGTGTTTCTATATTCTTTTCTAATGCTGACAATTACTTTTTTTTTATCATGTTTGCATTTTGGTCATGTAATGATAACTATTTCTACCTGTGGAGGAAGCCAGTGGAAATCACCCATATCTATAGTTGTAAATTTGTTTGCCTTGCAGAATTGATTGTTCATAGTATTGATTTGTTTATTAATGAAATATATGGGGATGTTCACTGTGCAGGGATCTGTATTATTGCTGTTCAATTCTGCTGAAAAATTAAGCTATTCAGCAATCAAATCTCAGCTGAATTTGTCAGACAAAGATATTGTTAGATTGCTACATTCACTTTCATGTTTAAAACACAAAGTCCTGAATAAGGAGCCAAGCACAAAAACTGTCACACAGTCTGATCACTTCGAATTTAATGCAAAATTTACTGACAAATCAAGAAAAATCAAGGTCTGAGCTAAAAACAAACCTTAATTAATTGATTTCATGTGGATCTTGTAACATTAAAAGATCACTTGATAATAGTGTGTTTACTGAATTGTAGATTCCTCTTCCTCCTGTGAATGAGAAGAAGAAGATAATTGAGGACGTGGAAAAAGATAGGCAATATGCAATTGATGCTTGTATTGTTCGAATCATGAAGAGCAGAAAAGTTTTAGCCCATGAACAATTAGTAACCGAGTGCAGTGAGCAACTTGGACGAATGTTCAAGGTAAGCACTATAGAATGGTTAATTTATTTGGTCATAATTCAGACAAGAATTTTGCAAGTTTCATTCGGTAGCTAAAATACTCTTTGCTGGCAGCCGGATCTTAAAGCAATCAAAAAGCGGATTGAAGATTTGATCACAAGGGAATTTTTGGAGCGTGACAAAAACAACCCTAACATGTTCAGATATATAGCCTGAAAAAGCTTCAACTAAATGAGTGGGATTTTGGCTTTGTAAAATACCCTGCCTTGCCCAAAATTTCACGGAGCTGTAATCCAAATTTCATGTATTCTTTAACTTTGCTGGTTTCCTTTAGAGCTATTAGTTTATGTTTAGTATATATGGTTCCAAGCATATGTACTCTATTTATTAAAATTTGCCTTGGAGTTGGAGTACAGCTTCAAGTTTTCAGGGACTCCTCTTTGACCATACAGTGGATGAATGATGAGCTCCAGGTATACAATACTGGGTTAACTCAATTGGCTATTCATTTGAAGCAACTTAAGGGACTATTTTAGCAGGTAGCTTCACTCATATTTATCGAGGGCTGAATACTGTGGCAGATATGCTTTCAAATTTAGGAATTCAGAAATGGACGTTGATGACGTATATGCTGTGTTATATCACAACTTATTATCAACTGAAGTGCTTCTGCACCTTAAGAATATGTTTTGCGTTCTGCTTTTGTTTTTTAGTGGAAAAAGGATGGTGCCAAGCATATGTGGCCAGCATCAGAACTTGTTTTTAATTTCCAGGGTCTTCAAGAGCTAACCTGAGGACTTGACTAAAATTTGTTTTGTTCTTGTTAGGTAATATTAAATAATGGCATCAAGAACGGTCTGGTAGGGGAGGGGCTCAAGAATCAGCGGGAATTGGCTATTTTTCTGTGTATTTCTGTAATCACGCAAATTAGGTTCTTTGTTTAATATATGATTGCATAGATAATAATTAATATGTGCAAATGAAGTGATCCCTACCTCCAACACCACTGTCTTATGCCCTGTTTGCCCTTTCTTTTGTTTGCAATAAAAGACATCTGCCTGGCATCTAATTTATTATAAGGGTAATAAGGGAGAGTTATGAAGGTGAGGGTTTTCTTAGAATGGTTCATGGAACGGTACCTCTTCCCCTCGATTGAAGGCTGGAGCTACCTACGACCTGGCATGAGCTTCCGCCCCTATCCAGATCACCATAACTATGGCATGTACTAAGAGCATTGGCATTGGTTAAAATTCTGGCTGGAAATTCCATTTCTCGAACTAAATCATAGCCATATTGATATAAGAATCCTTTACATAGTATATATTTTTGGAAAATTTTAATTAGTTTTTAAATAATGTGTTTATTTGATGTATTTAATTTGATTACCATTTTTATATGTATATTTATTAGTACAACAATTTGTTGTTGGCTTCCCTTGGTTTTAAAAATGTGTTATGATAGGGTTAAGGAAAATGTGCTTACAACACAATGTTGGTGGTGATATAATGAACTAAATGATTCTAACATATTATTTAGATTATGTTAAATATTAGACTGTACAAATATAATTGACATGTATGATACATGAATGTTGGTGGTGATGATGAACCAAATGATTCTAGAACATATTGTCTAGATTATGTTAAATATTAGATTGTGCAAATATAATTGACAAGTGTGATAGATCATTGCAAGAATAAATGAATGCCTTATTTTTATTTACATGGTATCATTTACATCATTTACATTTTCTATGGCTTATTTGTTACATGGTTACCCTAATACCAAATACTTGCCTCTTCAAGGCCGAGCATTCACTAGCTGGGCCTTGTCCTTGAGCTCCACGCTAGGAATCATACATCACACACATAGATCACCTCTTGTCCTTATTCTTTTTTGATATATCTTTTTCAAAAAAAATAAAAAAATCATGTAGAAGAGACGTGACAATAATTGATCACACATCTACATGCAAAAAGAGAAAGGATGATCATAAATAAAATGTATCATCACTAGTAGAAAAATGGGTGATAAATGACGAGGCAACGAAAAAATTTGGTCACCAAGTGAAATAAACTAGCATAGATCCATCTTAAACTCATATCTATCAAGCACCGAGAGGGATCCAATTTCATGAGGTGTATTTCTTTTTTTAAATTTAAACTCAAGAAATTTGATCTTTCTTGATTGATAGATCCGGGTTTAAGTTTTAAGTTTTTATTTTATAAACGAACATCTACTTTTTAATTACTTTTCATAATATTTTATTTTATGAACCAACATGGATTTTTTTTTTTAAATATTTTCCATAATTTTGTGCAATGACTAAACCACCAAAAACGTTTCACACCACAATGTTTTTAAGTGAAATATGACCAAATTTGAGCAATTTTAAGTGATCTCACAAGTAAAAATGACTAACATAAATGACTAAATTAGTCATGGGATAAAAAATATGACTATTTTAGTCATGGGATAAAAATTATGACTATTTGAGTCATGGGATACAAAATATGACTAGACAATCTAAGTTAATAATTATATAAGATTTCCTTTAATGTTAAAATTTACAAAATTGTAATAATTTTGTTATATTTTCCGTAAGTTTTAATGCTGCAGCATTAAAATTTACAAAATTTTAAAATTTTATTGTCAAAATTGTAATTTTCCATTGTTTGAACAATAAATAATTCCCTCCTTTCAATAGAATCTACTCTATATATTGTTTTTATTGTCTAATTTTAATCCCCAATTACAATTTGTCTAAGAAGCATTGTTAATCACTAGTATGAAAATGGGTATCGAAATGAGCACCTATTAAACAGTTTGTCGCAAGGCTCATCTTCGAGTGTAGATCTAGTTGTTCTTGCTTCAGGTATGGATTTCGATCTGCATTTATTCGCATGTCTCTGTGTCCAGTTAGGTTTATATGGTGGCTCTTGATTCAACGCAGATGGAGCACATACCAGATCTCTGACGGTTCTTGCTTCAGGTATGGATTCCAATCTGCATTTATTCGCATGTCCCAGTGCCCAGTTAGGTTTTATTTGGTCGTTCATATTAACTAACGTATATTGGGAGTAGTAAGTTTCTATAGCATCAAAAACTGGTGGAAAAGGACCCGTAAAGAAGAAATGGGAAGACCCTAGACGTATTTCTCTTTATTCCCAATTGTCAGACTATGTCCCCTTTCCAACTGATTCACCAATGAGACAAGATGAATATATTAATCCTTTCCTTTCAATTTACCCATACACTACTCGAGAGCGGGATTGCCGGGAACATGCTCAAGAAGATTATATGCAGACCATTTTGGAGATAGCAACAGAAGTATGGGATCTTGAGAAGAAGCTGCGGCAGCTCAGAGGGTTTTGCACTATGCGATTTAGTATTGAGGCAAAGAGCGCGGGCACGAATGATGCTAAAGTTCTTCAGCAACACAAAGGCAATGTTGGCCAAGTATTTTCCTTCTTTCAAGTATGTAATGACTCTTAGTGATAGATTCCTAAAGATCTTATGAATTATAGATTATTAAAGAGATGACAGTTATAGGTTATTAAATAGATTCTTATATCGCTTCTTAGCTGATGAAGAATATAGTGAAATCACTATCAGTCTCCTACCATCTCTAGAGTATAGGTTTTTAGGGTTTTGACTGGTGGAGTGATCATCTTCTCTTCTTGACGGTCGCATGGTTGTTTCCCCAATGGCTCCAACACCGCCTCTTCCTTCATTCTGACCTTCACATATTCCCTCCTTCTCCATCATCCTTCTTGCTTTGTTCCTTCCTCACCCTTATTCTTTGGGTTTCACACCATGCCCGGTACATACATGGGGATCCAGAGGATTTCTTGAAGCTGCATATTGGATGGAAGGACAAGATGACTTTTAGCTATCTGTATCTCAATCAAAATCATATGGGCGGTGAGTGATTGATCCATTGTTTGTGGAATATGTGGTGGCATAACAACCTTCTGATGTGCGTGATTCCGAGCAACCGGGGTGGTGTCTCTCCCACCATTGATCAGTGTGAGAGATCCATCTCGATATCCATTGAAAGCTAATTTATGAAGTGACTAACATGTGACACTTATGGGTCACATCTGTATTACTGAGATGTGCTACATCCGTATTATAGACGAGCTTGGACTTCGAGAAAGCTTGATATGGATATTATTAATACACTCTGAAATATCCTTCAAATACTCAGCATCATAACCAAATATTGAGGTTGTGTTCTTATGAAGTTCATTCTAACAAAATTAATAGAGTTGCAAATTTTGGGATCAAATACTAAAATTGAATATTATCCACAACAAATTGTATGAACTATTTACCAAACATATAAGGAATAAATTCTTGAGAGGCAAATTGTCATGATGCAGAATTCACTACCATATAAAAACCTAACCAAATAATCAAAGTTCCATAAATATGATACAAACTGAAAACACGAAGTCGGGAATGAAATATATATTTTCTTGATATATTGAAATAGGTTATCTGGAAATGAATATCTACTATGATCACGGAAGCCTTTCAGACACATGTAAGTTGAACAATTTTTTAGTCTTCTTAGAGTTCCTACATTTAAATTTCATAGTAGACATTAAAAACCACCAAAGCAAGCTCTAGAAATTTCCTACCACAATGAAATACATCTGATTTCATATAAATGTTTAATCTAGTTCGTAAAAGATCAATCTACTAAAATGGCTAGTGGTCTTCATTTCAAGCTATTACTGGAATAGTACTAATGTAATACCCCATTTTTCCCTTAATGTTTATTGGATTCAATGTAAATACGATGTACATGCAGTGTGTGTATTTTCCCTAGTGTGGAGCTCAAGGCCAAGACCCCACTAGTGGATGTTTGAGTTTATTGCTTAGGCAAGTATTTGACAGTTTGATTATTCATGGGCTGTTAAGCCATGAAGAAATGTAAATGATGTAATTATTATTAATGGATAAAATAACCAAGTAGATGGCTAAGGAGGCAACTAATGAGAAGGCACCATATGTATCCACTAGGGAGAGGTGAGGCGGTTATGGGATTGGTTTCCCATGTTGTCACATGTCCGATTGTGAACCCGTTTGAACTCCATGCTGACATTAATGCGGTTGCAGAGGGTGGTTGAGAACCATGTTGCTGAAGTTGATGGAGTATGGAGCATGCCTTCGATTCTGTATGGCAAGGCATGGCTTTGGTTGATTGTCCAGAAAGAAACTCAATGCCTGAAACGGGAAGAACCTGTTTGACTACCGTGGGTGGAAGGAAACAACCACCACATTCATCACTCGCCCTTCACAACTCATTCACGCATAGACGCACTAGCCATTCATGATCCATCACTCTACAGAGAGAGAGATATTTCTCATATGTTCCTGCATACATAGAGTCAACAAAGTTGTATAACCTGAAGATAGCCGTGTTTTCCCTGGATGATAGAAAATACAAAAGAGTCGATAGCCATAAAAACTGTGTGTGAACCCAATATACCAGTGATAGAGCGCCCATGACAGAGTGGTAAGAACCCGTGAAGAAACCGCAAGCCTGAATAGTGCAGAGAAACTATGAGAGAATTTGAGCCTGGATTGCAGAGCAGAGCCTTGTCTTCAAGCCTGGAACAAGTTAGCTTGTTGAACTGTGGAAGATGGTTGGGTTGCTTGATAAACCCAGTGAAGGTTGTAGTCTCATAGAACTAGCGACTAGACCTTTCTATTCCCATCCTGGAATAAAACTGGAAGGGAAGAGGCCTTGAGGGATTGTGCAGTAGAGAATAGGATCTTCCTGTGTTGGATGTGGTAGGTAATGTGGGTGCCAGGTCGGCTGAGTGTTGAGATGCCTGCAGCTATGTGGTTGAGCTCACTGGCTTAGAAATGCCTCCCTTGCTATCCCTGTTCGCTTGATAAATCCACTACCGGTTGGCTTAGTGTGATCAACTTGTCTGATACGTTTGATAAACCCAATGGTATGCTAGCTTGGCATGATTGTATTGCTTGATATGCCTGATAAACCCACTGTAGGCATGACCCTCTTGTTGGTATGCTTGATAAACCCAACTGTATGCTGGCTTGGCATGACCCTGTTGTTGGTATGATTGATAAACCCAACTGGAAGTTGTCTTAGCATGACCAGTATACCCCTAAATGCTTGATAAACCTACTGTAGGTTGGCTTAGCATGGGTAGGTTCCTTGGAATGCTTGATAAACCCAACTACAGATTGGCTTAGCATTGGGATGGAACCTTGACTGTGAGAGAACTTGATAGCCCTCCTTAGTGGATACACAGCCCAACTCAGGGATGATCTCTCAACTGAAAGAGTACAGGTTGGATAGAGATCTAAGGTTGGGTGGAACGTTGCTCTCACTTAGCCAGTTGCTTCAGAAATTGAAAGATACTTGTACTTCTTGTTATGTTAATTAATGGTGTTTCATTGTTATGAAATGATGGCTTATGTTTAATTGTGCAATTGTAGAATGTATGTTTGTATGAATTTGGTTGATAAAAATTCTTGTGTTAGCCTGAGTAAGGGTCCGAGTTTATTGTTATATGTATAACATTGCATTGCATGAGTTCAATGCCTTACAAGTCTTGTATGGGATAGATGCTTTGTTAGATCTAACTCTATGCATTTTATATGTTATGATATGTTTGATTGACTTGTGAATGAGTTACATTTTTGCATTTGATCCTTGGGAAGGAGGGGGGGATTCCTTGGAGTGTTTCAGAACCCCTCTGAGGGTCAGATGGAGGGAATATCATGATAGGAGAAGTTTAAGTCCTTTTTGGAAAGAGTTATGGACAGATCTTTAGTGGGAAAATTGACATAGAAAAGTGCTCATATGGGGCAAGGATTTCACCATTGGATAGAGCTCTCCAAGAGCTTTCCAACAGTACCGAACTTGTCTCATTGGGACCAAGGATGGAGAAGTTATGCCCCCTAGAAGATGGTGTGGAAGTTACCATGATAGAGGGTATGGTTCCGCATGCCCGCATCCACAATGCGGATTGCGTATTATGGAATCATGGGAGTCAGAGTTGCGTTTGGACTTCCGCATTTCCGCATCCACAATTGCGGATTGTGGATTGCAGGGGCGATCGTTGTCGGATGTCGACATTGGACCTTCCGCATCCGTAATTGCGGGTTGCGGATTGTAGGTCCACCGTTGCGGATTGCGGATTGTAGGTCCACCGTTGCAGATTGCGAGTTGCAAGAAGGTAGTATTTTCCGTTATGAGGTTTGGAACTTCTCCATCCGCCATTGCGGATTGCAGATTGTAGAAGTGACCGTTGCGGATTGTGGAAGTGACCGTTGCGGACTGTGAATTGTGGGTTCGCAATTGCAGATTGCGGACCCGAGCTATTTTGACTATGTGTGTTCAGTCAGATTTGGAGACAAAAAAATGTATCAGGGTCTCCCATGGCCTAAGTTGGTCAGTGGGGACATGACAGAGTAGTATCAGAGCTTCAGTTGCGACACTGAGAGTTGTTTGGGTTGGACCGTGCATGAAATTTTGGTTGTGAGATGCGCCCATGGCGTGGTTTTGATGAACTTATTCAATTAATTGATTATTCAAATGAATAGTCCCAGGTTTGAATGGGTATGATAGAGTTATATGTATGCTTGTGATATCTAATAGAATGTCTCTAATATGCATAGACATAGCAGCAGCTATAAGGCGAATCGTATCATAGGGCAATGCATAGAACGGTGTAAGAATGGTCACTCTAAACGATGAGCAGGACCCATTTGATCCTGAAGATGATGTGTTGGGTGTGAACGTGAAAGAAGCACATATAGAGGCCAAGTTTGATGGAAGAAGGGAGCAAGTGATTCCCCCAAACTTGGTTGAGACTATGGTAAGCTTTAATGAGCGGATGATGAAAGTGCAAGAAGAGCAACATCAACTCAATGCGGCCATTTTGCAGAGTCTTATGGACTTACAGTAAAGGATTAATGGTGGTTCTAACCCAAGACATGAAGGTCGTGAGGAGAGAAATGCAGAAAGTCAGTCTAGGGGACGTTTCATGAAAAGAACTCCAAGCCCTAGAAGGGGTTCTGTGAGCAAAAGACACAGGACACCCTCTCCTAAGTTTTCTTCTAGCAGGTCAGATGATTCTAATGGTTCTCAAAGGATCCTAGAACGTACTTCCAGTAAGAGTAAAGGCAGGAAGAGGCACATAGGTATTCCACAAGGAGAATTTAGGAAGGCAAGACCTCCCACTTTTGATGGTGAAAGAAAAGAGGGTCAAGAAGCAGAGGCATGGCTTCTTGGAATGAAGAAATACTTCAGAATGCATGAGTATTCAGAGAATGAAAAGGCTAAGGTTGCTATTTATAACCTTAGTGGAAGAGGTTCAATCTGGTGGGATCACCTCATGCAAGTGAAAGGAATCAGTGAAAGAAGAGTTAGCTGGGAAAAGTTTCAAAGATACTTTCAGGAGAAGTGCCTATCAGCTAGGTATTATGATAGCAAAAGAAAGATTTTAATGAACTTAGACTAGGACAGAACACCATGGATGATCATGTCCACAGGTTTCTGGATTTGTTGAGGTATGTAGACTATATCAAGGATGAAAGAGTGAAGATCCAATGCTTCCTCGGTAGTCTACCACAGAGCTACAGAGATAGAATAGAGTTTGTGAATCCACCAAGCTTGGATGAAGCCATTAGAATGATAGATAATTGCTATGAGCAGGGTAAAGGTAAAGCAGAGGTGCAGCCAACGTGGAAAGGTAAACCCAAGGGAAAGTTTGATCAGAAGAAAGGTGAATTCAAATCACCATTCAAAAATCAGCCTAGAAGATTTCCACAGGGCCAGCAAGCAAGAAGAGAATTCAAGCCAATTGTAGCAGCAGATAGAATGTCAAAGGGGCAACTTCAGTGTTGGGGTTGTGGAGAGAACCACATGCTCAGATATTTCACAACTACAAAGAAGAATCTTGGGAGCTTGCACAATGTTAGAGGCGCAGCTACAGTAGGGGACATGGCAAGAGCAACACCTAGGATTTATGTAGCACTGGATGACCACCAAGAAGACCATCAATCAACAGTAGTGGAGGTTGCAGGTAAGATTGCTTAGCAGCCTATTTCTATTTTGATTGATCCAAGGCCTACTCATAGTTATATATCTCCTAAGATAGTTGAAAGTTGTTCTCTTGGTAAAGTAAAGCATAGTAAGGCTTGGATAGTTCAATTAGCCACCAGTACCAAGAGGAAGGTAAGTGAAGTAGTGAAGGAGTGTCCTATGGAATTGAATGGAATCCTCACTCATGCAGAATTGAATGTCTTACCATTGGGATCATATGATGCCTTAATTGGAATGGATTGTTTGGAAAGGCATAGGGCCAAATTAGACTGTTATGAGAAAGCACTTGAATGCCTTAATGATGAAGGCAAGCCAAGGCTGGTAAAGGGAATTCCAAAACATGTTTCAATAAGGCAGATTTCAGCTATGCAACTAAGGAATTTTTATAAAAAGGGTTGTCAGTTATATGCTATGCATATATCAGATGCAGCAGAAAATAAAGGACCTAGGATATAAGACTTCTAGATATTGCAAGAGTTTTAGGATGTGTTTCTAGATGAAGTTCCAGGATTTCCACCTAAGAGAGATATTGACTTTTCCATTAATCGTGTTCCAGGAGCAGCACCTGTCTCCAAAGCTCCTTATAGAATGAGCACACGAGAGTTGGCAGAATTGAAGATGCAGTTGCAGGAATTAATGGACAAGGAATATATCAAATCGACTGTATCCCCATGGGGTGCACCGATGTTGTTTGTTAAGAAGAAGGATGGAATATTGAGTCTGTGTATTGATTATAGGCAGCTCAATAAAGTGACAATTAAGAACAAGTATCCCTTGCCAAAGATTGATGACTTGTTTGATCAAATGAACGAAGCTAGAGTGTTTTCAAAGATTGACTTGAGGTCTGGGTACCATCAAGTAAGGATAAAGGAAGAAGACATTCATAAGACAACCTTCGAGACTAGCTATGGTTATTATGAATTTACAGTGGTGCCATTTGGTCTTACCAATGCACATGCTACATTCATGTCATGAATAGTGTATTCAACAAATATTTGGATAAGTTTGTGATTGTGTTCCTGGATGACATTCTTGTGTATTCCAAGAATGAAGAAGAGCATGATGAACATTTTATAATGGTATTGCAAGTCCTTAGGGAGCACCAGCTATATGCTAAGCTAATTAAATGTAACTTCTATCAAGAAAAGGTGCAGTATTTGGGTCATATTATCTCAATAGAGTGCATTGCAGTTGATCTAGAGAAGACTGAGGCCATCATGGATTGGGCTACTCTAGGGAATGCAGCAGATGTTAGATATTTTATGGGCCTTGTTGGTTACTACAGAAGGTTCATTGGGGGCTTCTCCAAGATAGCCCATCCCATTACTTCATTACAGAGGAAGGACATCAAATTCACATGGTCTGAAAAATGTGAAAGAAGTTTCCAACAGTTAAAAGAATCGCTTACCAGTGCACTTGTTTTGAAGATTGCAGATCCGAGTAAGGATTTTGTAGTATGCATTGATGCTTGCATTGAGGGACTCATTGGAGTGCTAATGCAAGAAGGTTCTATGATTTTTTATGAGTCAAGAAAGATGAAGGAGCATGAAAGGAACTATGCCACCCATGACTTAGAGCTAGCAGCCATAGTTCACGCTCTCAAGAGATGGAGGCATTATCTTTTGGGAAGAAGATTTGAGCTCAGAACTGATCATATGAGTTTAAAATACTTATTTGACCAACCAAACCTGAATGTGAGGTGGACTAGATGGATGGAATTTCTTTGTGAGTTTGATTTGGAAATTAAGCATGTCAAGGATAAGGAGAATAAGGTTGTTGATGCACTCAACATGAGATTCCACATTGCAGCAATAAGTAGGTGTGAATCAGATTTGAAGGCAAGAATTTTAGAGGCCCAAGATAGTGATGAGGTCTACCTTCAGATCAAAGAGAAATTGAAGCAGAATGTACATTCCAAACAATGCAGATTTGAAGAAATTGGTGATGGATGAGATACACCAAAGACCATACTCAGGACATCCAGGATATCAGAAGACTATAATAGCAGCAAGGAAGACGTACTTTTGGCATGGTATGAAGAAAGACATAGTTGAGTACATTACTATATGTCAAAAGTTTCAATAGGTCAAGGCAGAGCATCAACATCCAACAGGATTTTTGCAGCCATTTCCCATTCCAAAATGGAAGTGGGAAGTGATTTCTATGGATTTCACAACATGATTTCCAATGACAGTGAAGAAACGTGATTCAATCATGGTGGTGGTGGACAAGCTATCAAAGGTAGCTCATTTCATTCCAGACAAGTCCCCCACAAGGCTAATGACATTGCAGATATATTCATGAGAGATATTTTCAGATTACATGGATTGCCTAAGGCAATAGTTTCAGATCATGACACAAAGTTCACATCCAATTTTTGGAAAGGATTGTTCCAGGAGTTGGGAACTCAGTTGAATTTTAGTACAACCTATCATCCTTAGATGGATGGCTAGACTAAGAGAGTGAATCAGATTCTTGAAGATATGTTAAAGATGTACGTGATGGATAATCCAACTAAGTGGGAAGACTACTTACACTTAGTGGAATTTGCTTACAACAATGGACATCAAGCATCATTGAAGATTAGTCCTTTCGAAGTGTTGTATGGAAAAGGATGCAGAACTCCAGTGAGCTAGGATAGCCCAGTGAAAAGAGTAGTGCTTGGACGATAAATGATTGAGGAGATGGAGCAAGAGATTGTGAAGATCAGGAAGAATTTGAAGGCATCACAGAACAAAAAGAAGAGTTACGAAGATCTGGAAATAATGCATAAGGAATTTCAGATTGGGGATCATGTCTACTTGAAAGTGAAACCAAGGAAGAGTTCCATGAAGTTGGGAAGTTGTGCCAAGTTGGCACCCAGATATTGTGGGTCATTTGAAGTCCTTGATAGGATAGGGCCAGTTGCATATAGGATTGCATTGCCTGCTAACATGAAAGCTCATAATGTTTTTCATGTTTCTTTGCTTAAGAAATATGTACATGATCCTAATCATATCATTGATTGGCATGTGATAGAGGTGGAACTAGAGGGAGAGTTCCACGTGGAGCCTACATGCATCCTCGACAGGAAGGTTACCTTGCTTCGGAACCGAGCCATAGGGAAGGTAAAGGTGCAATGGAGGCACCTTAGTCCAGAAGAGGCCACATGGGAGCTAGAGGATGCCATGAAAGAGGCATTCCCATTTTTGTTCACTTTTGAGAACACCGAGGACAGTGTTATTTTAAGGAAGAGGGAGTTGTAATACCCCATTTTTCCCTTAATGTTTATTGGCTTCAATGTAAATATTGTGTACATGCAGTGCGCGTATTTTCTCTAGTGTGGAGCTCAAGGCCAAGGCCTTACTAGTGGATGTTTAAGTTTATTGCTTAGGAAAGTATTTGACAGTTTGATTATTCATGGGTTGTTAAGCCATGAAGAAATGTAAATGATGTAATTATTATTAATGAATAAAATAACTAAGAAGCTGGCTAAGGAGGCAACTAATGAGAAGGGGCCATGTGTATCCACTATGGAGATGTGAGGGGGTTATGGGATTGGTTTCCCATGTTGCCACATGTTCGATTGTGAACCCATTTGAACTCCCTGCTGACATTAATGCGGTTGCATAGGGTGGTTGAGAACCCTGTTGCTAAAGTCGATGGAGTATGGAGCATGCCTGCGATTCCGTATGGTAGGGAATCACTCTGGTTGCTTGTTCGGAAAGACACTCAATGCCTGAAACATATAAAACCTGTTTGACTACCGTGGGTGGAAGGAAACAACCACCACGTTCATCACACGCCCTTTGTCACATCCCCCATTTTGACCCTTATAATATTTTGGGCTAGAATGTAAATAATGTATGCATATTATGTATGATTCCTAGCATGGAGCTCAAGGCCAAGGCCCTGCTAGTGAACCATGGGAATTGTAATTATGCATTCTAATATAAATGCCCACAACTAGCTATGCAATGCAACAAGAGATGGGGGCATGATATTACAAGGAATTGGGAGGAGGATATTCAAACCCTTGAGCTAGTTGAGTCAAGCCAAGTGTCAATGAGAGAACCCATGAACCCTCAACTACCGTGTTGACTTTTGTACCCAATCATTCATTTCTCCCAAGAGTTGGTTGAGGTAGTTAATTCCTTGGGGAATGGAGAGGTATGGCTGTCCAAATTAGAGTATGGATAAGCCACCCTTCCTAGATTTTCGTGTTTGGCTTCTTGGGCAAGAAAAGGGCCACGAAATTACTCCCCAAGCCATTATTCAACCACCAGTTTGCTCTCTCACGAGTATAGAGCTTCCTGGGCATTTCCCTCCACGAATTCTTGTGTTTACCTTCGTTTTCCTAACTGGGAAGGGAATTTTTGTTGTGTCTAACAATGGGGAAGAGAGGGGAAACAATTTGGGGTTTAATTGAGGCTGTTTTTGGCCCCTTGAATGCTCATACATCTATGGGAGAAATAAGTTTTCTTCCTTGGGGTTTATTCCCTCTTCCCACAATTTGTTTTTGGTGTGCCCACGTTTTGGGGAAAACCCATAGATCCCATTCTGTGAATCCATGGTTGAATTATGTATCCATGGCATTTTTTAGCTACTGTGTGTAAAAGAATGTTGGGGTTGAGATGAGTATCGATTGCTTTGGCCGTGCAGGGTTTGAGAGTCCCAAGTTCCTTGTAGATATCATGCCCAGCTTGGGGGTGGTCTCTGAGTGCTGAAATAATACAGGCTGGGTAGAGACCTACGGTTGGCAGGAATGTTGTAGCGACATAGCTAGTTGTTGGGACAACATTACATCAAGATGAGTATTTTCTTATGTAATTACTTCTGCAAATGTATTAATTATTGGCTATGTTAAATTGAATGGCATCATGTAATGTGTGTGGATGAGGTTTTCATTCCACTGTGCATGTTTAATTGATTTACATCTGCACACATGTATTTCTTTACTTTAAAATCTAATGTATGGGCTGAGTTTATGTAAAAGCCCCAGGATTTGCCATCATGTTCCCTTCCACGAATCGGATAGATAGGTGGGTACGTGATAGATGGTATCAGAGAAAAGGTTGCAACATTTGGGCCTTCATGGGCTACCTATCACAGCTTGCAGGGGTAAGTATGCTTCCTGCTCCTTATAGACCATTAAGAAAAAATTCAAACTTTCAAATTTTCAAAAAAAATTCTAAGTGTTTTTGAAAAATTTTCTAAGTTTGTATCGGAAAGAACTTACGAGTTTTCGTCCACAACGGCGGTGAAACTCAGCGAGTTCGTCCACAATGGCGGAAAGAACCGACGAGTTCTTGCCGAAATGGTCGACCGAAAATTTTTAAGTTCGCCAAACCGGAAGAACTCGGCGAGTTCATCCGCAACGACGACGAAACTCAGTGAGTTCGTCCGCAATGGCGAAAGGACTCGATGAGTTGGTATGAAAATTTTCAAAATTTTTCTAAGTGTCTTTCAATGGAAGAACTTGGCAAGTTGGTCTGCAATGGCGGAAGAACTCGGCAAGTTGATCTGCAACGGCGGAAGAACTCAGCGAGTTGGTCCACAACGATGGAAGGACTCAATGAGTTGGTCCGAAAAATTTCAAAATTTTTTCTAAGTGTTACGGCGGAAAGAACTCATGAGTTTTTGCCGCAACAGCGGAAGAGATGGGCGAGTTGCTCCGCAATGGTGGAAGAGATGGGTGAGTTTCTCTTCAACAGCGGAAGAGATGGGCGAGTTCGTTTGCAACGGTGTAAAAAGTTGGCAAGTTTCCGCCACTATGGCGGAAAAGGTTGGTGAGTTTCCATCGCAATGGCAGAACGAAAAGCTGAGTTTTCGACCGGAAGAACTCATCAAGTTCGTCCGCAATGGGTCAAAAGAAAATGACGAAGTCTGCCGAAACAGAGAAAATACAACAGCTTTTCAATGAAATTTTCAGGTGCCAGAAAGAGAAAAACACCATGGAACTTATGTCCCAGATTGCGTGAAATCAAAGGATTTACAAAAAAAAAAAAAAAAAAACAAGGGCGCTGCCCTCGACCCACCCTGCAGTGGCGTAGGGAAGCCACAAGGGGGCAAGCCCCCTTGACCCCCATCATCCCCGGAGACAGTCGTTGAAAGTGTGAAATGCATTCTTGGGATGAGAAGTAGGAATTGCATGGAAGGTTTGTGGAAGCCTTATTAAAAGTAATTGGTTGTGATATGCATTGCGGACGAGCAATGGGAGCAACAAGGCAATGTTGATAAGAGGGAAACTTCTCACCTTAACTATTTCTCTTAGAGCATAGGATTTTCATTCCTGAAAAGTAGCAACTAAGAATATTTTACATTTGCATTAAATTGCTACTTGGTGAGAAATGACAGCTAATGATTCCTTGCGTGCTTGGTAGGGAAAGCCAAGAAAAGGATCAACTATGATGTAGAGGAGGAACTCCATGTCCTATTGAGGAAATTGGAAAGGGGAAATTCCTTCACTCTTCTCTTGCTATTGTATTTATATTTTCTAAGTTTCATAAGTTGAAAACTATGGCATAGGGATGTCGGAAATGCAAGAGAGTAATGCATATGAATTAATGGGCATGATTAAGGAGTCATTGCATAGTGCATGTGAATCGCGTATGCATAAAGCTTTATGTTGCATATGGGTAAAGGTAGTGAAAGTTACACATGCAATATCCCATTAATGGTATTGCTTATGGTTGATCACCAGTAATGTTGTTGATAATGGTTGTATGAATCAGACCATAGAAGCATGATTGAAAATGTAAGAAATTAGATAGCTAAAATGAATATGCACTAGATAGCATATTGATAAACATTGCACAGTGCATGTAAGATACTTGTGTATATATATGATATTGCATATTGGTAGAATAGTGAGGTTTTGCATATGCAATGAGCCACTTAAAGATGATTATGGTGGTTGTTAAATAACTAGTCGTGTTTGCAATGGTTATAGGACCAAATACAACTGAAGCATGACTAAAGATGTGGATGATGATTGTTGCATATGACCAACAACCTTATGAAGAAAGGATGGTGCAACAAATCTACGAGCATGAGGTTGGAAAGGAACTGTGAAGCCTTGTTAAGAGGCCAACTGATCAGGTAACATCAAACGATGTTAATGATAGCCATGCAGGTAATGGTTATTTGTGCTTAATTGCATGAATGATGAAAGACGATTTGGTAAGATCCCTTCAACTATGTTCAACTATATTGATTTGGTTTGCATATGGTATTGAGTGCCTGAATGTGAATGTTAACCTACTAGGTATGGTGAGGTATGGGGTAGTAAGGGCGAGGAACCCTCTACCATATGATTGTTTTAAATACTAGAATGCATTCATATGAAATTATATCATACCATTTGTGTATGTTGGTTGTGAGTTTAATAACCAAAGCAAGTAAAGACCTATAGTCATGCTGTGGTAGTACATGCCATGTGAATGGTTAGGCCATAATACGCTGGAATGCATAGTATCCTTGGATTGATGCAAAGTTGTATTGAGGGATTATGCATTGAGTGAATGCACATTAAAATACTATGTAAATGTTGTGAATATGCATGCATATGTGTAAGTGCACATGTTGAGATGCATTGCGAGAATGCACGGTTGTGATATGTATAGGTTTCAATGCATTTAGATAATAGACGAAATGGTGAACCATTGTTAATACTGAGAGAATTTCATGAGCTGCTATGAATGCAAGAGAAAGATTGCATGAAGAAGGTAGACATGATGATGGGCTACCAGAGTGCTCTGTGGAAGGACAGAGATTGCATGGAATGTGAAGTAATCAGTACTTACAATTTATTTAAATTGCACGGATAGTGTAGCCATGTCTGGCAATTTTATTAATGATAACAATGCATATACACATATATTTCATTGCACCTCAAATGCTAACAGTTGAAGGTGTTTGAATTATTGAGTGTTATAATTCTGAGATCACTTCAGTGACTGTTGTAGTAATAAAAGGATTATATGCATAGATACTCACAACATGTTTGGCTGATTGAAGTTTAAGATTTCAGGTAGATTGTTTTTGGCATGGAAAATGTGGGAAATTCCATGATGAAGATTGGAGTCTACCATGAGAAAGAGCCAAATGATATGAGAACAGACTCATGGCTAAGAAAATCAATTTTTGTAGAGGATAGAATTGCAAATTCATACTTGAATTTAATTATTAATGCCATTGAATGATTCTTGTTAAATGCTGCTAACTGATTGGCTATTTTATAAATGTGTTAGGAAGACACATTGTAGGAAGACCATGTGTGATGACCTACAGAAGCCAAACTCCATGGGAAGGACCCCATGCTTTGGAAATGGGTTTCGGGTGAAACACCATTTCATATTTTAAGAATGACACCTCAGCTGAGCTGTATATTGGAAAACCATGAGAGTGAGATGGTAAAGCTATGCTACGAAGGCATGTATGGATTATGGAATGTGGAAAGATTCGGGTGGCAACCCGAAGCACTATTGACTTAGAGAAGGGAGCTCCCATTCTTCGCAAATGAAGAAAAGATACATCTGCAAAATGAATGAGTATTCTGTGACCCTAGATAGAACATGCATGTCTAAATTATTAGGGTTAATATACAGAGCATGCTCTATTTTTTATATCATTTCAGACTGCTTGAGTATGATTAGGGCCTACATGGCTCACATTAGAGAAGGGGATGCACACCTTTTCTGGTGTCGGGTCATGATAGGGTTGTTAATATTGACTACACCCTAAGGGAATGGACGCATTCCTGGTGTTTCAATACTTGATAGTGAATGTTATGGAATGCGGATACAATTTTGAGAAGCAATACTGATAAGCCTGCTTATTCTTCTTGTGTTGTCAGCCTACACAGATGCCAATTGGTACTACACATTGAGAGGCAAAGTGAAGAAGGGTACGTAGAAGGACTGTATAGGAATTGGCAACCTTTCTATGCTCACACTAAATAATACTAGAAGGGATGGACGAACCCAGAGAGCTGTGTAGTGGAAAGGGGTATAATCCTTATGTGAGTGGAGCCATGTTAACCTGCAGTCAAGAAAGTCACCTATAAAGTTCCTAAAAGGAACCACCGATTTGCACAATAGAAGGAGTGGTGTCCTTGTATAAATGAAGAGTTGAGGTGTGTGGTGCAAGAAGGTGTGGTGACATTGGTGAAGGCATAAAATCTCTATTGGGTCAGCAGTAGGAGGGCAGGCTCTAAGACTAACTGAAAATCCTGAGATGCCTATTGGGTCAGCAGTAGGAGGGGGGCGCCAAGACTGACTGAAAACCCTAAGATTCTTATTGGGTCAGTAGTAGGAGGGGGGGGCGCCAAGAGTGACTGAAAATACTGAGATGCCTATTGGGTCAACAGTAGGAGGGTGGGCGCCAAAACTGACTGAAAAATATGAGATGCCTATTGGATCAATAGTAGGAGGGCGGGCACCAAGATTGAGTGAAAACCATGAGATGCTTATGGCTCCATAGTAGAGCCTTGACCTATAATGGTCAGGCGACGTAGTTTCCATCCATTGGTCGATGACCCAGACGAATGTGCTTGCTCGGCACTGGAGAGGGCCAACTAGGTATAGGACTGGTTGGGCACCACCAAATGCTTGGTAAATCCAGTCAATGGGGAGGTGTACTTGTTAAGCATTAACTACATCAAAGTCCATAGGCGATTCCAAGGCTTGCAAAGTGAAGCAAGACCCTGTGGACCAGAGGGGAAACATGTAATACAAATAAGTATTCGTTTTCATTTATTACTTGTTTGGAATAATGAAGATTTCATGTATAAGTCTTCTAATAGCTAAGCTGATACACTATTGTTTCTTTGTTGGAAACCTTGTTCATTGCAGGAAGGCAAGACCCTGAAAGAATATAATTTGCTAGTAAATCCAGAGAGTAAATGAGTGGGCGATATAAATTGCTGGTAAATCCAGAGAGTAAATGAGTGGGCGATGTAAATTATTAAGAAATCCAGAGAGTAGCTAGTTGAATGCTATAAAGTTCTTGATAAGTCCAGAGAGTGATTAGCTGGGCATTAACTACTTGATATGGTAAAGCAACGTGTACGCTGGCCCAACACCCCTTAAACAATTGATAAAACCAGTCGAAGAACTGGCCTAGCATATTGCTAAAGGAAATGATTGATAAACCTAGTGAGTGTACTGGCCTGGCATTTCCTATTCGAATGATTGTGGAGTAGCCTACATGCTGGCCCAACATTCATAATTGTGTCCACGGGAAATCCAAGGCTTGCAAAGCAAAGAAGGATATTTTGGAAGAAAGTGAAAACATCCAATACAAATAAGTATTCGGTTACCTTGCAGCTTCTTGCTTATGAATATACGTGTGTATCTGATTTGATTATGATTTCCTAAACTCTTATTTAGACATAAACCCTATGGAAATAAACTAAACCTGTGAATTGATTCAATGTTTGAGTGTAGGTATTGTTGGGAGCAAGGACTATGATGGCATCATAGTGATGACGATGGACATGTGACCATCCTAAAGAGCTCAGTATGAGTGGTAATAAAATATGGTGCTAGTGGACATGAGGGGGTCATAGCAGCCAAAGGTTCTGTAGGAAACTATGGAGGAGGGTTCCTAGTTGAAAATTCTTAGACAGACCTTAGACACTAAGTGTCATAGCCAAGAAAGGAAAGTCAAAGCATTCACAGTGAAGTGAAAGAGACTAAGGAGCATGAAACCACAGTGATGGTGTAGCTCCATAATAGACCAAGACTAAGAGGGAGAAATTCCTACTCTTCTCTTTCCTTTCGATTGATGCATTTATAAAACAAAAGATTGTTGAGTGCATGTCATGGCTGAAAATAGATTGTGTTTAATTGCTTGAAATGAATTGTGAATGCTGAAATAGTAAATTTCTTGTGAAAGGATGAACATGAATGAGTTCATGTGTATGTTGGGAAAGCATGAAAAGTGTGGAAGTCCCATGAATAAAGCATGGACATTCCATGTCAATTGCGAAAATAATTAACTAATTTTAATGTTTATGTTATGCTTGTCCTACCAAAGGATTTCATGATGAACTTCATAGGTAAGAAGGTGAAACAATTGGTTGCAGCCGACACAAGAAAGTGTTGCTAGTAAGCAAAGTGTGGTCAGTTGTTTCCATTGACCATGGCAGTAGACCGAGGGCTATTAGAGTTGGCTGAAAGTCTTCTTCAAACAATTGCCAGGACCCAAGAAAATCTTGGAGAGATGCTCAAGCTACAGAGGCAACAGAATGAGATGAACCATAGGGTTTTACAGGATTCTATTCGTTTGCAAAAAGTGGTAAAAAACACTCTGGGAGCAATTAGTAAAGGAAAGGAAAGTGGATCCATGAAGAAGCATTCATCCAATCGGCTGATTAAGAAACGTTCCAGGTGGGAAGACTCAAGGGAATTTGAGCAGGAAAAGGTAAATAAACCAATGAAATGTTGGGGATGTGGAGGAAATCATTGCTTCCGTGACTGTCTAACAATGGAACATCAAGAGGGTAGCCGCCATAAAGTTTCCATACTTGTAGATTAGCGGGAAGGTAAAGAAATGGAAGGGATTGTTTTGGAACAATGCCTTCATGCAGAGCTAGAAGGTCCAAGCTAGCAGGAGCCGTTTATGAAGACCAAAGGACTTGGTCCTAAAAACCCAAGTAAAGGGTAAAATGCAAGACAGACTTGCCACATTTTGTGAATTTTGGACATGTATATAGCGTGTATGTATTCCTAGGTATGGGAACACCGAGAACGGTGTTATTCCAAGGGGAGGGGAATGTGACGTCCCCCATTTTGACCCTTGTAATATTTTGGGCTATAATGTAAATAATGTATGCATATTATGTATGATTCTTAGCGTGGAGCTCAAGGACAAGGCCCCACTAGTGAATGCTCGATCTAGAAGAGGAAAGTATTTGATATTATGCTACCGATGTGCTAGTGAACCATGGGAATTGTAATTATGCATTATAATATAAATGCCCACAACTAGCTATTCAATGCAACAAGAGATGGGGGCATGCTATTACAAGGAATTGGGAGGAGGATATTCAAACCCTTGAGCCAATTGATTCAAGCCAAGCGTCAATGAGAGAACCCATGAACCCTCAACTACCATGTTGACTTTTGTACCCAATCAGTCATTTCCCCCAAGAGTTGTTTGAGGTAGTTAATACCTTGGGGAATGGAGAGGTATGGCTGTCCAAATTCGAGTATGGGAAAGACACCCTTCCGAGATTTTCGTGTTTGGCTTCTTGGGAAAAAAGAGGGCCACGAAATTGCTGCCCAAGCCATTATTCAACCATCAGTTTGCTCTCTCATGAGTTTAGAGCTTCATGGGCATTTCCCTCAACGAATTCCTGTGTTTACCTTCGTTTTCCTAGCTGGGAAGGGAATTTTTGTTGTGGTTAATAGTGGGGAAGAGAGGGGAAATGATTTGGGGTTTAATTGAGGCCGTTTTTGGCCCCCTGAATGTTCATACATCTGTGGGAGAAATCAGTTTTCTTCCCTGGGGTTGATTCTCTCTTTCCACAGTCCGTTTTTGGTGTGCCCACATTTTGGGGAAAACCCATAGACCCCATTCTGTGAATCCATGGTTGAATTATGTATCCATTCCTGTTTTGAGCTACTATGTGTAAACGAATGTTGGGGTTGAGATGGGTATCCATTGCTTTGGCCGTGCAGGGTCTGAGAGTCCCAAGTGCCTTGTAGATATCATGCCCAGCTCGGGGGTGGTCTCTGAGTGCTGAAATAATACAGGCTGGGTAGAGACGTACGGTTGGGAGGAACATTGCAGCGACATAGCTAGTTGTTGGGAGAGCATTACATCAAGATGAATATTTTCTTATGTAATTACTTCTGCAAATGTATTAATTATTGGCTATGTTAAATTGAATGGCATCATGTAATGTGTGTGGATGAGGTTTTCATTCCGCTGTGCATGTTTAATTGATTTACATCTGCACACATGTATTTCTTTGCTTTAAAATCTAATGTATGGGCTGAGTTTATGTAAAAGCTCCA
This sequence comes from Larix kaempferi, assembly GCA_027924585.1. Lineage (NCBI taxonomy): Eukaryota > Viridiplantae > Streptophyta > Pinopsida > Pinales > Pinaceae > Larix > Larix kaempferi. Next base: position 11,306,833 of record BSBM01000073.1, read on the forward strand.
GGATTTTCCATCATGTTCGCTTCCATGAATTGGATAGATTGGTGGGTACGTGACAGATGGTATCAGAGAAAAGGTTGCAACATTTGGGCCTTCATGGGCTACCTATCACAGCTTGTAGGGGTAAGTATTTTTCCTGCTCATTATAGACCATTAAGAAAAATTTCAAACTTTAAAATTTTCAAAACATTTGCTAAGTGTTTTTGAAAAAATTTCTAAGTCTGTATCGGAAAGAACTTACGAGTTTTCGTTCGCAACGGTGGAAGGAACTGACGAGTTTTTGCCGAAATGGTCGACCGAAATTTTTTAAGTTCGCCAAACCGGAAGAACTCAGCTAGTTCGTCCGCAATGGCAGCGAAACTCAGTGAGCTCGTCTGCAACGGCAAAAGGACTCGATGATTTGGTCCAAAAAATTTCAAATTTTTTCTAAGTGTCTTTCGGCGGAAGAACTCGGCAAGTTGGTCCGCAACGGCGGAAGAACTGGGCAAGTTGGTCCGCAATGGCGGAAGAACTCAGCGAGTTGGTTTGCATTGACGGAAAGACTCGATGAGTTGGTCTGAAAAATTTCAAAATTTTTCTAAGTGTTACGGTTGAAAGAAGTCGTGATTTTTTTCCGCAACGGTGGAAGAGATGGGCGAGTTGCTCCGCAACGGCGAAAGAGATGGGCAAGTTCGTCCACAACAGTGGAAAAAGTTGGCAAGTTTGCGCCGCTACGGCAGAAAAGGTTGGTGAGTTTCCGCCGTAATGGCCGAAGGAAAAGATGAGTTTTCGACCAGAAGAACTCAGCAAGTTCGTCCGCAATGGGTCGAAAGAAAATGATGAAGTCCGCCGAAACAGAGAAAATACAACAGTTTTTCAGTGAAATTTTCAGGTGCCTGAAAGAGAAAAACGCCATGGAACTTATGCGCCAGATTGCGCAAAATCGAAGGATTTACAAAAAAAACAAAAACGAGGGCTCTGCCCTCAACCCACCCTGTAGTGGCATAGGGAAGCCACAAGGGGGAAACCCCCCTTGACCCCTGTCATCCCTGGAGATAGTCGTTGAAAGTGTGAAATGCATTCTTGGGATGAGAAACAGGAATTGCATGGAAGGTTTGTGGAAACCTTATTAAAAATAATTGGCTGTGATATGCATTGTGGAGGAGCAATGGGAGCAGCAAGGCAATGTTGATAAGAGGGAAAATTCTCACCTTAACTATTTCTGTTATAGCGTAGGAATTTCATGCTTGAAAAGTAGCAACTAAGAATGTTTTACATTTGCATTAATTGCTACTTGGTGAGAAATGGCAACTAATGATTCCTTGCGTGCTTGGTAGGGAAAGCCAAGAAAAGGATTCGCTATGATGTAGAGGAGGAACTCCATGTCATAATGAGAAAATTGGAAAGGGGGAATTCCTTCACTCCTCTCTTGCTATTGTATTTATATTTCCTAAGTTTCATAAGTTGAAAACTATGGCATAGAGATGTCGGAAATGCAAGAGAGTAATGCATATGAATTAATGGGCATGATTAAGGAGTCATTGCATAGTGCATGTGAATCGCTTATGCATAAAGTATGATGTTGCATATGGGTAAAGGTAGTGAAAGTTACACATGCAATAGCCCATTAATGGTATTGCTTATGGTTGATCACTAGTAATGTTGTTGATAATGGTTGTATGAATCAGACCATAGAAGCATGATTGAAAATGTAAGAGATTAGATAGTTGAAATGAATATGCACTAGATGGCATATTGATAGACATTGCACAGTGCATGTAAAGATACTTGTGTATATATATGATATTGCATATTGGTAGATTAGTGAAGTTTTTCATATGCAATGAGCCACTTAAAGATGATTATGGTGGTTGTTAAATAACTAGTTGTGTTTGCAATGGTTATAGGACCAAAGAAAACCAAAGCATAACTAAAGATGTGGATGATGATTGTTGCATATGACCAACAACCTTATGAAGAAAGGAAGGTGCAACAAATCTACGAGCATGAGGTTGGAAAGGAACTGTGAAGCCTTGTTAAGAGGCCAACTGATCAGGTAACATCAAACGATGTTAATGAAAGCCATGCAAGTAATGGTTATTTGTGCTTAATTGCATGAATGTTGAAAGACGATTTGGTAAGATCCCTTCAACTATGTTCAACTATGTTGATTTGGTTTGCATATGGTATTGAGTGCCTGAATGTGAATGTTAACCTACTAGGTATGGTGAGGTATGGGGTAGCAAGGGCGAGGAACCCTCTACCATATGATTATTTTAAATACTAGAATGCATTCATATGAAATTATATCATGTCATTTGTGTATGTTGGTTGTGAGTTTAATAACCAAAGCAAATAAAGACCTATAGTCATGTTGTGGTAGTACATGCCATGTGAATGGTTAGGCCATAATATGCTGGAATGCATAGTATCCGCAGATTGATGCAAAGTTGTATTGAGGGATTATGCATTGAGTGAATGCACATTAAAATATTATGTAAATGTTGTGAATGTGCATGCATATGTGTAAGTGCACATGTTGAGATGCATTGCGAGATTGCACGGTTGTAATATGTATAGGTTTCAATGAATTTAGATAATAGACGAAATGGTGAACCATTGTTAATACTGAGAGAATTTCATGAGTTGCTATGAATGCAGGAGAAATATTGCATGAAGAAAGTAGATATGATGATGGGCTACCAGAGTGCTCTGTGGAAGGACAGAGATTGCATGGAATGTGAAGTAATCAGTACTTACAATTTATTTAAATTGCACGGATAGTGTACCCATGTCTGTCTGGCAATTTTATTGATGATAACAATGCATATATAGATATACACATATATTTCATTGCACCTCAAATGCTAATAGTTGAAGGTGTTTGAATTATTGAGTGTTATAATTCTTAGATCACTTCAGTGTCTGTTGTAGTATTGAAAGGATTATATGCATAGATACTCACAACATGTTTGGCTGATTGAAGTTTAAGATTTTAGGTAGATTGTTTTGGGCATGGAAAATGTGGGTAAGTCCATGATGAATATTGGAATCTACCATGATAAAGAGCCAAATGATATGAGAACAAACTCATGGCTAAGCAAATCAATTTCTGTAGAGGAAAGAATTGTAAATTCATACTTGAATTTAATTATTAATGCCATTGAATGATTATTGTTAAATGTTTCTGACTAATTGGATATTTTATAAATGTGCCAGGAAGACACATTGCAGGAAGACCATGTGTGATGACCTGCAGAATCCAAACTCCATGGGAAGGACCCCATGCTTTGGAAATGGGTTTCGGGTGAAACAGCATTTCATATTTTAACAATGACACCTCAGCTGAGCTGTATGTTGGAAAACCATGAGAGTGAGATGGTAAAGCTATGATAAGAAGGCATGTATGGATTATGGAACGTGGAAAGATTGGGGTGGCAACCCGAAGCAATGTTGACTTAGAGAAGGGAGCCCTTTGCAAATGAAGAAAAGATACATCTGCAAAATGAATGAGTATTCTGTGACCCTAGATAGAACATGCATGTCTAAATTATTAAGCTTGATATGTAGAGAATGCTCGATTTTTTTTATATCATTTCAGACTGCTTGAGTATGATTAGGGCCTACATGGCTCACATTAGAAAAGGGGGTGCACACCTTTTCTGGTGTCGGGTCATGATAGGGTTGTCAATATTGACTACACCCTAAGGGAATGGACGCATTCCTAGTGTTTCAATACTTGATAGTGAATGTTATGGAATGCGGATACAATTTTGAGAAGCAATATTGATAAGCCTGCTTATCCTTCTTGTGTTGTCAGCCTACATAGATGCCAATTGGTACTGCACATTAAGATGCAAAGTGAAGAAGGGTACGTAGAAGGACTGTATATGAATTGGAAACCTTTCTATGCTCACACTAAATAATACTAGAAGGGATGGACGAACCAAGGGAGCTGTGTAGTGAAAAGGGGTATCATCCTTATGTGAGTGGGGCCATGTTAACTTGCAGTCAAGAAAGTCACCTATAAAGTTCTTAAAAGGAACCACCGATTTGCACAATAGAAGGAGTGGTGTCCTTGTATAAATGAAGAGTTGAGGTGTGTGGTGCAAGAAGGTGTGGTGACATTGGTGAAGGCATAAAATCTCTATTGGGTCAGCAGTAGGAGGGCGGGTGCCAAGACTGAATGAGAATACTGAGATGCCTATTAGGTCAGCAGTAGGAGGGGGGCGCAAAGACTGACTGAAAACCCTGAGATGCCTATTGGGCAGCAGTAGGAGGGCAGGCGCCAAGACTGACTGAAAACCCTGAGATGCCTATTGGGTCAGCAGTAGGAGGGTGGGCGCCAAGACTGACTGAAAACAATGAGATGCCTATGGCTCCATAGTAGAGCCTTGACCTATAATGGTCAGGTGGCAAAGTTTCCTTCCATTGGTCGATGACCTAGACGAATGTACTGTCTCGGCACTAGAGAGGGCCAACCAGGTATGGGACTAGTTGGGAACCACCAAATGCTTAGTAAATCCAGCCGATGGGGAGGTGTACTGGTTAAGAATTAACTGCATCAAATTCCATAGGCGATTCCAAGGCTTGCAAAGCGAAGCAGGACCCTGTGGACCAGAGGGGAAACACGCAATAGAGATAAGTATTCGTTTTCATTTATGACTTGTTTGGAATAATGAAGATTTCAGATATAAGTCTTCTAACATCTAACCTGATACACTATTGTTTCTTTGTTGGAAACCTTGGTCATTACAAGAAGGAAAGACCCTGAAAGACTGTAAATTGTTGGTAAATACAGAGAGTAAATGAGTGGGTGATATAAATTACTGGTAAATCCAGAGACTAAATGAGTGGGTGATGTAAATTACTGAGAAATCCAGGGAGTAGCTGGTTGAACACTATAAAGTTCTTGATAAGTCCAGAGAGTGACTAGTTGGGCATTAACTACTTGATATGGTAAAGCAGCGTGTACGCTGTCCCAACACCCCTTAAGCAATTGATAAAACCAATCGGAGCACTGGCCTAGCATATTGCTAAAGGAAATGATTGATAAACCTAGTCGGCGTACTGGCCTGGCATTGTCTATTCGAATGATTGTGGAGTAGCCTACGTGCTGGCCCAACATTCATAATTGTGTCCACAAGAAATCCAAGGCTTGTAAAGCAAAGAAGGATCTCGTGGAATAAAGTGAAGACATCCAATACAGATAAGTATTTGGTTACCTTGTAGCTTCTTGCTTGTGAATATACGTGTGTATCTGATTTGGTTATGATTTTCTAAACTCTTGTTTAGAGATAAACCCTATGGAAATAAACTAAACATGTGAATTGATTCAATGTTTTAGTGTAGGTATTGTTGGAAGCAAGGACTATGAAGGCATCATAGGGATGCAGATGGACATGTGACCATCCTAAAGAACTCAGTATGAGCAGTAATGAAAGATGGTGCCAGTGGACATGAGGGGGTCATAGCAGCCAAAGGTTCTGTAGGAAACTATGGAGGAGGGTTCCTAGTTGAAAATCTTTAGACAGACCTTAGACACTAAGTGTCATAGCCAAGAAAGGAAAGTCAAAGCATTCACAGTGAAGTGAAAGAGACTAAGGAGCATGAAACCACAACGAGGGTGTAGCTCCATAATAGAACAAGACTAAGAGGGAGAAACTACTACTCTTCTCTTTCCTTTCGATTGATGCATTTATAAAACAAAAGATTGTTGAGTGCATGTCATGGATGAAAATAGATTGTGTTTAATTGCTTGAAATGAATTGTGAATGTTGAAGTAGTAAATTTCTTGTGAAAGGATGAACATGAATGAGTTCATGTGTATCTTGGGAAAGCATGAAAAGTGTGGAAGTCCTGTGAATAAAGCATGGACATTCCATGTCAATTGGGAAAATAATTGACTAATTTTAATGTTTATGTTATGCTTGTCTTAACAAAGGATTTCCATGATGAACTTCATAGGTAAGAAGCTGAAACAATTGGTTGCAGCCGAAACAAGAAAGTGTTGCTAGTAAGCAAAGTGTGGTCAGTTGTTTCCATTGACCATGGTAGCAGACTGAGGGCTATCCAAGTTCGCTGAAAGTATTCTTCAAACAATTTCCAGGACCCAAGAAAATATTGGAGAGATGCTCAAGCTACAGAGGCAACAGAATGAGATGAACAACAAGGTTTTGCAGGAATCTATTCGTCTTCAAAAAGTGGTAAAAAGCACTCTGGAAGCAATCAGTAAAGGAAAGGAAAGTGGATCCATGAAGAAGCATTCATCCAGTCGGCTGATTAAGAAATGTTCCAGGTGGGAAGACTCAAGGGAATTTGAGCATGAAAAGGTAAATCAACCAATGAAATGTTGGGGATGTGGAGGAAATCATTGCCTCCACGACTTCCCAACAATGGAACATCAAGAGGGTAGCCGCCATAAAGTTTCCAAACTTGTATATCAGCGGGAAGGTAACGAAATGGAAGGGATTGTTTTGGAACAATGCCCTGATGCAGAGCTAGAAGGTCCAAGCCAGTAGGAGCCGTTTGTGAAGACCAAAGGACTTGGTCTGGAAAACCCAAGTAAAGGGTGAAATGCAGGACAAACCTGCCACATTTTGTGAATTTTGGACATGTATATAGCGTGTATGTATTCCTATGTATGGGAACACCGAGGATGGTGTTATTCCAAGGGGAGGGGAATGTCACATCCCCCATTTTGATCCTTATAATATTTTGGGCTATAATGTAAATAATGTATGCATATTATGTATGATTCTTAGCGTGGAGCTCAAGGCCAAGGCCCCACTAGTGAATGCTCGATCTAGAAGAGTAAAGTATTTGATATGATGCTACCGATGTGCTAGTGAACCATGGAAATTGTAATTATGCATTCTAATATAAATGCCCACAACTAGCTATGCAATGCAACAATAGATGGGGGCATGATATTACAAGGAGTTGGGAGGAGGATATTCAAACCCTTTAGCCAATTGAGTCAAGCCAAGTGTCAATGAGAGAACCCATGAACCCTCAACTACCATGTTGACTTTTGTACCCAATCATTCATTTCTCCCAAGAGTTGGTTGAGGTAGTTAATGCCTTGGGGAATGGAGAGGTATGGTTGTCCAAATTCGAGTATGGGCAAGCCACCCTTCTTATATTTTGGTGTTTGGCTTCTTTGGCAAGAAAAGGGCCATGAAATTGCTCCCCAAGCCATTATTCAACCATCAGTTTTCTCTCTCACGAGTTTAGAGCTTCCTGGGCATTTACCTCCACGAATTCCTATGTTTACCTTCGTTTTCCTAACTGGGAAGGGCGTTTTTGTTGTGGCTAACAATGGGGAAGAGAGGGGAAACGATTTGGGGTTTAATTGAGGCTGTTTTTGGCCCCATAAATGCTCATACATTTGTGGGAGAAATCGGTTTTCTTCCCTGGGGTTGATTCCCTCTTCCCACAATCCATTTTTGCTGTGCCCATGTTTTGGGGAAAACCCATAGACCCCATTCTGTGAATCCATGGTTGAATTATGTATCAATGCCAGTTTTGATCTACTGTGTGTAAAAGAATGTTGGGGTTGAGATGGGTGTCCATTGCTTTGGTCGTGCAGGGTCTGAGAGTCCCAAGCTCCTTGTAGATATCATGCCTAGATCGGGGGTGGTCTCTGAGTGCTGAAATAATACAGGCTGGGCATAGACCTACGGTTGGGAGGAACATTGCAGCGACATAGCTAGTTGTTGGGATAGCATTACATCAAGATGAGTATTTTCTTATGCAATTACTTTTGCAAATGTATTAATTATTGGCTGTGTTAAATTGAATGGCATCATGTAATGTGTGTGGATGAGGTTTTCATTCTGCTGTGCATGTTTAATTGATTTACATCTGCACACATGTATTTCTTTGCTTTAAAATCTAATGTATGGGCTGAGTTTATGTAAAAGCCCCAGGATTTGCCATCATGTTCCCTTGCATGAATTGGATAGATAGGTGGGTACGTGACACCCTTAACGACTCATTCACGCACAAACGCTGTAGACATTCATGATCCATCACCCTACAGAGAGAGAGCTTACTCATACGTTTCGGCATACATAGAGTCAATAGAGATGTATAACCTGAAGATAACCGTGCTTTCCTTGGGTGATAGAAAATACCAGAAAGTTGATAGCCATAAAAATTGTGTGTGCGAACCCAGTCTATCGGTGATAGAGTGTCCATGACAGAGTGGTAAGAACCCGTGAAGAAACCACAAGCCTGAACAGTGCAAAGAAACTGTGAGAGAATTTGAGCCTGGATTGCGGAGGATAGATTGCAGAGCAGAGCCTTGTCTGCAATCCTGAAATGAGTTATCTTGTTGAACTATGGAAGAAGGTTGGGTTGCTTGATAAACCCAGTGAAGGTTGTAGTCTCATAGAATTAGCGACTGGACCTTTATATGCCCATCTTGGAATAACAATGGAAGGGAAGAGTCCTTGAGGGACTGTGAAATAGAGAAGAGGGTCTTCCTTGTGTTGGATGTGGTAGGTAATGTGGGTGCCAGGTCGGCTGAGTGTTGAGATGCCTATAGCTCTGTGGTTTAGCTCACTGGCTTAGCAACGCCTTCCTTGATGTCCATGTTTGCCTGATAAACCCACTACCAGGTTGCTTAGCATGATCAACTTGTCTGATACGTTTGATAAACCCAACGGTATGCCGGCTTGGAATGATTATATTGCTTGGTATTCCTGATAAACCTATTGCAAGTTGGCTTAGCATGACCCTGTTGTTGGTATGCTTTATAAACCCAATTGTATGTTGGATTGGCATGACCATGTTGTTGGTATGATTGATAAACCCAACTGGAAGCTGGCTGAGCATGACTAGTATACCCTTGAATGGTTGATAAACCCACTGTAGGTTAGATTAGCATGGGTAGGTGCCCTGGAATGCTTGATAAACCCAACTACAGATTGGCTTAGCATTGGGATGACTGTAAGAGAACCTGATAGCCCTCCTTAGTGGATACACAGTCCATCTCGGGGGTGATATCTCAGCTGAAAGAGTACAGGTTGGATAGAGATCTAAGGTTGGGTGGAACGTTGCTCTCACTTAGCCAGTTGCTTCGGAAATTGAAAGATAAGTACATCTTGTTATGTTAATTAATGGTGTTTCATTGTTATGAAATGATGGCTTATGTTCAATTGTGCAATTGTAGATTGTATGTTTGTATGAATTTGGTTGAGTAAAGGACCGAGTTTATTGTTATATGTATAACATTGCATTGAATGAGTTCAATGCCTTACAAGTATTGTATGTGATATATGCTTTGTTAGATCTAACTCTATGCATTTTATATGTTATGATATGTTTGATTGAATTTTGAACGGGTTACATGTTTGCATCTGATCCTTGGGAAGGAGGTGAGGATGCTTTGGAGTGTTTCAGAACCCCTCTAAGGGTCAGATGGAGGGAATATCATGATAGGAGAAGCTTAAGTCCTTTTTGGAAAGAGTTATGGACAGATCTTCAGTGGGAAAATTGACATAGAAAAATTGCTCAGATGGGACAGGCATTTCACCATTGGATATATCTCTCCAAGAGCTTTGCAACAGTAGCAACCTTGTCTCATTTGGACCAAGGATGGAGAAGTTATGCCCCCCAGAAGATGGTGTGGAAGTTACCATGACAGAGGACATGGTTTCGCATGCCCACATCTGCAATGCAGATTGCAGATTGTGGAAGCATGGGAGTCGGAGTTGCGTTTGGACTTCCGCACTTCTGCATCCGCAATTGCAGTTTACGGATTGCAGGTCCGCCGTTGCGGATTGCGGGTCCACCATTGCGGATTGCGGATTGCAGATCCGCCGTTGCGGATTGCGGGTTGCAGGAAGGTTAGATTTTTGGTTATGAGGTTTGGCACTTCTGCATCCGCAATTGTGGATTGCAGATTGCGGAAGTGACTGTTGCGGATTGCTTTAGTGACCATTTCGGATTGCGGAAGTGACCATTGTAGATTGCGGATTGTGGGTTCGCAATTCTGGATTTTGGACCCGGGCTATTTCGACTGTGTGTGTTCAGTCGGATTTGGAGAAAAAAAATGTATCAGGGTCTCCCGTGGCCTAAGGAGGTCAGTGGGGACATGGAAACTAACACTTGGTTTCAATGGATGGCATTGTTATTTACTAGCCTTGGATGGCATTGTTATTTACTTTCCTGGCAGCAGTGGACTTACTCCAAGGAAAGTGTTAAGGGTAAAAAAATATTCAAGAAAATTTTCATTTCATATTTTACTTGTTTTCAGAATTATTAAAACTCCCTTTGAACTCAATGCTCCTGGTAGTGTTGATGGGATAGATAGAGTATTTGTTGGAGGCTTGCCTTACTATTTGACTGAAGACTAGATAAAGAAGATTTTAGAATCCTTTGGGTATGTTTTATTACATAATTCATCCTTCCTATTTACATTGTAATAAATCTAGATGCTATACAGATGTTTTGTGCATTATTTGTAACTGTCTTCAAGCTATTTTTTCCTACAACTGTATGTTTTATACCCTCGTGCAATTGTTTATTTTGATCATATTTCTACTTTCCCAATTCCATGCATGAAATGCACCATTATTTGTGCCTTCAATTTTTGTGCAACAAGCTTTAATTCATGTGCATTTCTTGGATCGATCACTTCTCATCCAATACTTGGATTTCTAGCATACAATGCTTCTCTGTCAAATATTTCCAACCCTCAAATTTATACTCACTGGGAGGATGTTATAAAAAGTCGATTGTGATAATCTAAAATTGAGATGTTGTCAAAGGAATCATGAATCCTAAGTTGAAATGTGTGCTTTCTTGATCTATGTTGATTGATTGAGATGTTGTCAAAGAAATTAGGAATTCGGAGTTGAAATGTGTATCTTTCTCGATCTGTCCTGAGAAGTGATGTGTATACAAATTTAAATGAAAAAAGACCAATAATTTATCTTATAGATGTGCATTACATGGAAAATTTCATATAATGACGCTAAATTGTACCAACATTCCTCAAATTTGCATCGAACCCTGCCACCAAGAATAGTAAAAATCCATCAAAAGTAATTTTGTCATCTCTCAAAACTTAAATTAAACTTCAATTTTGTCATCGAACCCTGCTACACAACCTCCCGCCACTAGGAGCAATGTTGTGTTTCACACATGCATGATTTTTGTAGCCTCCTTTTGAGGGTTTAAATAGCCATTCTTAAGACAAAAACTTGATTATTAATTTGGTTGTTTCAATAGTTATATAAAACAATTCCCGAAAGATTTTGAATAGGCTTTTATTAATTTTCTTATAGCACCAAAGCTTTATAAGCTTCAATATAAACAATTATTATCACATCCTTCCAAAGTTAAAACCTGCATAGGAGGGTGGGATCTTTTAATGGAATTACAATTATAGAATGATTTTATTTGTCACCTACTAAAGACATCTAAAAATTCGATGATTTGGACCGGAGGGTCATTTTTCACCGAAATCCTGCATTTTTATTTTGCAAAAATGGAATTTAACTATGTTTTAATCGTAAATTTGATGGTAGAAATGGATTCAACACCCTCAAAAACCATTGGTCACCCAAAATTTCAGAGCTTGACCATTGTAACTCGATTTTGAAAAATTAGGTCAGATTAAATCATGCCGGAAAAATTCATTATTCCAACCCAAATCATTGAATTTTTAGACTACGCATCACTTAAGTATGGTTATCTGTATTGATGGAATTCTTTCCTAAGTCACACACTCCACCTCCTTCATTCGTTTGTTACCACTATACCCTTCCTTATCCCCATCTTTTTGACTTGGCAGAGACTTGAAGCTCTGCTTCATTTCCCTTGTTTTGTTTAGAGTTAAAGCTCTAATGTTTAGTTTATAGGAGACAAAAACTCTAATATGTCTACTATCTAGGAATCGAGCATTACTTTTAAAACTCATTTACAAGTCAAGTTATTTTTAATACCAATATCATGCAACACTCTAGTAGTGAGTTTAACTTAGCATATTTTTGGGTACACATGGTAAAAACTAGAAATACGAAGTATTAAAAGGAAGTCCAATGGAGACTCTAAGCTAGGTTGGATTCTCTATGATTTATTTCAGAATTCTTTGGATGGTTTCTCTTTTAAAATTATCTTTTCTCGAAATGATTTGAAATGATATAATATCATTGGAATGAAGAATTTACAACCTAACAATGAAATGAAATTTTTATGATTTGAAATGAAGTGTTTATGATAAATTTACAACTTAACAATGGTTTTCAATAAAAATTCTCACAACTCTAATAAAATCAAATCCTAGTTACACAAGTATCTGATTTCCATTTGATCTCTACTTGTATATTCTTTGCTTACATTTTGAGTTTGCTTATTTTAATGACCTATAACTTAACAAAACAAGCATTTTATTGACATAAAATGCTCTACAAAATTTTGCATTTAAGGTTGTTTCTATTTAGAAATGTCCTTTTGAGACAATTGAAAAGTGGCTTGAACTGTATAAAGTTTGGGCTTAAAATAGTCACATTTCATATCGTGCTCCCATAATCTGAAATGGATATTTTAGTTCCTGTAAATCCAAAGATCAATTACTTGATTTGCCCCTACTTCTTGATGGCATCCTACAATGTCTCAAGTTACTGGTGATGATTGTTTCTCATGTTAGTTTTATTGCATGAATTTATTTTATTGGTGTGCAGTTATTCTCTCCATAGCTATCCACTCTAGGTTCTTACGCTTTCTTGTGTTAGGGTGTCTCTGCACCACTAGCTGCAACCTTCACTATGCTCTTTGTTCACTACCCTAGTACTGTTCCAATGAACTCTTAGTATGTACTTATTTAAAAAAAAATTTAGTCCTAAATTTCTACCTAGTATTAGTCTTAAACTTTTCTCATACACTTCTCACCTTCTCAAAAATAAGCAAAGTGTTGGGATTTTCCAATTGTTGGGGTTTTCCATTGACTTCTAGTGACCACACTTATATATCATATAGATACCCTTTGTAATAGTGTGTTAAGGTTTGTAAGAGTTTGTGATATGTTTTATGTTACAGTTGGAACCATAGTGTGGTAATGTTTGTAATAATTTGTGATATATTTTTAGTGTGAACTTTGATTCTATTTAAGGGTGCTAGCTCAATGGAATATCACCTTCCTTACAGGAGGGAGGTTTGTTGTTCAATTCCTCCATGCCCTATCTACATAAATCAATGACTAATTAAATGACCAGTTAACGACAATCAATGACTAAATAAATGACCAATTAACAACAATCAATGACTAAATAAATTACCAGTTAACAACAGTCAATGACTAAATAAATGAGCAGTTAACAACAATCAATGACTAAATAAATGACCAGCTAACAACAATCAGTGACTAAATAAATGACTAAATGTACTACCAAACAACAACAATTAATGACCAAATAACAACAATTAATGACCAAAGAAATGACTAAATATATGGCCAACGCATGAAGCAATTCAAGCAACTTATGACTAAGTGATAAATGACCAATTTGTTTGGGTGATAAGTGAATACTAAATTATTTATGACCAGTGGTCACGTGACCAAATTTAGTCATTTATCAGTCATTTTTAGTCACTTATCACCCATTATTTACTAGTGCATCTAAATATATAGCTACCATCTAAGCTAGAATATAAATATAAGTAAATATAATAATGCATCTACCAACATACCCTCTGGTCCCCATGCATGGATGAGAGGGAATGGGATTTTTGGATCTCTCCTATAATCCTTACCTACATATGGATAGTCCTCTATCACCACTATAAAATAGACCACTCGAAAAGAATTTTGTTGGAAGACATTGTCCATGGCACCTCCTCTCCATCTCATCATCAACTAGTCACATCGTCTTATGTGGGGCTTCATAGGTATTGCATCTATGATATAATGGATGGGGTGAAGCATTGGGACCCTCTCAAAGAAGAACAAACATATGAATCTCCCAAATAAAAAACCCCCCTTACATGCCTTCCTGCACATCATCAAGTGTCCACATGGCAGATAAAAAAATATGGGAGCAATTGAAGTATGTTCCCACTAGTACCTACTCTAAGGTCATCATATGACTACCTGAAACTCAATGGAGTCTCCCTGCACCCATCACGTAGACAACCCCTACTTCCACCACCCAAATCTCAAGGATCTCAATGTACTCAATCCATATGGCCAACTCATGCAATCTCAACCCATCCATGCATTTCATCTCAAGAAAATCCTCCATGGGCCTATCCCATGGCCATATCAGCTGGATATCTCCCATCGTGTCATATATTAGTAGGCCCATCATGAAATATACATCTTGTATTGTGATCTCTATATTCTCACCATGTATCATGAATTCCCCTACTTCCACATCCCAATACTTGTTTATCTTCATCAAGAGAACACCATTGAATTGTATCAATGGGTTCTCAAGCAACTTAAAAATCCCATACTATATGAGTTTCCCTCTCATGGCCTGATCCCTATTGATTTGATGTTATAGGGTCAATAATTATGTGTTGTGCCATTTCATCTTTATAGCTTCATTCAAACAATTTTATTTTATTTTTGTTTGAAGGACTCAACAACTAGGGTGGTGCTCATACTCACGTGACATGATGTTGATTTCCATTTGCTACTGTTGTACCACCAAGTGCACCCACAATGCCCCTACATGGGTACACACTTTTTTTAGGTTTGAACCCGCGATGTCACAAGGAGTGACTTAATAGAGCACCCTATTGCCAACTAGTCTACACCCCTAGGGATTCATTCAAACATTTTTTCTTTCAAGTGAATGTGCATTTTTGTTAAAGAAAAGTGTGTCATGAGGAAACACCTATTTTGCTAATAAGTGCAACCCTTGAGAGCACTTGTTCATTGAAAATGTGTGCACACTATGGACCTTTTTGGCCAATAGTTGCAAGACTAGCCTGTATTTTCATGGCCCATAGCCATGTTAACATTGTGCCCATCAAGTATTCTTTGAGCATGCCACGTATAAAGCCACCTAAAAAGTGCATGCCTGACCAATAAGATTCAAGGGTTTCCATCCCTCATCTGGAAACCTAAACTAAAAAGATAAATTGATCAAGTACAAGAGTAGGTAGATACCTCTAACCTACAACTCGTAGATTCTAAATATGATGTTTGGAATGAAGGATATGTCTCCTTGAAGTTTGTCGTCCCACGAGCAACTCAAATAGTGAACATTAACAATGAAATTTAAAATTGTGGGCCCCTCCCTACTTATAAAATTGGGGTTTCTTTCACTCTATATGACCAGATATGACTTCCATTCAATGCATCATCTGAAGTGATGGATTCCTAGTTTTGTACTCATAATGGTTGCATTTTTATTTTTCATAGTTAAGCATTTTCTCTAGAATCCCTTGTTTTACTAGCATAATTCACATGCATGTAACTTATGCCACATACCTTTGTTTCTCATGCCACTTGCACCATTAGTTCCATTTATAAAAGCATTTTATGTAGTGGATTTGTTTCCATTTGTGTAGATACATTTTTTGGATGGACCAATTTTCATTCAACCATCTTTATATCCCACAACTAGTCTTATATGTATACTTTTGTAAATTGGCATATAGACGATACCTCTTTGTTACATACCATACATTTAACTCATTTATTGAATCCATTGTTACCTGTAGGACCCCTTCCCTATTTGGGCTAGTGGCATAACCTAGACTCTCTTTCATTTCCCCTTTCCCAACAATTAGTCCATAACATAAAGTTTAGCCACATATGCTTTCTCACTTCACTTGTTCGCCTACCCTTGGGCTTCCACATACTTTGAAAACAAGTGGCATTATCTGCTACATTTTACATTAACTCATAATTCTACCTATTCATCCATACTAAAAATTTTGCATTATTTTGTCACCGTTCATTTATCCTCAAGGAGACTGTAGCTTGTATCCACCCCCTTGTTACTTCTATTTCCCATCAAGGATCTCATTAATGCATTTGGTTTCTTTCAAGGCACTAATCTCCTTTGTTGTATCATTATAAAAACTTACTCATTCTTTTGGAAACCATTCAAAGTACTCCCTAGCATGGTTGAAAACTGTATATGATCTCTTATGGAATCCTTGTTAGGATATTTAAACACTTAGGAGTTAGTTAAGATCAACTTGTGTAATATATCCGTTAGGAAAAGTGTGTTTCTTTAGTATACATTAGTATGCATGTGTAAATATTTAATCCGACGGTCACGATATGTTTTAGACATAGAGTGATCTGACGGCTCAACTACTCTTAGATCATACCTAACCTTGATCCGTGGCTTAACACCCGATTGGTCCATGATCTCTATTTAAAGAGCATGGATGATCATTGTCTAGTTGATCGATTATGAGAAGCTCATTTGTAACTTTCTTTCTTTGCATAATAAATTGCTCCGTAGAATCTATTTGGTCGGGGCTGTGGAGTGCTTCCCTCTCGAGGGTTTAAACCACGTCAAAACATCGGTGTATCAATCTGTGATCTGTTTGTGTGAAGTGGTTTCTCTAGGTGTTTGGTCTTTTTGGAGTACCCTGTGTACCCGAACATGGTATCAAAGCTTTTATGAAGAGCTGCTTCCAGTTATGATCTAGATCTTGAAATGTTGTTGCCGAAACTTGAAAGGTTTTATGGTTCTGGTAATTCTATGCATTTCTGGGCTGTGGGAGATGTTCCATTGCGTCCGAAGCGTAATTTCCATCAAGAAATAGTTTTCGTTTGATCGAAAACGGTTCTTGGTTGTTTTAGAAACGCGTATTTCATCAGATTTGAAGATATAATGTTACAATGACATTTTTTTATTTATGTTTTAAAAAAAAAACTCATATTTTATCAGTTTTTATTATTAGATTTTTTTAGTTTCGGATTTTTCTTTATTTTTCTGTGTATGCTCTTTGCCGTGCACCTTGTGTGATCTCGGTGAATCAGAAACAAAAAAGAAAAGGGTTTTTCTCGGCTGTGTATGCTCTTTGCCATACACCTTGTGCGATTTCGGCAAATCATAAACAGAGAGAAAACGTAGACTTTCCAGGTAAGCTAACGAGATCTAACCCCACAAGCGTGTATTTTTTTATTTTTTTTTAGTTTATGGTGTGATTTATAGGAAAAAATGAAAGCACGGAAACCGAGCAATAAGAGTAAAAAAAAAAAGAGTCTCCTTCCTCCTTCTCATATTTTACATACCTTTTAATCTAGATCACTTGGTTCAAAGTTGCTTTATTCCTTAATAGGTCTTGAGTTCAAGTTTTAGGAAGTTACTTTTAAAAGAAAAACTGCATGCAATTTCTATTTTCAAGTTACTTTATTGTAAAAGTGCATCTCACTTAAATAATAAAAAATAAAAATAAAAAGTGAATCACTTAAGTTCTTTTTAATCGCTGCACTATTTAAGTAACATCATTGTAAAAGTGAAATCACTTATTTTACAAAAGTGATTCACTTAAAGCAACTTTCTTGTAAAGTGATTGTCAAAGGTTCATCTTGAGAAGAGGGGGGTTCCTTTTTTTTAGTTGATCATTTTCTATCTGCCATATCACTATTGGGGACATCTTCAACATTTTCTTTGATTAATCATAACTTCATCATACGGAGTCAGTTTTCAGTGCCGTTTTTTTTTCAAACCACCTATTTTTTTGAGCTATTCACATCTAGACTATTGGTTTCTGCTTTTATAGCCATTAATTTATAAATATGGCCACCCCTTGTAATATTCTACTTACCGGTTCCAACTATTTCTCATGGAAATCTCGTATGGAGGATGTTCTATGAAGTAGCGGACTTTTTAGAATTACCTCAGGGAAAGAAACAAAACCTACTGATGGTGATAAGAAAATGAAATGGGAAAATAGATGTGACGAAACTCATGGATTGATTGGAATGCCAATCTCTACTGATTTGCGATTCCACATATATGGAATTGATGAACCTGATGCTGCTTGGGACAAGTTGGAATCTGTGTTTGGTAAACATAATGAAATTCGAGGTCACCAACTCGAAAATGAGTTGATTTCTTAAATCCAAATGATTTTTCATGCATACAAGATTATTTATCTAAGTACAAAACTCTTAAACTCTTATGTGAAGAATGCAAGATTAAGAGGGAAGACAAACAATGCATTTATCATATTCTTTCCGAACTTGGACTTGCATATTCTGTTTTTGTATCTACATTTTACTCCATAAAATAATCCTTGAATGCAACTAGCTATCAAGAGCCTAGTCTTGAATCTTTTTGTGATTCCTTGATTAGAGAGCAAGATAAGCTCATCCATCTTGGAATAATTAAAAATGCAGATACATCTGGGAAAGCCTTATTGTCCCAACAAAAAGAAAAGTCCAAGCCTCCTAAGAAACAAAATTTTCGTAATAATAAGTCAAATAAGGGTCCCAAACCCTCTCAGTCAGCTCCTTCTTTAAAAAATGACAAAGGATCCAAGCTAAAAGGCAAGAATACTGAGTGTCATTGCAATTATTGCAGAAAAGATAATCATGATGAATCTAAGTGTTTCAAAAAGATGGCAGCCTTGGAAGCCACAATGAAGAAGCACCACATCATCCTAGATTCGCCTTCAGAATCTACCTCTTATGGACATGCACTTTGTGCTTCTGGTTATTTTTATAATGCATCTTCTTCTTCTACTTCAAATGAATGGCTTATTGATTCTGGAGAATCTTATCATATGGATAAGGATCAAGCCATCTTTTCTGCTATGCATGAATGTAACACCAAACAAATATTTGTTGGTGATGATAGATCTCTAAGTGTTGTAAAAGCTGGAACAGTTCTAGTAGATAATGGTCATTTCAATGATGTACTATGTGTTCCAATAATTTTCTGCAATTTGTTATCAGTCCATAAAATCACTCATTCCGGTGAAGGTAAAACTGTGACGTTTACACCTCACCAAGTTGTAATCAAGGATTTTAAAGATCCTCAACATGTCCTAGCTACCGGAATTGTTGATGATATTACCAGGTTGTACAAGTTTAACA
This sequence comes from Larix kaempferi, assembly GCA_027924585.1. NCBI lineage: Eukaryota > Viridiplantae > Streptophyta > Pinopsida > Pinales > Pinaceae > Larix > Larix kaempferi. The sequence continues at coordinate 11,325,836 of BSBM01000073.1, forward strand.
ACTTTGGGTCATCACCTTTTCCTTCAGTTTTTGTTGCTCAAAGTGATAGCTTGAGCAAACTTTGGCATGAGCGATTTGGTCACTTAAATTATTGCTCATTGCAACAACTATGTAAAGACAATATGGTGATAGGTCTTTTGATGGTATCTTGCAGAGATGGTGTTTGTTCCGGTTGTGTACTCAGAAAACATCATCGGGACAGTTTTGACAAACGTGCCTCTTGGTAGGCCTTGGTTCCCTTGGAGCTTGTGCATAGTGACTTGTGTGGTCCTCTTCCATCTGCTTCATTTTCTGGTTTCAAATATTTCTTAAATTTCATTAATGATTACACCAAATGCATTTGGGTTTATTTCCTAAAACTTAAGAACGAAGTATTTAACATGTTCTTGGCCTACAAGGACCTTGTTGAAAAACAATCTGGTCATCAAATTATTAAGTTAAGATATGACAATAGAGGAAAATATGTTAACATAAAGTTCATTACTTTCTACACTGAACAAGGAATCCAACAACACACTGTTCCATATACACCACAACAAAATAGTGTAGCTGAACGGAAGAACCGCACTTTAAAAGAAATGACTAATTGTATGATCCAATCTAAGGGACTAAGTCTTCAATTTTGGGTTGAAGCCATTAATTGTGCAAATTACATAGTTAATCACACCCTTACTAAAGCATTACATGGTATCACACCGGAAGAAGCATGGAGTAAAAATAAACCTGATATAAGTCACTTCCGTGTGTTTGGTAGTGATGCATGGGCTCACATTCCGGATGAAAAACGGAAAGCATTACAGCCTAAAAGGGAAAAGTGCATATTTGTTGGATATTCTGAAGATGTAAAAGGTTATAGACTTCTTCAACCACATTCTTATGATGTAATCATTAAAAGAGATGTTAAATTTGATGAAAATCTCTTGGCCTGCGAGCCTAACTCGGCGATTGTGCCATCTTTGGCCTGCGAGCCTGATTCGACGAGTGTGCCTTCTTCTTCTTCCAACTTCCTTGACAGGTTTCCAACTCCAGTTTTTGATGATGACGGTGAGGATGAAAATCCACCTCCTCATGCTCATGTTCCTCCAGTTGCTCCAACATAAGTGCTTCCTCGATGGGTCCGTTCAACATGTGAAGCAGCTGGTGATCTTGCCGGTGATCCTAGAGATCAACGTCGAACACGTTCTCAGTTTCAGCGAGCCTCTTCTCTTTTGGCTTTAGATTCCAAGAATCATGATCCAGAAACCTTTGCAGAAGCTTCAGGAAATCCAGATTGGGATGCAACTATGGATGAAGAATATCGTTCCTTAATGGCGTACGATACTTGGGATCTTGTACCTCTTCCAAAAGGAAGAAAACATGTCAGATGTAAATGGGTCTATAGAACTAAGTATGCATCAGATGGAAGTGTTGAAAGACTTAAGGCAAGGTTAGTTGCCAAAGGTTTTTCCCAAGTTGAAGGGATTGACTACAATGAAACCTTTGTTCCTATCGCAAAAATGAACTCCATCCGCCTTGTTCTTTCCCTTGCAGCCTTACATAGCTGAGAAGTCCATCAAATGGATGTCAAGTCTGCCTTCTTACATGGTGATTTACAGGAGGAAATTTACATGGAACAACCTCCTGGATATGTTCAGAATAATTCTAGCCTTGTCTGCCGCCTTAAGAAATCCTTATATGGCCTTAAGCAAGCTCCTAGAGCTTGGTATGCCAAAATGGACAGCTTTCTCCTTGGCAATGGTTTTTCTAGATGCCATTCTGACCCCAATGTCTATACCAAGAAAGTAGGAAACCATTTCATCATACTTGTTCTATATGTTGATGACCTTATTCTTACTGGTAGTAACCCTAAGCTTATAACCCATGTGAAATCCAGTCTTAAGCAAAATTTTGAAATGTTAGACTTAGGACATTTGCATTATTTTCTTGGTCTCCAAGTCCTGCAAACCAAAGAATGAATCTTTCTTTCTTAGTCTAAGTATGCTTGTGACCTTCTTCGTCACTTTCATATGGAAGATTGTACACCGGCCCCTTCTCCCTTCCAGTTTGGAGTCAAAATTTCTGCCAATTGTACTTCACCTGAAGTAGATGTCACCTTGTATCGTCAGCTTGTTGGTAGTCTCTTATACTTGACTCATTCTCGTCCTGACCTTTCCTTTGCCATTGGTCATGTTGCCCGTTATATGCAAACACCTCATGAAAGTCACTGGAAAACAACTAAAAGAATACTTCGATATATTTGAGGTACAATTCAGTTTGAGATTCATTACGATACAGGGGGGAAACCTTTGTTGGTTGGTTTCACTGATTCATATTGGGTTGGCGATCCTGATGATCGAAAGTCTACTGTAGGTTATGTTTTCAGTCTGGGATCTGGACCTGTCACTTGGGCTTGTAAGAAACAACAAGCTCTTGCTCTTTCTTGAGCAGAGGCAGAATATCGAGCCACAGTTAATGCCACTCAAGAAGCTTTATGGCTTCGACAGATCCTTTCAGAGTTTGGATTCGAGCAGCAGCAACCTACTCCACTTTGGTGCGACAATCAAAGTGCCATCAAGCTCGCCAAAGATCCAATCCTACATCAACGCAGCAAACACATTGAGCTACATATGCACTTCATCAGAAATCTTGTTCATGATCGTGTTCTTGAAGTGCTTTTTTTCCCTACAGATGATTAAGTTGCAGACATCTTCACCAAGTCTCTTATAGAAGCAAAGTTTTCTAAACTTCGATCTATGTTAGGAGTTAAGGAATTTGTCATTAAGGGGGGATAGGCTCTAATTCCTCCTTCCTTCTCCTAATTGTGTCACTTTTTTAAATCCTTCAATCCTATCCCAAGTTGTTCTTAAGGGGGGATGTTAGGATATTTAGACACTTAGGAGTTAGTTAAGATCAACTTGTGTAATAGATCCGTTAGGAAAAGTGTGTTTCTTTAGTATGCATTTCTAAATATTTAATCCAATGGTCATGATATGTTTTAGACATAGAGTGATCTGACGACTCAACTTCTCTTATATCATACCTAACCTTGATCTGTGGCTTAACACTCGATTGGTCCATGATCTCTATTTAAAGAGCATGGAAGGTCATTGTCTAGTTGATCAATTATGAGGAGCTCATTTGTAACTTTCTTTCTTTGCATAATAAATTGCTTCGTAGAAGCTATTTGGCCTGGGCCGTGGAGTGTTTCCCTCTTGAGGGTTTAAACCATGTCAAAACATCAGTGTATCAATCTGTGATATGTTTGTGTGAAGTGGTTGCTCTAGGTGTTTGGTCTTTTGGGAGTACCTTGTGTACCCGAACAATCTTTCTTGGTCACCTTTGTTTAAATAATTCTTTGATGAGTCACCCATGGACCTTTTTGATTTGTGATGTTAGCCTTGATGCACCACTTTGACCTCAATTTACCTCTCTTCATGAGACTCTCTCATTTCAAGCATTCCCCTTGACATCCAATTGTACCCCTCCTTGGAGTTATCCCCCACACCCTTGGACATTAATGATCATTTCATAATGAGCCAGACTATTATGACTTCATGCTTGGGTACCTAGCAAACTGACTCACTCAAGATAGGCTTAGCGTGGAAGCTTTCCCAACAGCTCAAGGAGCATGTGAAGTTGGGCTAAGGCACCCAACATGACTTGGGAGAATGAAATGTGGATGTGCCAAATTAGGGGCTCGACATGCATATGTCTTGTCATGGGGTGTGGGCATAACAAGAGGTTCAAGCAAATTGACCAAGGCGTGGATGCACAAGTGGGAAAGCAAGGTGGATTGGTCGAGTGGCATGGACCGGCTAGCATGGGTTGGGCACCCTCCCACACCCGCGATGCCCAACACTTGGCAGCATGGGTTAAAAGCTCGTGGACTCAAGGCATGGGCACACTTGTGTGGGCAACATACAAGTGGATGAGCACGTGCAAGGGCGCCAAGCTTGCAGACGATATGATGTGCAGACGGGCATGTTGGCTTGCGAACTGGGTGACATGCACGACAAGGTGGGTTGGAGCACGCTGAGGAGGGTTGCGCACTCACAACACAATGGGAAGTGTAAGCAAGGCTTGGTGGCATGCTTAGCGTGCAAGGGAGGGGTGCCACAAGGTGGAGCCTTGGGGGCGCCCTCATGCCAAGGCATGATATAAGTATGCAAAGCATTAGCTAAGGTAAAAGAACCAAGAGTTGACAAGGGGTCAAGAGGAAAGACCAAGAGTACAACCAAGCACGCTATGACAAGCAGGGAGCAGGCCACAAGGGTAGGACCTAGCTTGGGTTGGGTGACTATTGGTGGCAGCCCGCGGCAGCAGAGAGATGCGCAGGATGGTTTGTGCAAAGGTGGAATAATCTTGGGGTTTCTTTGTGTGTGTGTCAAGTTGGGCCACACACCCGTGGGGCTAATCCATGGTGACGCCCTGTTGGGCCACACACCCGTGGGGCTAGTCCCCTGGCTGCTTTTCATGTAACTATAACTTTGTTATATATATAAAGTCTTGGGGGTGTGCCTGGTTTGGGGCACCCACCTTATATGGTGTGTCTCTTCTGTATTCTTTGGCATGGTGCTTCGTTTATTTGGCTAAGTATAGTATGTTGAATTGTTGGATGTGCTAAGTAAAGGTAACGCAAGTGTAACTGTAATCAAGTGAAGAGGTATAAGTGTGAGTTCCGTAGAAAGGCGTAGTCTACCAGTGAGCCTGCCAAGCTGGTCTCACCCTCACCCTCGGCTAGGCGTCGGGCAATGCTGCACGGGCTTCCAAGACGGTGGAAAAACCGAGCGTCAATTGACCCCGTGACACATACATTTTAAACAAGGTCAGCCACTCCTTTATGCTTTGAAGTTTGAACAAAGAAGTTTTTAAGCCCACTACTCCTTATCCCTGTATCACCATCCCTTTCTATCTTGATAAACAAAGTCCTCCCATTACTTTGCGATCAGCTTCTCGATAATCAACACTTATATTAATGGTTTGTTAGATATAACTTAGAAGTACGAATGAGGGAGTCCAATATGACAAAGAAGATAAAAACATTCACACAGCCATAAAGTAATTCACAGATTCTTCGGTTCATAATGTCTCACTGGCCAGCGTATTCTCTAAAGAATTAGCCAGCGATCTTTTCCAGTCAAAGTTTTGGATAACTATTTGGATTCATATTCGATTCTCATCAATCAGATAATCACAATCACAGAAGACAAATTATAATAAAATATGACAGTTAATAAAATATTAAGAAAGCTATACAACAGTATAGCGAAGAGACAGGTAGAATAACGATAGACATGACATGAATAACATGCTAGGAGATCTGCATGACGCATTCAACTGCAGACCCCCTCAGCATCACAGTACAATAAATAACAACATGACTTATTTTCTATATATAATATGTAAAGTCTTTTATGTCCTCCATGATCACTTGTTGCAGGTGCAGGGGTTGCACTTGCAGCTTGGTCCGCATGCGCAGTCGTTCTCAGCAGCTACAGTTTCCATCTCGGACTCGAAGCTGCAGAAGCAAAATAGAAAAAAACCAGATTAAAATTATGAATTATGTTTCATGATAATTACCAAATTATCATAGATTCATGAAACGTTTCAATCTTTAAAACCCACCTCATGTTGTAGCTGGTTTCAACGATCTCCACTCCGAGGGAGTTGCCCTTCTTGCTGCCATCATTAATAACAGAAATATCAACCATTAAAAACTGAAACATTCAAACTACCGCGAGGAGGCAAAACTATAAAACTGAATCGTGATAAAACAACGAGAGGAGAAAACTTGAAATAAAAAGAGGACTTACGTGCACTGGCTTTTGTCAGCACAGTCACAGTTTCCACAGCCAGAAGACATGTTTGCAGATTGTTAACAAAGAGAAGGAAGTGATACAAATGTTGGGGAAATTGCTTTGCTTTTGCTTTGATTGTTGAGAAGAAGGGCAGGCTTCCATGGCATTTATAGATGGCCGAAGGTGTGGTCCAGAGAACCGGCATTAGAATACAAACAACAATGAGAGGCGCAAGAAGCGTGGTGGAAACCCTTCCAAGTGGGACAGGCATTGAATGCAGAGCACGCGCTATCCCGTGAAAGTCCCAAAGCATCTCAATAATGGATCTTTCAACGTTGAAATCCGCTACGATCCAGTCGTACAGTAGGATTCTTTTGTGGTATTGCTCACTATTATACGGAACTTTCTTCATCATCCAGAACTGTCTAGATCATCCATTGCCAAACGTAATCGCCCAAGAGATTTATGTCACAAAAAGTAGCGGAAGAGGTTGGATCTCATCTCTTAAGTTGTTGGAAAATAATGCATACTCCAATCTCCACTACACATAAAAAAAACTTCTTGTGGAAGCTATTGTAAGTTAACTTGTGGTTTGTGTTTTTCTTTAAAAAATTATTTAATTTATAAATGATAGATAATATATTTATATTAAAGTTTAATTTTAAAATATTTGTTGTAAAATTAATTCTTCTACTTTTTCAAGTTTTTATAATTATGGTGATTTATAAAAAAAAATTTAAATTTCTAAAATATAGAATTAAAATTAAAAAAAACTAATAAATTAAAGTTGAAAAATATAGAATTAAAATTAATAAAAAGAAAATCTAATATGTTAAAATTGATTTCATTAGATATTTAATTAACATCAAGCATATCAACTATTATTATTATTTTTTTTAATTTTTTAAAATTTTCTTAATATTTATCAAATCTTAAATTAAAATAAATTTAATTTTAATTTTTCAACATATGTATTAATTCTTAATTTAAAATGCATTTGTATGATTAAAATTAATCACGCCCTTTCATGAAATTCAACTAAGCCGCTATCATTGAAATAAGAAATTATTTTCCCATTCCATTATTGGATTATTTGATCATTATCAAATTGAATGATATAGGCTTTTTGCAGCAACCGGGTCTTTCCTTCGTTCCTTCCGTGAAAGCAAAGTTGATTCCATTTTAACGTTATGCGAAATGGTGGCCCGTCGTAAAATCACTATAGACATGTATACATTGATAATATTGATGTATTTTCGAAGTAGTTATATAATATAAATTTTTAAAAATATAATTTTTATGGTTAGGTAGTTGGGAGAGATTATTGTTACTCTTAGAGTTGATATGATGTTCTTGTTGAATCCCTAGGTAATAAATAAATGAATTGTGTAAGTGTTGAATCCTAGGTAATAAATAAATGAATTCTGTAAGTTTGATTAGTTATTCATGAACCGCCATTAAGAAATAAAATAAATTTCAATGAAATTCATTACATGGGGATAGATGGATTTCATTCTGTTGAGACATTTTCTGATTTGGATGACTGAATGACGGTTTGCTCGACCTACCATCCACAATATATGAGAAAGTTTGTTGAGATTTCTCTTTATGATATCACTATTATTTTACATCGATTTATATATATCATAAATTGTATAAATGTTATTATTATTATTAAATATTTAGTTTAAAAAAATGATTTGGTGTTTTGAGTTTTATATAAATGATTTTGAAGTCAATTTCATGGAGTGGTCATTAATTTCACTTGTAATAAAATGCCACGATGTATCTAAAAGTTAAAAATATTGAAGATTTGACAAAATGCCACAAAGTATCTAAAAGTTAAAGATCTTGATTTATTACATCTTGATGGAAAAACCATGTAGAACCACAAACGAAAATAAAATTTCATTAAAGAAGGTAAAAAGAAAACACAAAACATATTTAATTAGATGATTTCCTAAATTTTTTGGTTCATTCCTAAATGTTATAAATAATATTTTTTCCAATTATAACAAGCATTTATTATATATATATATATATATATATATATATATATATAATCTTAGAATGATATATGGAAAAAATGTCAATTGATTTATTCTATTACAATATGTTACAAATTAACAATTAATTATCATCGATCTTTTTAATAAAAAATGTCAATTGATATATTCTATTACAATATGTTACAAATTAACAATTAATTATCATCGATCTTATTGACTAATTAAGTTGATCATCTCACTATCTTGACTTTTTCTTCGGTCTATCAACTTAAATTGCATTATTGAAGCTTAGTAGCTTCATTTATCTCATATAATCTTCGACTTAGTGATTCCCCAAGGTTCACCACCAATTTCCGATGTTTTAGCTTCATCCTAGCTCAACACTAGTCTTATTTACAAATTGTCAATTGATTAATCAAAGAGCCTACTATCATTCTACTTGTATTCCAATATTTTAGAGATATCTACCTTGAATCAACCTCTTCCATAACATAGTGATATGACATGTCAGTGCAAACAACCTATAATATATTTTGGATTTTGTAAAAGTGCAATGACACATTGGTTATCATAATTTATCAATAATGATTATGTTTGTTCTAAAGGAAACTAACCTAGTCATTACTAAAGTTGCACTTATGTACATGCTTGTGTCATAACCTTGTACTCAGACTTGGTAAACTCATCCTATTGATCCCATCCTCCAACCTTGAGTCCATCTCTCTTCAAGGTTCATGTGTTATTGATGGGCTTCAACACATGATTGCAATCCAACATTTTGACTTTATTGAGGCTCCACTTAGGTAATTCCCTAAATTGGAAAGGTTTTTTATTTCTCACTATATTTGTGCATATGTATCGCCAAATAATAATGAATCTAGCATAGATATTCCTTATCACACTTTTGTCCTTATTTGTTAAAACCAAATTATTAACATATATGGTAAGGATAATTATTTAGGAATTAAACACTATCTATAGGCATAGGGATATTCTCATTGAAGCATCACAATATCAAATTTCATATTCCATTATTTAGATAATTGTTTAATCGATTCAAATACTTCAACATTGTGTACACGAAGTTCTTTTCACCTTGCACTGCAAACTTGCCTATCGAATCCATATCTTCTCCATGTAGATCTCCACCCCAAGATATCCATCAAGGAACGATATTTTCACATCTAGCTTGTGTATATCACAATTAACTTTAGCCAATATCAACAATAATAACGTTATCAACATCATATTATTATCTTATATGTTATCATATTATATATTGTATTTCATGGAGACAGGATCCTAACTTAGTCCTAGGGTCTATCTATGGTCAGTATAGGAGTGTATAACCCTTGCTTCTTTATGGGAAGTTTGGCACTGACATAGGTGTTGATGTATTTGCATCTTCGGAATGTATTTCATATATGTATATTGTATTCCTATAGAGATGTTATTATTCCTCTATACGGAAGTGTCATCATTTATATTGTAAGTGTTGTAACTTATACTTGATGGGTTATTATACCACCTTGTTGGGGTCGGACCTGTATAAGTCATGTGGGTTAAAGGGTTATTAGACCACCCTATTGGGGGTCGGCCCTGTCAGCATTATGTTATGTGGTTATGTTCAGGCCGACCTAGTAAAGGTTATTAGGCAAGTCAAGTCATGTATAAATAGAGTGCGGGAGGCACTCTATCTGATCATTCACTTCTCTCTCACACACTCATTGGAGAGTGGCGCACTAGTGGAGGAGGAGAAGCTGCTGCTAGGAGGACTATCTCTTGTACTTGGGTTGTATCATTTCTCTATCTATCTCTAAGGAAGTTGCAGGGTTTTTCACCTTCTTGGTTTTCCCCGGTGAAAATCTGTGTCTCTTGTGTGCTTGCATTATTGTGTCCATGATTGATATGTTGTAGATATGCTGTACATGTTAGTATCTCAGTTAAGATCCTAGATCAGATTGAAATTTCTGAAAAACTAACATGGTATCAGAGCTAGCCTGAAAGAAGGCATGGTACGACATTTATGACACTTGTTGCACTTGTGAAGCTAGGGCTTAATATAGAAAAAACTAGTCATTGTAGCACTTTTGCTATAAATTCATTTTGGCGAAGTTTTAGGATCTGAAAATATTACAGGTCGAAGATAAGATCCCAATGTACCTTGTGTCTGAAGCACAACATCTAATTCGTTGTACTTTTTGTTTTATGGTCCATACAATGTAGGGTTTCTGCCTCTTCTAGATCTGAGTCATAAATAGGTGACCTAGGAAAAAAGGTCACAACTTGGGCTAGGAAGCTCCAAATGAAATTTCGTAAAAAGTGAAAGGTAGGGCACAAACTGTAATTTCACAGATACGATTCTCAGAGGCTGAAATTGAACCAATGACACGTGGCACTCTGTATAGGTCCGCTCTCATGTTTTATCCCATAAACAGGTCACGTTTCGACACTTGGAATAAATCTCTCTCAGAGAATCCATTTGAGGTCAGACCTATGGGGCTGGAAAGATAATAGGTCAGGCTACCATAGGCAGAATTTTCAGACCCTGTAGATCGGAAATTTTGAAGTTACACCAGAAGCAATCAGGTGCATATTTATGTCAAAACATAATTGGATTCTGAGCACCTTCATTCTTGTCTTATCACTGCTGCGGGAATTTAGGGCTTTGGAGAAAGTTGGAATTTTTGGAATCAGAGACCATGGTTGAATGCTCCTCAGAAAAATCAAAATTTAGAGACCAAGATCGAATTTTTCAAAGCAAATTTGAGGGGTGAAACTTTGCATTTTTCAAATTCTGAGTATACCAGGTTGATAAGCTCATCAAGGCACATCTTTCTATCCTTTCAGAAGTTTGAAATTCAAAGTTTGAATTTTTAGGGTTGCCCTAACAAACCCTAATCCAGCTCTAGATCCAGTTTCTGCAAATCAAGTGGATTGGGTTAATCCTAGAAGAGAATGGATTGGTCACCTGCATAAGTGAAGAAGTTCCATTTTCAGAGGGAGATGAGGCTAAGGCCTTACATAAGAAGATTACAAGCAAACTCGACAGGTATGACTTACGGGTATGTTTCGAAATCTATTCATGATTAAGTTTATGATATGTTTGTCTTCATTACGATTATTACAATCTTGATTAATTTTAGACTTGTCGTATCACCTTACTAAAAATATGAATGCATGATAGAATATATTCATTGATTAGGGCTTTGACACTTATGGTTGTACTAATGCATTGACGTGTTGTATGAGGTTGATGTTGTCCGCTAACATGAAAGGTACATCAAGAATGACAAATCATGTTCTAGTTCAAGAACATATGACCATGGTGACATGAAGACAAAGATTCATCCATTGTCATGGATCACATAGAAGATCTACTTACGAGGTATGTATAACTTGGTTCTAGAATGGTTAACCTATGAGATATGCAGATTACTAGAACAAGTCATTGAAGAGAACACGAAGACATTATGCGGGTATGTTAGACATAACTAGCTAGCATGCTAATCCATGTATGTTTTTCCTATATCAAGTTAGAATCCTACCTTGTGTTAGGATCTCTTATATAAGTATACATGGCATGATTGATAATGATTATTCATTGAAGTTAGTAATCATGGGTTTAGGCATATTATGCTTCTTACTTTGATTGATGATATGACTAACCAGAAAAGTCCTATGGTCAAATAGGAATATGCATGAGTAAAAGAATTGTGATAAATTATCTGTGTATAAAATGATCTTGACCATACATGTTTAAGATTACTTAGAATCATAATGTTTTTGATAGTATTAAGATTATACTAATGAATGTATGTATGAGACCTCGAGGATAACATAATGATGATACTAGTAAGTATGCATAGTGATCGAGGATGGATATAAGTTCAAAGATAGGTAATCCAGGAAGCAAAGATCAAGAGGGAGCACACTCCAGTAGTTCCTGCAAGGAAGCAAATATTGAGAGGGAGTCCACCCTACAACCAAACAAAGATACGTATTTGAATTGTCATTTCTTGCATACTTGTTTGTTTAAATAATATTGTTCAATGATGTATATGCTTATGTTCCTAGACTTAGGGTGTGTATTATACATATTAGAATAATTGCATTAATGAACAATATACTACTAATATGCATGTGATGGGTAAGTGGCCTATGGCACTATACAACATTCCATTGCTACTTATCTAGAATGAAACCTCTTTGCTTACATGTTGGGAGTTGCGCACACTCTTAACAATGTTCTGGTAGAGATTGGAAGGCATCTAGAAAGCTATGGAATATGGATAAATGTTGTATTGAAGCATTGGCTAAAATAATTGCGTGACTGTATGACATATTTCTTTATGTGTAAGAAATTGTTCTGAAAACTATGAGATGTTTCTAATCATGCAATTTAACTTGTCTTGTAGGAAAGATCGTATACCATCACCTATAAAAGAAGGACTACAACATTTGTTCCAGTAACAAAGCTATCTATTGAAGATATTGAAGTTCCCATGATCCGGGATGAAGTAATGGAAGAATGCCATGATCCATCGATCATGAAGAATGATTATTGGGATGTGGTCCTATACTAGAAGGGAAGTCTGTCGTGACTTCCATGTGGATCTATAAGATCAAACATGCTGTAGATGGCAGCATAGGAGAAATACAAAGCGAGGTTTGTAGCTCGTGGCTTCTCCCAAAAAGAGGGAATAGACTACGAAGAGACTTTTGCTCCTGTAGCCAGATACACTTCTATCAGATCAGTACCTGCTCTGGCTGCAGTGATGAAGTGGAAGATACACCAGATGGATGACAAGACAACCTTCTTGAATGGTGTAGTCGAAGAGGAAGTGTATGTGTAAAATCCACTTGGTTTTGAGACACATGATAGAGAGTCATATGTGTGCAGGTTGAAGAAAACCTTGTATGGCTTGAAGTAAGCTCCTAGGACTTGGTATGGTAGGATAGATAGCTTTCTATCCAGTTTGGGATTTACCAAGAGTAAAGAGGATTCCAACCTTTACTACAAGATTGAGGAAGGAAATCCTGTGATGCTACTTTTATATGTAGATGACCTATTTGTTACAGGCGAGGATCGATTGATTACCGACACAAAGAGGAAGCTTGCTGCCGAGTTTGAGATGAAGGACTTGGGGATGATGTACTATTTCCTAGGCATGGAGGTGTGGCAGAGTGCAGATGGAATATTCCTTGGACAAGGGAAGTATGCAGTAGAGATCCTGAAGAGGTTCGAGATGATGGACTGCAAGGCCATGGCCACACCTATGGCATCGAACCTGAAGCTTCTGTGTGATGCTTCATCTGATCCGGTTGATGTCATTGTGTATCGTCAGATGATTGGGTCCTTGATGTACCTGACGAACACGAGACTAGACATTTGCTTTGCAGTGAACACATTGAGCCAGTTCCTGACGGATCCCAGAGGTGTTCACCTGGTTGCTGTAAAGAATATTCTGAGGTACCTGAAGGGTACAATTGATTATGGGCTCAAGTATGATGCGAATCAAAAGTTTAACCTACAGGGTTATGTTGATTCAGATTGGGAAGGCAGTGCTGCAGATAGGAAGAGCACTTATGGGTGCTGCTTCAGTATGGGATCAGGTGTGATCTCTTGGTTTAGCAGGAAGCAGTCCTGCGTAACACTGAGTACAGCCAAAGCATAGTATGTTGCATCTTGTTCGATTAGTTGTGAGGCTGTATGGCTGAGGAAGCTACTGTTTGAGTTATTTGATCTCCCATTGGAGGCTACTGGTATCTTTTGTGACAACCAGAGTTGTGTGAAGCTGTCTGAGAATCCGGTGTTCCACGATAGGTCGAAGCACATTGAGATCAAATATCACTATATCAGGGATATGGTGCAGAGAGGAGCAGTGAAGCTTCTGTATGTTGCGACAGATGAGCAGGTTTCGGATGTGTCAACGAAACCACTAGCCAGAGTGAAGTTCGAGTACTTCAGAGAGAGGCTTGGTGTTCTTCAGATTGACGAAACTTCGAGGAAGAAGTGATTGACACATTTGCAGGAGCCATTCCAAGCATGGTGAGAGGAGGATCTTTCCCATGGTTGTGGATATAAGCGCTGTGTGATGAGCATCAGGACGATGCTCCAGTTACTACTTTGTATGCATCATGTTGGATGTTGGATATGACCAGTTGGATCATATATTTGTATATGCATCATGTTGGATGCTTGATATGATCAGTTTGATCATGTATTCGTATATGTATCAAGTGGATACATTGTATGATCAGTTGGATCATGTATTTGTATATGCATCATGTTGGATGCTTGATATGATCAGTTGGATCATGTATTTGTATATGTATCAGGTGGATACATTGTATGATCAGTTGGATCATGTATGATGATATGTATAAGGTAGATACATTATATGATCAGGTAGATCATGCATGATGATATGTATCAGGTAGATACATTGTATGATCAGGTAGATCATGTATGATGATATGTATCAAGTAGATACATTGTATGATCAGGTAGATCATGTATGATGATATGTATCGAGTAGATACATTGTATGATCAGGTAGATCACGTATGATGATATGCATCAGGTAGATACTTGGTATGAATCAAGTGGATGCATTGTATGATCAGGTGGATGCATTGATTATGAGCTTCAGGATGTTGCTCCAGATGATATGTATCAGGATGATGCTATGATGATCAGGATGATCATGTGATGATGTACATCAGGATGATGTATGGTGAGTATCAGGTTGATACTTTGTGGCCGTGGATAGGTTGTGCATATGAGCATATAAGTAGACTTGGGAGATCCGATAGGTTGGGCTGTGTGCCCATAATCAGTCCTGGGATTCTCTTTCAAGGCATTACTCTAGGAGGACATATAAGTAGACCTGGGAGATCCGATAGGTTGGGCTGTGTGCCTGTAATAAGTCCTGGGATGCTCTTTCGAGGCATTGTCCTATGGCATATAAGTAGACATGGGATATTGTTAGGAACCCATGTCAACCCTTCTATTTACTTTGTTAGTATATTGTTGTTGGACGCATATGCTTTGTAAGTCATCCCGTAGTATTTTTTGATCCATAGTTTGTATTATTGTTGTTGGACGCATATGCTTTGTAAGTCGTCCCGTAGTAATTGTTGATCCATATTTTGTATTGGCCCATGGTTTGTATTGACACATGGTATTGACCCATGGTATTGGAACCTAGACTTAGTATATAGGTTGGTGTTGAGACCAATGAAGGTACCATGAAGTTACTTGTATTGAGCTTGCTCAAAGGATGTTTCCCCCTCCAAGTGGCCTATGATCAATATAAAAGTGATTATGAGTTCTGTTATTTCTGATATCTCGTGTATTTGCATTAATTAATTATTGCAGGTTCATCACAGAGATCCGATAGGTTGGGCTGTGTGCCCGTAATAAGTCATGGGATTCTCTTTTGAGGCATTGCCATGACCACATATAAGTAGACCTGGGAGATCCGATAGGTTGGGCTGTGTGCCCGTAATAAGTCCTGAGATTGTCTTTCGAGGCATTGTGGTGACCACCTGTAAGTAGACCTGGGAGATCTGGTAGGTTGGGCTGTGTGCCTATAATAAGTCCCGGGATGCTCTTTCGAGGCATTTTGGTTGGGGGTCACATATAAGTAGACCTGGGAGATCTTGCCGGTTGTGCTTCAGCACATAATGGTCCTGGGATACTTTTTCGAGGCATTGTGACGCATGTAATAAGTCTTGAGGATTCCACAGTATGGCCAGTGATGATGAAGACCTGCAGGTGGTGATCCTACATCCAGGATGAAAAAGGGCTAGCTCTGTAGAACTTCCTATGATAAGTAGATCAGAGATTGATTGAGATAGCAGCAGCAGTGACGATGATGATGATTCGATGTCGATGATCTAGAGAAGAAGACTTGTGCTAGAAGACCTGTGTCAAGAAATACCTTCCTAGTTAAGAGGGAGTGTTGATGTATTTGTAACTTCAGAATGTATTTCATATATGTATATTGTATTTCTATAGAGATGTTATTATTCCTCTATACGGAAGTGTTTGTATTCCTATAGAGATGTTATTATTTCTCTATACGGAAGTGTCGTCATTTTTATTGTAAGTGTCGTAACTTATACTTGATGGGTTATTAAACCACCTTGTTGGGGTTGGCCCTGTATAAGTCATGTGGGCTAAAGGGTTATTAGACCACCCTATTGGGGGTTGGCCCTGTCAGCATTATGTTATGTGGTTAAGTTAAGGCCGACCTAGTAAAGGTTCCTAGGCAAGTCAATTCATGTATAAATAGAGTGCGGGAGGCACTCTATTTGATCATTCACTTCTCTCTCACACACTCATTGGAGAGTGGTGCACTAGTGGAGGAGGAGAAGTTGTTGCTAGGAGGACTATCTCTTGTACTTGGGTTGTATCATTGCTCTATCTATCTCTAAGGAAGTTGTGGGGTTTTTCACCTTCTTGGTTTTCCTCGGTGAAACTCTATGTCTCTTGTGTGCTTGCATTATTGTGTCCATGATTGATATGTTGTAGATATGCTGTACATGTTATTCTCTTAGTTAAGATCCTAGATCAGATTGAAATTTTTGAAAATTAACAATAGGTAATGCATGATTTGATATGTTTGTTAATGTTCTATCAATGTTTTGGTTAATAGAAGTACTTTTACATCACTGCCACTTTATTCTTTGCATTGAAGTTCCCCACCACCTGACTATAATGAACCTCCCAAATTAGCTTCTCAGGCTCACTCAAAGAAACACCAAGATGGTCCAAATGGCATGACGTTCATCCTAGAGATGGAAATCCAAAATTGGTTCACTTTTTCCTAGTGTTCGATAGGTAGTAGTAAAGTTAAGGTCACTACCATACAATTAGGACCACTTGAAGGTCTCTTGTGCACAAAAGTTGAGCATGGTGGTCAACACCATAATCTAGAGTAATTTGCAACAAAAAAATTTCTACCCTTTTTGCACCTCATGTTTAGGTGGAAGTATTTCAGGCACATGGACAATCTTCTGATGGCATTCATTCTATAACTTTTCATGCATTTGCACAAATTGTAGGGGGGGCTTGTGATTATTTTGTATGATCATCTCCTTCCCCATAACACAGTGCTTACATTGATGATAGGCCTATACAATGGAGTACACCTCATTTTCATAGGTGGGGTACCAACGGACTGCATCAGAGAGTGTCTCACTATAAAGGCCATTGGATTTTCAAATTAAGTGAGGACTGCACCAACAACATAATATGAATCATTTGTCTCAATCTCAAAGGGTTGTTGTAGGGATAGTGGAGTGAGAACTAGAGTCAAACAAAGGAGATGTTTCAAATCCTTGAATGCTTTCTGCTATGACTTGATCCAAATGAGCTTGGCTTTGGCCCCACCCTTAGTCACTTGGCTTAGAGTCCAAGTGATATGAGAGGACACCAACAAAAACATGTGATAGAAGTTTTAGAGGCCCAAGAAATAATAGATATTTGTTAGACTTGTTGGGGTCTTCCAATAAAAAATGACTTGGATCTTGGTTGGATCCACATGCAAACCATGTTCATCCATGATGTATCCAAGATACTAGATTCACTACATTCCAAATGGGATTTTCTTTAGATTATCATATAAATTGTGTTGTCATATGGAGCCACTAGTACATATGGCTCAAAATTTCCATGAAATATTGCCATGAATAAGTTAAAATCAAAATTTTTGTGGATAAACAGATACATTTTTTGAAAAGGAAATGTTCTTCCCCCACTAATCGTTGTATAGAGACAACAATAACGTTTTGTCACTATAGTGATGAATATTCTTTGTTATAGCAACAAATATGAGTTATTTGTCTCTATAGAAACGAAACGCCAAGGTTTGCTTCTATAGAGACGGTAAAATTAACACGTGCAACGTCAACGGTTATCACAGTAATGATCATTGAATTTTTGTTATTGTTGAAATTTGATCGTTGTGCATTTTCGTCGAAACCGCCACGATCATTGATCTATAACTACATGTTCTCTAGACATATTTCCACAAATTATTTGCTATAGTTGCAACAATTTTTCTACTGATTGTTTGATCTGTGATTTCAAGAGTCCAGTACTGGTTTAAGACATCAAATTTTTTTTATCTCCTTCGGTTTCAAGGTTAGAATTTTAAATTCTTTGTCTCCTTTAATGTGTAGGGTCATACATAAAGTGATTCGACTATTCATTTTCTCCTCAATACTAATGCTTACATAGATTTGTTGCTTAGAATCTGATAGATATATGATCTATTTTTAAAGACCATGGAGGGACATTTACTAATTAGATTTTTCACTTTCCATGTCACGTCCTTTAATTTTATGTTCCTTTAATTTTATGTCTCGTTTAATATATATATATACTCTATTCAATTTACTTATATATTGATTGATTTTTTTTGTTCTTATAGGCTATTAGAATGTCAAATAAATATACTTGGGAAGGAAATAATAAGAGGTATGTTGAGTTTAAGGCAACATTGGAGGTGAAGGGTGATGGAAAGTATTATTTCCCTTGCAATGATTGCAGGGGTTTGCGAATGAGAATAATTTTAAGAACAACAACTGAAAAACATTATAAGGAGAAGGGGCATGATGAAGGGGGTTATGAATATCATCCCTTGGTAAGACGTTATTCATTACATAATGTGCTTCTTGTAATAGTACTAATCATGTATTCACAAAATGTTTTATCATTTTAAATATATGTGTTGTATATTATACACTAATGTTATCACATTGTTTGTAAATATAAATACAATGCCCCCTAAATGTCGACCTCTAGAGAGCTATTTGCCACATAATAGTAGAAATACTACTTTAGAAGGTGAGGAACATGGACATCAAAATATTGAAGATTAAGTTCTTAATGATCCTATGGACAGAGATGACGTTATTGATACAAATGGCGAAGATGATATAAATAGATTGATCCTAGACACATTTGCTCCATTGGATGAGGACAACCTCCATGATATTCATGATGTTCATCTACTCGAGAAGTCCCAAGAACCTCTTTATGAAGGCTCAACAACAAATCTTCTACCTGCTATAGTGTTGGTTGTGAACTTGAAGGTTTTGAATGGTTTATCAAACACTTGTTTCACACAAATCCTAAGGTATGTAAAGTTGACTATTTTCCTCTATTTTTAGTGTTAATTAATTCATAAATTAGGGATATGTAATATTTATGATTTATATTGTTTACATCTGATTTTTTTTGTCAATGTTGCAAATTGTTGGGTGAATTTCTAGTACCACCATCAAATAATTTACCACGCACATGTCGAGAGGTATTCTTGATTATGGAAGAAATTGGAATCGAGTATCAAGCTATTGATGCATGTCCTAATGATCATATTATATATTATGGACAATATGCATAAGAAAAAAAATTCCCACAATGTGAAATTTGTATATATCGAACTGATCAAGTAACAAAAGAGGTTCCTTGCAAAGTTCTTCATCATATTCCCATAATTCCACGTTTCCAATGACTATTCAGTGCCAAAGTATAGCACAACTTATGGATTACCATGCAAAGAATAGAACTGAAGAAGGTGTTCTTCGAATGCCTACAGATGGTTCTGCATTGAAGAACATCGAAGAAAAATGGCCAATTTTTAAAGATGAACCTCATAATGTTAGACTTTCATTGGCAGTTGATGGTTTCAATCCATTTGGAGAGATTTGTTCTACTTACTCAGTGTGGCCTGTTTTCGTCATAAGCAATAACCTTCCTCCTTGGATGTTGATAAAGAGAGAGCACACAATGTTGGAAATGATTATCCGGGTATTTTTTTAAAATTAATTATATTATATTATTTCTTTGTTTAATTGTTGCATGAGAAAACCTTTTATATATTGGGACACATAAGTAAATAGCATTGTATGTTGAATCAATTAGGTAAGTACTAAGTTAAATATATTAATGTATATATTGAGCCTCTTATCGATGAGCTATTGAATTTATGAGCTGGCATCACTATGTATGACATCTCCAGACCAATAGGACTGAAACAATTTCAGTTCCATGGAATACTTGCATGGACAATTCATGACGCTCTTGGGTTAACACATTTTTGTGGTATGTAACTTTTTGTTGCACATTAAAATTATATGCTTTTAAGGTAAATATCATGCATTTTTATTTAAATTAATAATATTAATACATATATATTGCAGGTCTTCAAACAAAGGGAAAATTTGCATGTCCAATCTGTGGTCCTAGGATAAAATCTCGTTGTTCAAGAATTTTAGCAAAGGAGGTGTTTGATTAGAACAGGCACTTCCTCCCTAAGAACCATAGGTATCGAACTACCAAGAAAACAAAATTGAATATAATAGAAATCCTCACCTATGGAAGTTGGAATATAATAGAAATCCTCGAGGTATGCAAATTGTATATGTAGCATATATAAATATGTAATATTATGAATTTTATATTTTTACTGTTTTTTCTCTACCATGTGTGTTAACACCCAAAAATTGTTTGTTAGCTCATCTCCATATTCACATAAACCATTTGTCCACTTTTCCTACATTTTTGGCCTCCAAAACCCCCAAAAACCCTCAAATGGTAACCAAAAAGGGAAAAAATCATTATTTCCCTCCTCAATTAATGAAATTCCTTCAAAAAAGGTCAAACCCCACAAAAAGGGTCTAAAATCCCCAAAATAAAAGAAAAAGGGGAAAAAACTCAAATAAATTAAAAAAAGAGAGAAAAACCCTAATACCATTAGCCAATACTATTAGTTGGCCAAAATCGTGGCTCAATACTCCACCACACAAAATCACTATAAAAGGTGATGGAGGCCCCCCATATCATATAAACAATTCACTCTTCATACCCTTATGCTACCGATTTTCCTACAACACTCTAGCTAACCATTTTAAGTTTTTGTGCCAATTTTGTTGAAACTTGGCCAACCCATTGAGCATTTGGAGAAGAGCAAGGAACCTTAGAGACTTGGTTCACTACTCAACATATGTCTGCAAGGAATCCTACAACCTCACCTTTTGAGGTAACCTTATATTGTAAACCATTTTTTACACATTAATACAGAAAATCAAATTTTCATTTATGGGTTCCTATTTATTTTATTACTGTAGTAGTTAGTTTGTTTAGCTTTTATTTTCATTATTACACTCACATATATTAGTCATAATTTGTTTATTTACTGGTTTTTTCAACTCTGGCCTAGTCGTGGCCCTTATACATGCATATTTGGCCCTTTTCTTCGCAGTAACCCTCAAAAACTTCTGTTTTAACGGCTTGGCCCGCGACTTCTGAAACTTTTCTCCGCATCACGAATCGTGGCTGTCCAACTGGATCCTATGATTTTCGCCCGACTTTCGGCCTGAAACCTGCACTTTAGCGCACTCTTCATCCTGGAACTTGCGCTCATTACCGTAGATTTAAGCCCGATAGCCGCTCTTTAGCACACTTTCTAGCTCGTAACCTACTCTTTAGCACAACGATCACCTCAAAACCCACGCCCTTTAGAGTGACTACTATCCTGAAACCCATGCCCTATTTCCTATCCCTTTCGGTCTGTTTCAATGCGATGTTTTTGCAGTTTTCCGCACCCAAAGCGCGAGTTTTTTCCTCACAGCTGCACCCTGCAGCCATTTTTTCCAACTTTTTCTTTCCCTAACAGCCATCTGTTTGCTTGCATCCATTTTGCTAGCTGTACTTTTCTTCTATTTACTTGTTGCAACATTTAAAATATTACTTTGCATTATATTTCAACAAGTTCATTTATTTTATATAGCAGTTAATACTTTTCATTTCAAAGTTTTAGTTACTTATTTTCCATCTTGGCCATCTTGGGTACACACCACTTGTGCACACACTCGGTCACCATAATCCAAGTGAGACCTAAAATCTACTTAACTCAACCAACTTTAACCCCACTTGGGGAACACAAAAAGAACTTTGTAGTTAGGTAGGACAATGGGGATATGAATCCAAATAACACCCCATTTTTCATTTACACTTGAGACTTAGATGTTGTCCATTAGGGATTCAAAATCCCCTATTATTTATTGGTACGGTTGACACCGATTTGTCAGAAGGCCCCTTCCTTAAGAGGGAAAGTAGAAAGAATGGTTCTGTAAGTCTGAGTGGAATATCGCTCTCCATTTTGTACTGAAGGACATCGACTTGTTGTTCTCATCGTGCATGTTGGCGCCCATACCGGGTGTGCGACGACAAAAGAGATGAAGCTACATGACACCTTTTCGGACGTGCCATGAACGGGGTAGCTTAGTTTCCATTCTTCTAGGGCTCTTTTACCCGGAGTCCCTCTCTAGAGAGGGATATCCTTTAGCCATTTTCCTCTCCATTTCGTATTTCCTGACTGCGTATTTCATCACCCTGCAGGGGAGACAATTTGTGCGAGCTTTCACATATTTTAGATAGGTGTTTGCATGCTCCTATACCCCCATTGGATTAGTGAGTCTACCTTTTTATTTATTAGGATTGTTTCCTGTTGGTATTCTAACCATTTTATAGCTGCTCCACTTGCTGTAGCATGTTGTTGCAACATGCGTTTTTGAGCATTGTTGTTGGCCCGAGCGCCATATTTTTTGAGGTATCCTTTTGCACACATGGTTGCACTAGGAATTTTGAGCATTTTATACACCAAAACACCTCAACACTTTTACACCTGTCACCATTGATTCACCGAGACATTCTCGTCACCTACGGGGCCTATCCCTGCAGCATGGTTCACTTGACCTCACCCGTCATAGGCGCACAACCTCGTCACTAGATCCCAATGCTCCTTACTTTACCTCTGATTCTGATTCATATTTACCCACTTACACCACTCCGTCTAGCCCCATGGATGGCGTGAATCCCAACCCCTTTACCAATAGTATTTTCGGTAGTGGTTCCACCACTAGTCCAACTACCATTTCAGCATCCATCCGTACTATACCATCCACTGGACCTACACCTAGAATTCTAGTCACTACTTCCATACCCATTGGTATCGGGTCTATTTTGAATACCATCCCTTTAGTCACCAATAGTACACTTGGGGGCACTAGCCTTTCCTACTTGATTCCCGCTACGACTCACACCATTTCTTCACACCTCGGTGGAGGTGGCCCCACGGTTGCCGTCATGGTGAGCAAACAGGTCACTACCACTATGTCACATCCTTCTGCTAGTTTTCCATTCATGGCCAACCTCAACCTCCCTGATCTGGCCCGATTGAACAACGATCCGATCCGACATGATCCCACATGGCCTCCCATTTATACCAAAATCCCTTCGGACATCCCAAAGTTTGAAGGGAAGGGTGGTGAGGATCCCCAAAACCATATCATGTTGTTCCACTTATGGTGTTCCTCCAACTCCATAGTGGATGACTCGATTTGCCTCTGCCTTTTACAATAGACACTTATTGGCTCTGCAGCTAAGTGGTATATTGAACAACCACATGGGACCCATTCCACTTTTACATCCCTTTCTTCAACTTTCCTGCAGTTCTTTCAGTTACCAGTTTGTTACGATGCTGGTGTTGAGATTCTACTATCTTGCAGATAGAACACAACTACCCATATCACTGACCATATTCATGAGTGGCATATACACCGTAGTATGTGCAAGATAAAGTTAGACGACCGCATCTTCCTAGATTGGTTCTTTAAATCCCTCATACCAATTATCGCCAAGGATGTGGCATCCGAATGACCCCAAACTAAAGAAGAAGCCATTCTCAAAGCCCAATAATTTGACCTCATATATGCACATTCGGGCTACCTCTACTCCATTTTACCTGATGCTCCCCATGGAAACTCCTCCCGAAAATATGCTATAGGGACATCCCACGCTACCAATGGAATTATTGGGCACGTTGCATCTCGTAGCCAGCGTTATACTCACATGCCTCTCGCCAACCCCCCGGCTTACAATCCTACACCTAATTCCTCCATGAGTGGTCCCGACCTTTCGTGTGCCACAACCCATTCAAGAGAAACATCTTGGTATGCTCCCCCAGCCCAAGCTGCCCATATACATGGACCTTCTTGTCCAACACATTTTCATGGACATAACCCGCCGACATACACTCCCCATGCTGCACAACTTGCTTACTACCATCCCCCAGCAGCGTCTACGCCTGCACAAACTCAAGTCCCTCCAGCTTATTATCCACCGTAGCCTGCCCCAGTACCTAATCAACCACATAACCACCCCATTACCCAAGAGAAATTCTATGCTCAACAAAACCAGTAGCAGAACCAACCTTCCCAACAGAACCAACAAGGACAACAAAATCGAGGACATGGTCATAACCGCAGAAACAACCAACATCCTGGTAGAGGCAGTCCACCACCAAACCCTCCTGATAATAATGGTGTCGCCCCAGCTAACCAAAATCCTGATCGACCACCTAGGAAAGATAAAAACCTGAACCTTCGTACGAACCACCCATGTTCTATTTGTAGGGTATCTGGCCATTACACACACAATTGTCCCCATTTGGAGTGAGCTTGCCAACTTTGGAATGATGACGCCCAACGCTAGGGACATGCTGCACCTCCAAAACCACCACAACCCAATGCACAACCCATGGTGTTGCAAAATCCCCTACCCACATAAGTGGTAGTCGCCACCCAAGTTTTGGCCCCACCTCAAGGTGCCCCAAGACAACAATAGCAAGTTACCTACACTGCTCCTGATAGTCAACCCATTGACTCAGGTACCCACCACTTTTTAATGATGTCCTCCATTGATGTCAACCTTCAAACACGCCGTAACCAGTATGGTTCCACCACAGAAATTATCCCTATGGACAAGGATGCTAACACTCTTCCCACAGATCAGTCATTACGCATATCGCTAGCACCATTTGAAGGGGCCCCCAAAGCTCCTCGTTTTCCTCTGCGCCAAATTAATAACAATCCCAACGCTCATGCTACCTCCAATTATAATATCATGGATGACTTAGCCCAGTCCTTACTACTGTGCCAACCCTAGAAGTTTTGAAGAACTTCCCAGTACAACGCAAAACCCTATTGTCCGCCATAGGTGCAATAGAACATTCCAACTCACGGATGATGGCATTCAATTTGGACCAATCTGAACCACATATGCTTTCCATGTTAGCATTTCAAGTTTATTTTTCTGTACGAAATCTTGTTATCCATCGATGAGGGTGCCTCTACATGCGTCATGTCTACATTCGTGTGGTAGAAGCTCAGATCCCCTACCCTACAGCCATCCACAACTGCTTTATGAGCTTATGATGGCCGTTCATCCCAACCATAAGGACTCATGGCCAATGTCCCAGTGCAATTAGTTGGAAAAACTCTCCTGATTGACATAGAAGTAGTCAATGCATAACTCGACAACAACCTACTTCTAGGACGAAGTTATATGTACGCCATGAAATCTGTCGCTTCATCGGTGTTCTACATTATGATGTTCCCCCATGATGGAAGGGTCGTTAAAGTTGACCAAGTTACATACTATGACCCGAATGCACCCGCTACACCTGAGAATGTTCTCCCCATGGTTGAACAACCCGTTTACAGTGCACCCACCTCTTTGGTTTCCACCATCGTCCCTGGAATTTATTCAAAGAATCCCATGGTATCCAATTTTCGTTCATTACCACCTCCCTCGCCGACAGTTGATATTTTTGACTTGTGCACTATTTCCTCAAATCAGTCGCTACCTAACCCGCAACCACCACTATTTCCTCAACTGCCATCGGTACCCAACCACATTGGAGACACTCCAATCCATACAATCCCGTTCTTATTCCCACCATTCGGAGTAGTAAGTATTCCCATCATGACCACGCTAAATATACCTAGGTTGACATTAGGACTTCCCGTATGGTATCTTCCTGCTCTTAGTCCCACTCTGACACCACAAGTCTTCCTTGAACCGCTCCAACCAATCACCACTGATAACCATCCACCTCCTGGTACAATAATCACATCTGCATCCAGCAGTGCCCCTCCACCGTCCAAAAATGTCGGGGGTAGAGGCCTGCAAACTTATACTTCCCTACAGGCGTCGAAACCCGTGAAACTTTCCCCTCCAATTCGTGCACCCCCAGAGTGCTCTTTATGTGATGATTTGGGCCATGCTACCCATAATTCTCCGCAATTTCCAAACGTTCAAGAACACATGAAGATGTTGGATGATGACCCCAATATCCCGATCGTTGAGCTATAGCCCAACCCTCAACCGTGCAACAAATCATTATGCACCAACCAGTCCTGGGCCATATGCGGTATCTACGGACACTAGTCCCATCATTGTCCTAACTTACCGGAGTATCGACTAGTACTCCACAAAATGAATCAGTCCTCTTTAGAGTCATCCATTACTACCATCGAGGAGATTCAACCACCCGAATCCTCCTCATCGGCCGAGGTTAACACCATTTACATGCTTTCCACTTGTGACCCCTTTGTCCTGTTTGCCCCTTCAACTGATCCCTTTGACCCACCTATTCAACCTTTTCAAATCGACGAGGAAATCACATGTTCACAGCATGGGGGAAAGCCCAAAAACTTGCCTACTCATCATCATCATCATTCTCGTCATAGATACTGGGGGCATCCACCCTGCGAGGGGAATCCCCTATCATCATATCATTAATTCAGTAATCCACCATGGTCCAAAACCTCATGGTATAGCCCCCCTCCAGCAGTTGGTCAACACCCTGTTGATTCCTCTTTGAGACAACATCCGCACCACATTGAAACCTCTGAGTTAGGGGGAATAATAGATTACCTAAACCCTGGGATAGGTGGAATGATCAATCATTTTGAACCTTCCCTATCACGTCTATCTCAGCATATCAATGATCCCATTTCTCAACCCAACACATATGTGATCCACGATCACAAACCCCATTCACATAGCATGGGGGAAGGTCATTAACCCTACTCACTTTTTGACATATGTGATCTCAACCATTTTTGAGGTCACATGTCACTTGTATATTTGATTTGATTTGATACGCCTAGTATGCTTCCCCCGCAGGTCATCATTTCTACCCACCACTACATCCTTGGCTTGGTGGGCTCACCTTTATTTATAGCCATTTTTTCACCTAGTTTTTTCCTTTAACCATTCCGGAGCCATATGACCTCCATTTTTTGCACCGTTTGTTCCATCGGATTCTGATTTCCGAGCACATGATGATTCTTGAGATCATTTCTTGCTCTAACTGAAATTTTTTTTGGGAATTTTTGTTGAAATATTGTAACTTCAAAGAATATTATATTTGTACTTTATTATTCTAGAGATGTTTCATTCCTCCGTGAAGATCTTATTGTATATCCGGAGATGTTTATTCCTTCGTCGGAATGTGGTAACTTGGGTTATTAGAATTTTCTAGTGGGGGTTGGCCATGTATGTGTTATGTCGATCAAAGGGTTATTATACCACCCTATAGGGGTCGGCCCAGTCAGTTATAATGGGGTGTTTAACCGAGTGGTAAAGTTGGGGCCAGCCTAGTTAATATAAAATACAAGTCGGAGATGTGTATAAATAGAGGAGGTGTGTTCCTCATTTAACACACTTCTCTCACTTGGAAAGTGGCACACTTGTGAGAGAGAGGTCTGCTGTGGAGGAGGAGGAGCTCATGTCTTTGGTTTATATATTTGTATTTGTTGGTCATCTATATTGAGGAAGCTTTGCTGGGTTTTCTACCCCATGAGGGTTTCCCAGGATAAATCTGTGTCTCTTGTGTTTATGCTGTGCTTGTTGTTTCTTCAGTGATCTTGTATATTATATTGTTGTGAAATGAAATGTAATGCTGATATTTTCTATATTATCATATTGAATCTTAACATGGTATCAGAGCTAACCTGAAGGAAGGAAAGGTATGGCACTTACAACACTTGCTTCACTTACGACAATTTGAAGGTTAGAGTTTTATATAGCAAAAACCAGTCATCGTGTAACTTTTGCTATAAATCCATTTTTTCAAAGTTTCAGGATCTAAAAAGTTTACAGGTCGTAGATAACACCCCCATGTACCTTGTGTCCAAAGGAAACCCTCTTATTCGTTGCACTTTGTGAGTTATGATCAGTACAAGTTAGGGTTTCTGCCTCTTCCAGATCTCAGTCATAATTAGGTGACCTAGGTAAAAAGGTCATAACTTGGGCTAGGAAGCTCCAAATGAAATTTAGTAAAAAGTGATAGGTAGTGCACGGAATGTACTATCTCACGAAACTTGTTTCAGAGGCTGAAGTTGAACCAGTGACACGTGGAATGCCGTACAATTTCTCTCTCCTGTTTTATCCCATAAACATGTCACGTTGCGACACTTGGAATAACTCTCTCTCAGAGAATCTAATTGAGGTCAGACTTGTCAGGATGGAAAGATGACAGGTCAGGATACCACAAAAAACGTTTTCATACCCTGTGGATTGAAAATTTAGGAGTTACAGTAGAAATTATTAGGTACATATTTTTGTCAAAACAGAATTATTTTTGAGCACCTTCATTCATGGCTTCCGGAATTTAGGGTTTCGGAGAAAGTTGGAATTTTTGTATTAGAGACCATAGATGGATGCTAATAAAAAAAATTGAAATTTAGAGACCAAGATAAAAAAATTTGGTTGGGTAGAAGACCGGGCTTGATCAAACCCCAATTCGGGATTTTGATCGGAAAGGTGGAAACTTATGGCTTCAGCAAAAGTTGGAATTTTTGAAGTCTGTCACCACGGCTGGAAGCTCCTAAAAAAAAAAGAGTTTAGAGCCTTGGATCGAACCCTTTGATTGGGAAGAAGGGTGGGATTCATCAAACCCTAGTTCGGGATCCTGTCGAGAAGATCCAGAAGTTTCGAAGGCAATTTTGAGGGGTCAAATTTTGGAGATTTCAAAATTGAAGTATGCAAGTTTGATCAGCTCAACAAGACACATCCTTCCATCCATTCAGAAGTGTGAAAGTCAAAGATTGAATTTTTTAGGGTTTCTCTAACAAACCCTAATCAAGCTCCAGATCCAGTTTCAGGGGGAGTTTAGGCTAAGGCCTTACATAAGAAGACTACAAGAAATCACGACAGGTATGGCTTAAGGAGATACAGGTATGTCTTGAAATCTAATTCTTGATTAAGTTCATAATATGTTTGTCTTCATATTATTTAGATTAGTACAATCTTGATTAATGTTAGAATTGTCATATCACCCTAGTAAAAGTATGTGAATGATAGAAGACATTCATTGATTAGGGCTATATGATTGTACTAATGCACTGTGGTGTTGGATGAGGTTGATGTTGTCTGCTAACAAGATACAGGTACATCATGAAAGACAAATCAAGTTCCATGACCATGACAACATGAATACAAAGACTCATCCATAATATTTGATCACATAGAAGTTCTACTTACGAGGTATGTATGACTTTGTTCTATTATGATTAACCTATGAGATATGCAGGTTCTAGCACAGGATCTCTAAATCATTAAAGAGAACAAAGAAGATATTGTTTAGGTATGTTAGACATAACTAAGTAAGTATACTAATCTAGGTATGTTTTCCTATGTCAAGTTAGAATCCTACTTTGTGCTAGGATCTTAGTATACCGATGTATTGAATGATCATGACCATACATATTCAAGATTATTTAGAATTATAATGTTTTGATAATATTGAGATTATACTAATGAATGTATGTTTGTGTATGAGATCAAGAGGATGAAACTAGTGCACACTTGAGAATGCACAGTGGTACAGAATGAATAGAAGTTCAAAAGACATATAGAAGATCAAGCGGGAGGCAACCACACAAACATAAAAGATAAGTATTTGAGTTGTTATTTGAAACAATAAATGATATTGCTTATTTGTATTCCTAGAATATATCATGCTGAGTGTAAATATTCATATAGCATTGAATAGTATACTACTAATATGCATATGATTAGTAAGTTGGACAAACATTCCATTGTTGCTTGTCTAGAATGAAACCTCTTTGCTGACATGCTGAGAGCTGTGCACACTCTCGATAGTATGTTCTGGTAGAGATGGAAGGCATCTAGATAGCCACTGTATGCATACAGGATATGGAAAAGTGTCGTGCCAAAGTATTGGTCAAGATAATAGCATAAAGATGTAATTCATATCTGTATGTATAATAGGTTATCATGTCAACATGATTTGATGATTATGAAGTATTACTAATCATGTACTTAATTTTGATTTGTAGGAAAGATCATGAAGAATGATGAACACCGAACAAGTGATGGATGTTCAACAAGAAGATTTACAAATCAAACATAATATAGAAGGATCGTGGCTAGAAGATTCTCTTAGAAAGAGGAAGAGGATCATGATGAGATGTTTGCTCCAAGTGGCTAGATAAGACCATTCTCTTAATGGTATAATTGAAGAAGAAGTGTGAATTAGGCTCTGTATGGGTACCTATATTAGTGATGCCAATAGAGAGGTTGGTGGATGGTCCTTAGACAGGGTCTAAGTTGACGAGGGGATTGCATCATCCTTGAACACATGTTCTAAAAGGATCCATAGACAGATGTCTCCGAGAAAGAAGAGGGATTGCATCATCCTTGAACACATGTTCTAAATTGATCCGTAGACATATGTCTTCGAGAATGAAGTCCTTAGTGGAAAGGTGGGGATTGTATCGTCCCCGAACTTTGGTCCCTTGATCCGTAGACATATGTCTCGAGAATGAAGTCCTTAGTGGACAGGTGGGGATTGTATCGTCCCCAAACTTTGGTCCCCTGAATTGATCCGTAGACATATGTCTTCAAGAATGAAGTCCTTAGTGGACAGGTGGGGATTGTATCATCCCCGGACTTCAGTCCCTTGAATTGATCCGTAGACATATGTCTTCGAGAATGAAGTCCTTAGTGGACAGGTGGGGATTGTATCGTCCCCGGACTTCGGTCCCTTGAATTGATACATAGACCTATGTCTTCAAGAATGAAGTCCTTAGTGGACATGTGGGGATTGTATCGTCCCCGAACTTCGGTCCCTTGAATTGATCCGTAGATGTATGTATCTGAGAAGTGGTCCTTAGACTTTGTCTAAGTTGACGAGAGCATTGCTTCATCCCTAGGCATGATGAGGTGTCTTAAATGATCCATAGACGTATGTCTCCGAGAAGTGGTCCTTAGAATTTGTCTAAGTTGATGAGAGGATTGCATCATCCCTAGGCATGATGAGGTGTCTTAAATGATCCGTAGACGTATGTCTCCGAGAAGTGGTCCTTAGACTTTGTCTAAGTTGACGAGAGGATTGCATCATCCCTAGGCATGATGAGGTGTCTTAAATGATCCATAGACATATGTCTCTGAGAAGTGGTCCTTAGACTTTGTCTAAGTTGACGAGTGGATTGTATCATCCCTAGACATGATGAGGTGTCTTAAATGATCCGTAGACATATGTCTCTGAGAAGTGGTCCTTAGACTTTGTCTAAGTTGACGTGTGGACTGCATCGTCCCTAGACATGATGAGGTGTCTTAAATAGATCATGTGTGTGGAGGGTATGCTTCTATTACGTATACTTGACTGATGAGGATACTTGTATTGATGAGGATACATGTATTGATGTATTGATACTTGTATTGATGATATGTATTGATGAGGATACTTGTATTGATGTATTGATACTTGTATTGATGAGGATACTTGTATGCATACTTGTATTGGTGTGGATACTTGTATTGATGATGTGTATACTTGTATTGGTGTGGATACTTGTATTGGTGTGGATACTTGTATTGATGATGTGTATACTTGTATTGGTGTGGATACTAATACTGATGATATAGATGACGATGCTACTGATCATGATGGTCTAGATGACGATGCCGTTGATCGTGATGATCTAGATGACGATGTTGTTGATCGTGACGGTCTAGATGACGATGTTGCTGATCGTGATGGTCTAGATGACGATGCTGATGATCGTGTGATGATGATGCTGATGATCGTGTGATGATGATGTTGATGATCATGTGATGACGATGCTGATGATCGTGTGATGATGATGCTGATGATCATGTGACGACGATGCTGATGATCATGTGATGACGATGCTGATGATCGTGTGATCATGATACTGATGATCGTGTGATGACGATGCTGATGATCGTGAGGATCCAGATGTTGATGTTTCTGTAGTTGTTCAAGTGCTGCAGAAGATAAAGACTCAGTACTGAAGATGTTGATGTTCCAGTATTGAAGATGTTCCAGTAACTGCTTGAGTTACTGATGATGTTGAGAAAGCTTCCAATGATTTATAGATGTATCATGTATGATGTTGATGACTCCTTGCTCATGCAGATGCTGTTATAATATCCTTCTCGTTAAGGGGGAGTGTTGAAATATTGTAACTTCAAAGAATATTATATTTGTACTTTATTATTCCGGAGATGTTTCATTCCTCCGTGAAGATCTTATTGTATATCCGAAGATGTTTATTCCTCCGTCGGAATGTGGTAACTTGGGTTATTATACTTCCCTAGTGGGGGTCGGCCCTGTATGTGTTATGTGGGTCAAAGGGTTATTAGACCACCATAGAGGGTTCGGCCCAGTTGGTTATAATGGGGTGTTTAACCCAGTGGTAAAGTTGGGGCCGACCTAGTTAATATAAAATACAAGGCAGAGATGTGTATAAATAGAGGAGGTGTGTTCCTCATTTAACACACTTCTCTCACTTGGAAAGTGGCGCACTTGTGAGAGAGAGGTCTGCTATGGAGGATGAGGAGCTCATGTCTTTGGTTTATATCTTTGTATTTGCTGGTCATCTATATTGAGGAAGCTTTGCTGGGTTTTGTACCCCATGAGGGTTTTCCAGGATAAATCTATGTCTCTTGTGTTTATGCTATGCTTGTTGTTTCTTCAGTGATCCTGTGTATGCTATTGTTGTGAAAAGAAATGTCATGTTGATATTTTTTGTCTTAGCATATTGAATCTTAACAATTTTTTCCATGCCCCTCACTGCCTCGATTTGCATGCCACATAGGCCGCAGTATTTTTTTTCCATTTTTTCTATCGCGACCTATCCATGAGCCCTTCGATCCATCCATACTACATTCATTGCATTATTTTTCCACCATTCATCAACCCGCAAGGAGGCCCCATCAGTATTCACCCCTCACCTTTGTTCTTTGTTCCCATACTTGTCCCTTGATTGAACACTTCCTCCTTGCTTGGCTATTATATTTGTTTGATATAATTTTATCCCTTTTTAGGGATGCGCAACTCCTTTACGAAAAAGGAACTTAGGGAGTTTCCGTTAAGCTCTTTTTTGACTCCTTAAAACAATGAAAAGATCACCCCGAGCAATCTTGCTTCATTTCATGCTCATTAAAGTACCTGAAAGAGCGTTTATCTAGTATAAGTTTAACCCTTTTCCGAACCTGGTAGACTAATTACGAAAAATGAATACTCTAGCCTCATCGGCTAGAAGAGTTCTTCATTGCATAGTTTTATGCTTTTTTGGGCCATGGAGACTAACACACGAAAATGAAACCCACTTGGAGTCTTCTTAGCTTTCAGACTATCTAAAATTGAAAGAAACCACGAGCATTCACCGTCCTGGGATCATATAAATCCACATGACGGTACCTTTTCACCATTTCAGAGTCTTGTTATTGCTTTCAGACTCCTTAAAATTGAAAGCACCCACGAGTATGAATTGTCCTGGGCTTGTACAAATCCACATGACAGTACCATTTTGAGCACACTTCTATCTCTTCTTCAAGCTCCTTAAACTATGAAGAAGGTCAACATGGTGTCTCTCGATGCCAAAAATGATGATATCTAGTCCCCACATTATGGAAACACCCCCATTATGGTCTCCTTTTTTTAGAGTATTATACATTGTGTCACCTTTAGAGTCTCCTGATATCATTCATCAGTTTTCTCCCCCTCAGTCTCCTTTATTGCAGTCACAATACCTGGTCCCTTAAACTATGATCCCCTTCCCCGAATACAGTTTCATATGCTTCCAGGTCAACCTTGCCATCATACTCTCAACAAAGGAAGTTTGAGTCCTCCCACTCTACGACCCCCGTTCCCCCCCACAGTCTGTCAGTCTGACATCCAGTACTATCACCTCTTGGCTGTACACCTCATGCTCCTATAAAGGAAACATCATTACCTTGGTAGTTGCAGGTCTCCCTCTGTCGACACCAACACATCTATCCCAGAGGATAGACCCAGAGGCCCCTGTACCTTGGAATCATCCCCATCAATGGTGAGTGCCTATGAACCATCTGAGAGGATAGCTTAGTGCCTCTTAGAATGGTTGTTTCTCATGTGCTCAACTTCAACCCCATCAACACACCGTTGAGATTCGTACAGGGTATTGGTCCCTCCAATTATTAGTCGAAGACCTCGAATCTCCCCTAACTCTAGCACATTGGTGAGCCTATTTAGAACCCCCAGTTGTATGTTCCCAAGGATATCCGGGCTGTGTTGGCGTCAGTGTTTGGAATCCATCCAGTTATATGCTTCCTAGAGTATCCAGTTCAGATGCAGTCCAGTGTTTTTAGTTTGGATTCCATTGTTTCCATGTATCAGTCCTTCAGATCAATCATGGTTGCACCATGAGTGTGTCCCAGATTTGTGTCCCCTATGCACCATTATGTTGTACACAACAGTTCTCTATGTATTTCTCAGGTTTGCTTTTGGGCCTCATTATTCTTTGTATATCTTGATACGTGCATGGGTATGCCTGCCTCGTCCATATATTTGAGATTATTCCTCATTCATTATTGAGGTCATGTATTTTCAGTTATAACCTTTGCACTTTGTATTTAGCACGTGTTCCGGTCTCCAACCATTTTCTGCTCTCCTCCTTCATAATGCTCATACCCCTGGAAAATGATAGAACCTATGATGTCTATCAGCCCTACGATGAGCTCCTTCCCTCACACATCAAGGGGAAATCGGTTAACACCAAAAAAATGTTCACTAGCTCATCACCTTAGTCACATAACCCATTTGTCCACTTTTCATACATTTTTGGCCTCCCAAACCCCAAAAAACCCTCAAATGGTAACCAAAAGGGGAAAAAATAATTATTTCCCTCGTCAATTAATGAAATTCCTTGAAAAAAGGTCAAAACCCACAAAAAGGGTCCAAATTCCCCAAAAGAAAATAAAAAGGGGAAAAAGTGAAAAATAAATTCAAAAAAGAGGGGAAAACCCTAATACCTTTAGACAATACTATTGGTTGCCCAAAACCATGGGTCAATAATCCACCACCAAAAATCACTTTAAAAGGTGATGGATGCCCCCCATTTCATATACACAATTCACTTTTGATACCCTTATGCTACCGAATTTCCTACAACACTCTAGCTAACCATTTTAAGCTTTTGCACCCATTTTGTTGAAACTTGGCCAACCCATTAAGCATTTGGAGAAGAGTAAGGAACCATGGAGACTTGGTGCACTACTCGACGTACGGCTGCAAGGACTCCTACAAACTCACCTTTTGAGGTAACTTGATATTGCAAACCATTTTTTACACATTAATACAGAAAATAAAATTTTCATTTATGGGTTCCTATTTATTTTATTATTGCAGTACTTAGTTTTTTTAGTTTTTATTTTCATTATTGCACTCACATATATTAGTCATAATTGGTTTATTTACTGGCTGTTACCCATTTACATGAACTGCTACTAAGGGTTTCTAAATCCTTAGTAGGTGCTCTTTAACACGAGTTGGTGTGAAAACACTAGCTACAATGGGTGTTATGAATTATTGTTAATGTGTTTTCGTTTATGTTTAATGAATGTCGTTAAGGCATGAATGTGATTCCACAAGGAATGAAGAGTTATCCCATACAATTCAATAGGTTTCCTTACTACGAGCACCTACAAAGAGCTTATCTGTTCGATACAATGCATATAGGGAAGAATGTAACATAAATGATATGGTGAATATTAGATGGAAGGACTGACAAAGATAAAATTGGAAAAAATTGTAGTGACATTGTAGAATCCAATCACGCATTGCAAAGTGTAATTATTTCCAATGCCGGAGATGGGGACCGAAATATTAGTCTTCCATGGTTATTGACAGAGCAACAAAGCAATGCTAAAAAGAGGTCATTCGGAAATTAAGGTTTCCAACAGGTTTTCATCGAACATACAAAATATCTTAACAAAAAAAGGTGATTTTGGTGGTGTTAAAACTCATGAATGTCATACATTCATTAAGGTAATTATTTACGTATATAATTTCCATTTAGTACATCTTTTTAGTAAATGTTGTCTCTTATTTGGAAACAAATAATGATTTTCTTTTTGTTACAGTATGTTCTACCTCTATCTCTCTTAGATAGCTTTGATGAAAAGATAAAAGAAGTTATATATGATCTTGGTAAATACATGAGGTAAGTAACAATTTATATGCATGAAAATGTTTGTTCACTTTGTTGCATAGCTTATTGACATATTGTGTTTTACACCTTGGAAATTTATTATATATGCCTCAATCTTGTTGATCACTGTTACTTTCTTGCATCATTTGTAGGTCGATTTCATATAAATAAACCCATAAAGAAGATATTAGGTATTGGAGAGAGAAATTCATTATCTAATGTGTGAAATGAAGAAGTATTTACCTCTAGCATTTTTCAATGCACAAGAACACTATCTCATACACCAAGTTGAGGAGATTGAATTGTGTGGACCTGTAAACTCAAGGTCAATGTGGAAGGTGGAAAGGCATTTGAATTCATTGAAGGCTTTTGTTAGACAAAGAGCACATCCCGAGGGTTCTATGGTGCAGGGCTATATGGGATATCAATCCATGGTGTACATTAGTCAGTATCTTCCAAATTTAGCAAAAAATATCAATCTACCTCA